>CM074490.1:8166482-8531617 GCA_037389245.1 Oryzias sinensis
AAGGCCCGTACACACCGGGACGAATTTCGCCGGCGATTTTCGCCGACGTTTAACGCCTCGTGACTAAACAAAGGGCACCAATGAGAGTGTGCACACCGACGCGAAAAAACGCCACGCGTCAAAGCGTCAAAAAAAAAAAAACACCCCAGGTTCGTTTTTTTTTTCCGACGCGTCGCGTCGAAATCTATACGACCAATGAGAATGGTGCTTTTGCACACGTGTCTGGAGCTTCTGAAGTTACAGTAAAACACAACTTGGGGGTGCTCAAACACAAAACTTTCTTGCTGAGCACACATACCAGTGAAGAAGATAGACGCCGAGTAGCGTCTACACTGCCACGAAGAAATAATGATGGACATTATAAAATATCCCCGAACCAAGCACCAGTTGGAGCAACTGGTGCTTAAAATATTCATGTTTTCTTTGTTTGATTCAGACAATTGCGTAAATACTTGCTCTCTTCTTCTGAGGGAAAAGCGACTTTATGAAACGTAAAGTTGTGCAGCGCCACCTTGTGTACAGGAGTATTTCTGTTTACATTAAGCGCCATCTAACGTCAGGGAATGAAATTGCATGTTCGCTCGGCTCATCGTCAGCGGAAATCGCCTGGGTGTAAACAAAAAAAACGTGGAGAAAAACGCTCGCGAATAACGCCTGGCGAATATTCGTCCCGGTGTTTACGGGCCTTAAGAGCGGTTCACTTAATGTTTTCCTGATTTAAAGTAGTCCAAATACATAACCTTGATGACTTGATGTCATATATTTGTTAGCCATAGGGTTTCATTTGTTCACCTCAGACTCAAAACATAAAAAATTTATTGTGTCTATTTGTTCCACGCAAACCACTTGTCTTTACAAAATGCACAGAAACCACTGAGATGAGCGTCACAAGGTGTCATTTACATCAGCTTTCTCTTGCCAAAAGCTGTGCGACACTGTCGCCAGAGTGACAAATGACAGCAAAGCTCTCCAGCTTTCTCACACTTGTCTTCGTGCATTTGCTTCTTTGTAAAAAAAAGATATATTTATAGTTTGGTCTGTAAGGAAAGAATTAACTTCAAGGTTATGCAAGAAAAAAAGGACTTTTGGCGCTGGGATTTAAAATATTTTTATGTTCACGTTCATACAACAAAGTCAGGACTGAAAAAGTACAACTGGTATATTGCAAAATAAAAAAAAAGACTTTAAACAATATCATCGCAAATTTATGCCAAAACTATATAATAAATATTAAAATTAAATGGAAGAAAATGAACTGTAGAATTTTTATGATCTTCCATTAGGATGGAAAATGTGGTTAATAAACTATCTGGCTTTAACTCCCATTTAGATGTTGCAGTGACAAAGGGAGTATTACAAAAAAATAATAATAATTCTTCATGATAAAACTCTATCATAACTGTAAATAATGGTTAAACAGGGTAAATCAAAGTACTGTACCTACTTTGCTGTCTACAGACCTGCAATCACCCAAAATGATGGTATGGGAATCTAACGTCTTCAATCCCATTGTTCCATTGAAGCCACTTTTTGCACACAAGAGTGATAGATCTGTTTATGCTAACATTGGTGATTGCTGAAGCACTGTGTTATTTCAGCCAGCCTTGTAAATTGTCTGGAGGGGGTCCTCACAAGCACAACCATGTCATTGTACAGGTCATGAATCATCAAACACAAAATCTCAGCCGTAGCTCAGTGTGCACCCATTCACAAGTCCAATTAGCTAAACAGTCTGAACAGGGAGTGTTTAAAAGGTGACAAGTGAGAGTGTTATTATTGATTTGCTGATATTCAGAATGGCTGCAGTCATTTATTTTCCTTCTAAACACAAGGATTACATTTAATCTATAATGCATCCTTGTTCCTCAGAATTGTGTGTTCATTGACAACACAAAGATTTCTGCAGCAAATGCATATGGAACGTACATGAAACATTTTCGTGGCATGCATTTCTCTGCAGGGGCTTGTAAGAATCTCTCCAAATGAATAGACTGCAGTCATCCATCATATAACCTGACATGAAAACATTTTTTTTAATGAAAGAACAAACTTTCTTTTGAAGAGTAACACATTCTGCAAATGTTGTTTCAAAGGAGTCGGATGCCAAATTCTGTGCATTAGTCTGTGAGAGTACACACAAAGCTGAGATTAGCAGTACATTGCACACAAAACTTTCTAAGTGGCAAATGAAAATGTTAAATATTTGCTTTTCAATTTGATTTTTTTTTGCTTTAAATTTTTTTTTTTACTTTTAATTTTTTTTGCTTTCGAAAAATTTGTTTTGCGTTTGCAAAACACGTTTTCGGATGCGTTGTGTCACATCTCGCTTTAGCACGACATAGCTGCCTTAAAAACAGCTGCTGATTGGTCCAGATTCCAACCAATCAGGTGCTTCTGTCTGATATTGACGGTGCTTGAAGGCAGACATGGACTTTGCGTCGGTTCTGTTCGTACGGGATTCTGCCGTTTTCAACCGTTCTGGCCCATTTTTCTCAGAGTAAGACCCAGAAGGAGCAGCAAAGCAGATAAAATAAAACCGAGTTTTGGATTTATTTCTGTCAGTGTACCGACCAGCGTGTTTAAAATGTCTGCAACAGAAAAAAAAAATGTCAGAGCTCCGACTCCGTCCAGCAAGAAGAAACACTTTATTATTTGTATCTGAACTATTGTTTTATTTTCATCAATAAATGTTGACATATTGAGAGAAAATAGCATTTTTTCATGAGTATTTTTTATTTATTTGGACAAACGCTCACGAATTCTCAAACACAGGACACTGGGAAAATGAACATAAAATTAAAAAAATGCTTCTTCTGCTAAATACATGGAGTCTCCTGTAGTGAGTCATCATTTTCTGCTTATTATTGCTGTTCATCTAATTCCAAACACTTGTGCAGCATGAAATAATATGTGCTTTAAATCTTTTATTGTTTTGTTTTAACAAACAGATCTGAAAGAAAATCAAACTTTATACTAATGTTTTGCTCCAGAAGATTCACATATCTCACACACAGGCCTGTTGATATAATGTCAGTAGATAAACTTGACAGTTTATTTACAGTTTCAGGAGATCCTCTACCATAAATTCACATATCTGACCAAATAAAAATGAATCTATGCTAAAAAATAAAGAAAGTATGAATTATTGTTAAAATAAAAAAAATGTGTTCATCAAAAGAGACAACATTGAAAGAAAGAACTGGTTCCATATCTCTAGCAGACACTATGTTAGATAAACACGGCGATTTGATTGGTTAGAATCTGGACCAATCAGCAGCTGTTTGATGGCAGCTTTGTCATGTCAAACTGAAACTTAACTCAGCGAAATCAAAGATAGAAAAAAAGTGAGATGACACACAACACATGCAATTGGCGGTAGCAATAGTGGCAGTTTTATCGCGCTAAGTTGCGCTCAAAGTAGTCAGCAAAATCAAAGATAGGAAAAAAGCGAGATTTGACACAACGCACGTGAAAATGTGTATTTTGCAAACCCAAAAAAAGTTTTTGAAAGCAAAAAGAAAAAATGAAAGCAAAATAAAAAATTATTGAAAAACAAATATTTAACATTTTCATTTGCAACTTAGAAAGTTTTGTGTGCAACATAGTGGCAGAAATATTACTCTATAGGAAAAACATATGAAATACACATGAAGACAAATAAACTGTTAGAATATTTTAATGTCCATATTATCATGAAATGTTACAGTGAAGCATCAATTAGGTTAAGCTTAAAACAGATATTACTGAGACAATATCCTTGTTTGATTAAAAATCAAACCTTTTTTTTTGTTCTTCCAAAAGCAACTGCACAGTTTGTTTGCTTTGTTATATTTTGAATGCATGCATCAGACGGGTTTTCTAGCAATGATCTGCCACCAACCCTATGGAGACTAATATTTTCAGGTAAATTTGCCCCGAGGCCACACTGCTGTGAGGAATGATAAAGGGAAAACATGACCACAGACCTGCAGAACTCCAGGTTCAAGCATCAGCTCACCAGTAAAGGCAAGTCTGCAGCTCAGCACAGCCTTTAACTCTTGAGAGTTCAAAAGCTTCCAGCTCTCACTGCACGCCATCCGTGAGATACAACTGACAATCCAGCTTTTCTGGACTTTTCCATAGCAGACTCCAAAAAACAAAACCATTTTGTTGGTATTAAAAGCCATTTTCATTAGTGCTGTCATGTGATCATTTTTTTTTGTACAATTAATTAATCATGATCTATAGTTATTTAATCAAATTCATCTATTTTTAATCAACCCTTTGCTGTGAAAAAGACGCATTTTGAGGTTTTGTCATTTAAATTCGGGACTTTGTGGCACAGCAAAAGATCAAAATACAATTTAAAAAGTGGCTTCATTAAGGTTTCCTATTATAACAGACTTCCAACCTTTACATTTACAACAGCAGAGGGTATTATTTTCAATCTCCAACAAATGAGAGAGAGAAACAAAATCCAGAGTGCTCCAATTTAACAGATCATAAAAACATAAAGAAGACTTTTCTGGCCAATCTGTCTGGCTTTATCTCTCACAAAATAGATACAGTTGTGCTGTTAAAGCTTTGTTTTGGGTTAACTCAGTTGATAACTACAGAGTCGAACATTGACGTCACATCAGTGACAGAGTCACTGAGAAAAATTTACAGCTCAGTTCAAATAAAATGATCATGCGAGGAGCGCTATTTAAGAACAGAACAAACTTCTTGGTTACAAATAAGATTTACACGATGAGAAAAACTTACTTAACTCACTTTCTGCCAAATAGAACAAAAACACCACCAAAAAAAGTGATTTTGTAACGACGTCCAACTCCATTTAGTGGATCAATGTGGAAAGGCTTAGATGAATGCAGCGTCAAATGGTAAAATCTCACCTTTTTTCTCCTTGAGTGATAATCAGATCTTAAACATTAAAACCTCTTGAGTCACATCAGCAACAGACAAGGTTTCTCTGTAATTAATCACAATTAATGCGATATTTTAACACCCCCAATTTTTATATTAATCTGCTTAAATGTACTTTTGACCAACTGAGCATCCACAACATCAGGAAAATGAAACTTTTCCTTAGATATGGAAGTGTTGGAGGTAAAGCAACAAATAACCAAGCCTTTAGGAAGATAAGGAAAGCAGTTTTGCACTGGCGTGAGAAAAAGCTGATTTACAGCATGCTTTCTATGGAAACCCCACAGTTCTCGACTTTACTGTATTTCTAAAATACTGAAAAGGTTTTGCACCAGTCTTTAAACAACCTTGACTAATCTTTATAAACAATCTGAATCTTCAGTTCAAGTTGAAATTCTATTTCTTTTGCTGTAACTGTAGTGTGGCTCTTAGCATCATGTGTAATGTTGGCTGAAAGATGAGGAACTCTAAACTCAGCGGATGAAAAACCATCCTCTGGTTAAAGCTTAATTTTGCCTCTTGATCCAAACTGCCAACCAGCTGTGCCACAGAGGAAATAAAAACATGTAATTTCCATGTTTTAACATGGATACAGCATGAAAGAAAGTATCTCATTTGTGAGCAGGGATTTCTGCTGACATCGATTAGTTTTATTTTATTTTAATTTTTTTTTAGTATTATCTGGGTGCTTTTACAGATTTTATTGGAAACTTCACAATGTAATGACTTCTGATGAAGTTGTTTTTGTTAAAAAATAACTTAAAATTATAAATGTTTTCTTCCAACGGACAAAAGAAGAATTGCACAAAAGATTTGTTGATAGCAGAGATGTTCCGTGGTTGAAGTGAACCTGCTTTTAACCCACTTCTTTGCAGGCTGGTGTGATTGCAACAGGTTTTTGCTACAAACTTGTGAAAAACAGCAAACGTTGCACAATGTGGGGTTGGATGAGAAGCAGGATCACGCTAAAGATCTCAACCCCGATCGTTTCTGTGAATTCTTAGTTTTCAGACTTGAGAAACAAAGACGAATAATTTAGTCCTGACTTTCAGTTACACCCAAATATTTCGAGCATTTAGTTTCAAATATTTCATTTACATCTCTAGCAATTCCAACTAAAACTAAAAAAAAAAGTTGATAGCATTTTCTGGTCTAATAAACACTGGAAAGAAAAACCTGGCCGACACATTAACATTTTCTAAGGAGGTTTCTGCTCTGTTTGTATGTGGCAGCGCCGCATACCATCTGCCTCGCAATGTCAAATGCATCGTTAGGAGATAACATGTCAGGATGCATGACCTAATGCACACAGAGGCAGAGCTTTCTTTTCCTGACAGAGCTCAGGCACAGATGAGAAAAATAATTCAGGTAACACATCATCCTTCCCATCACTCCCACCAGATATTTGACTGCTTTATTAGCCTGTGGGTGACAGTTCATCACTGCTGGATCCCGTGGTCACAATCACCCCTATCTGCCAATCACTTGTCTTCAAAGAGGACACACACAGAGAAGACGTTACCTCCCACTGATGGTATTGTCTTAGAGTGACAAGCAAAGCAAAAAAAAAAAAAAAATCATTTCATGTCATTCAGTCTATATTTATTCATTGTTCACAAACAGAAAAGCACAGAGACAAAGTTTTATTCTCTGTGATCCTTTGCAGCTTTGAGAACAAAATGACAAATCATGTGTAGCTCCATCTGTCATCTGTCCATGAGTGTTTTTTGTCATTTTCTTGCCCACTCTGCAACTGTCTTTCATGAAAGCACTTTCTCGCAAAACTTTTCCATCTGACAAGATTTGCAGATTGATCTTGATATTTGTTGAGAGATATTCAGCATTGTTGATCTGTTGTGTTTGTGCTTGTGCTCGGTCTGCTCGCGCTCCTTACATGCAACATAACTGCGGAGAAAGACACAAATTCCATGTGACGGCGTCCTTCGTGGCTGACAAGTGACTGCGGCTATATCTTGAATCTTTCGCCAACTACTCGGTCAGTTGTCTGCCCGCAGCTGATTTGACCTGAATACCAAATAGAGTTGAAAATATGAAAGGTTGGTGACTGACACGCTTTGGTATAATTGTGCGTGTCGCTTCACACCAATGTCAGGATTATTTACTTGTATACAAAGTCTTGGGTTGTGGTCAGACAGCAAACCCCTTCAAATGACAACATAATATCCTGTCATCGGGTCAAAACAGAGGTATTTTTTGAACAAAGAAGCAGTCAGGGAATCATTTGTCACTGAATCCGTTTTTGTATGTCTGTTTGTTCTTGGCTGAATAGATAAATTTGAGTCAACTTACCCAAAGGACAAAATAAAGTCTTCTGTTTTTTTGCTTTCTTACAATAATGTTGTAAACCATAGATATTAATATCTCCATTTGTGATGTGTGTTGAAGGATTGCCTGAAAATTCAAATGTGTAGATTTGTCTGAGTGCTCTTAAAAGTCCTTCTACTAGCATGTAAGATTTTATAGTGTCTTCGTATGACTTACAACAGTAGATCATAATAAAACAAAGGACAGATGATGAGTCTGTGCCTCAAGCCAAACAAGACGTGATATTAGACAGTGAAAAGTGAATTACGGGGGAGAATGTGTCAGCTTGTGACGGACTTTTTGAATCAAAACTGGGTTCTAGGTTTTTCTTCCTAAAACCCAGTTTTTGAAAAACCTAAACCAAAGCAGCGATAGAAGGCAGTTAGTTGCCGGGAATTCTTTTACATGCTCGATGACGGAAGAATCAAAGACCAAAGCGTCTGTATTTTTCAAAATTTACTGCCTGGTTCAGAGGCATTTTAAAAAAATGCTAAATACTGACTTTTCGAGTTGAAAAAAATCCCTTCTTGACAAAGTTTTCTGCTGATGCGTTTTTCTTGCAACAATGTGTAAACTCAATTGTCTTTGTGTTGTATCTCATTTACTAGTTGCTTTGGCTAAATCTGTATTCTTAATAACTGTTTCAAACAAACCTTCAGCTGCCGTTTTCACACTTCCTGTCAGTGAAATTCTCAAACTGCGACAGAAAAGTGATATTTGGAATCTTTTAAACTTGGTAAAAAGAAAACCCTCACATAGTATAATGTGAGGTTTACTGTAATTGTAAGGATAGGATAAAACTGGTATATTATGTAAATGACAGATGAGTAAGTACACAAACAGAATCCAATGACAAAGTAAAGTGAAGAATCTTGGCATTCATAGCTGGTTAAAAATGCCCTTGATTGAATGACACTAGATAATGACATATTTGAGCCTGCAGAAGAGTTCGTTGCTGCACGCTGTGTGGTACTCGACAGCAGAAGTGTCTTTGAATTATAAGTTTCCACTTGTTAATAGATATTTGTGTGTATATTTTTTGTATGTGGGACTGTGTGTGCTTTCAACCAATCTGCCACAAATCTGACGGAAAGGAAAGTGTATGTGTTTGTTGGGAACATCATGGTTTGCAAGTAATATTTTTTTTTTTTTTTTTTTTGTTAAGCAGACTGTGGAAGGCTATTTGCAAAGAAACGGAAGTTACATGGATTTGTTTTTGGGCTATTGTTACTGCTGTTGGAAAGCTAACCTTTTCTCAGACTAATAAAGGTTAGATGAACACTATACTACCAAAAGTATTTGCTCACCTGCCTTGACTCACAGATGAACTGAAGTGCCCCATTCCTAACCCATAAAGTTCAATATATCGGTCCACCTTTTGGAGATATCACAGCTTTAATTCTTCTGGGAAGGCTGTCCACAAGGTTGGGGAGTGTTTATAGGAATTTTTTACCATTCTTCCAAAAGCGCATTGGTGAGGTCCCACACTGATGTTGGTGGAGAAGGCCTGGCTCTCAGTCTCTGCTCTATTTCATCCCAAAGGTGTTCTATCAGGTTCAGGTCATGACTCTGTGCAGGCCAGTCAAGTTCATCCACACTCATGGATGACTCTGTCATCCATGTCTTTATAGAGCTTGCTTTGTGCACTGGTGCACCGTCATGTTGGAAGAGGAAGGGGTCCGGTCCAAACTCTTCCCACAAGGTTGGGAGCATGGAATTGTCCAAAATGTACCCTGAAGCATTCAGAGTTCCTTCCACTGGAACTTAGGGGCCAAGCCCAGGTCCTAAACAAACAAACCCACACCTTAATTCTTCTTCCACCAAATTCTAACTCTGCACAATGCAGTCCGAAATGAACCATTGTCCTGGGAACCTCCAAACCCAGACTCGTCCATCAGATTGTTAGATGGAAAAAAGCATGATTCATCACTCAAGAGAAGGCGTCTCCACTGCTCTGGAGTCCATTGGCGACGTGCTTTAAACCACTGCTGTCAGGAGCTGGAGCCAGGGCGGGTTTTTCTCACTTCCGGTTTTGGGCTTTTATTTTGTTACTTCCGTTCAGCGCCCATTTGTTTCACTAGGTTACTTCACCAGTCATCACCGGCACCTGTCTGCTCACCTGTTTGTCATTCCCATTTGTGTATTTAAACCCTGGTCTGTTTGTTTCTTGTCACTGGGTCGTTCTGTAAGTTCGCTTCAGTCATTTCGAGTACAGTTGTGATTAAACCCTGTTTGCTTTTGAAGCTCTTTCTCTGTCCTGCATTTGTGTCCCGTCTCAACCTTGACAACTGCATCCGACGCTTTGCATTGCTCTTGGTGATGTGTGGCTTGGATGCAGCTGCTTGGCCACAGTAACCCATTTCATGAAGCTCTCTGCGTACTGTACTTGGGCTAAACTGAAGGTCATATGAAATTTGGAGCTCTGTAGCAAATGACTGTGCAGAAAGTCGGCAACCTCTTTGTACTACATGTGCTTCAGCATCCACTGACCCCTCACTGTCAGTTTACGTGGTCCACCACTTCATGGCTGAGTTGCTGTTGTTCCCAAATTCTTCCATTTTGTTCTGAAAGAGTGACAGTTGACTGTGAAATATTTAGAAGCAAGGAAATCTCACGACTGGATTATTTGCACAGGTGACATCCGATGACAATTCCACGCTGGATTTCACTGAGCTCGTTTTAAAAACTGTCTGGATGTCTGAGGGCTTGATTTTATACACCAGGCCAAATGATTAGGACACCTGATTCTGATCATTTGGATAGGTGAACCAATGCTTTGAGTAATACAGTGTTAGTTTGTTAAAAAGGGAAGTAATGTCTAGGATGCTTTAGTACTGATGAACTAAATTCCTAATTAAAAGGAGTACATTTCGATTTGTTTGCAATAGATTTCTGTAAGATGTCAGTCACTTGTGCAATCAATGTCAAGCCAAGGTAATTATAAGAACACCAAAAGCCAGACCCTCATAGGCATTAACACTCCTCCAGCTCGGATGTAGTATGATCCCCTAATCATAGGGATGATCCAAACTCATGAATATCTTCTTTCTCTTTCGGCTTTTCCCATCAGGGATAGCCACAGAGAAACAACCTCTCCTTCGAGAATGAGTCGCATGGTTAACTTGGCAATGTTTTACGCCGGATGCCCTTCCTGACGCAATCCTCGCAATTTATCCGGGCTTGGGACCAGCACAGAAGCAGAGAAGGGAATAGGGAACAGCCCAGATTCGAACCCTGGTTTCATGGACGGAAGGCACCACAAACCAGGACGAGCTAAACTGGCTCCATCCAAACTCATGAATATGGGGACCACAAATCACAAGAAGCTAAAGCACTGTGACATAACCACTTACTCCACACCAGCAGTTGGACCCTCCCACAATTATCATCACATTCATCTAATCCACTTCAACATGTGAAAACATAAACGTGTGTGTAATATGGAAAGGAAATCCAAAGGTCAAAGTCGGAAGAACCAAAAGTGACAGTTTTTAGATTCTTTAGGACTTCTAGATCCAGACTAAAAGGATGGTAATGGGAACCCAACAAGCCGAAATGGTGGTGGATAAAGAACAGAGGAAAGCTGTTCTGGTGTATGTACGATGCAGTCATGACAACGTCAGTAAGATGGAACCGGATAAACCAGAAAAATACCCAGGGACACAGTCAAGAACTGGAGAAAGCTTGGAATGATGAATGAAGGTGATCTCGGAACTGGAAAAGAGTCTACAGCAGATCCCTAATAGAACCTCAGACACCTCAGTCCAGAAAAGTGCAGTACTAGGAACAGCTAAGACATTGCACAGGACCATATTGCTCTGGGGCCTCTGGTAGAGCTTAGGGTGGGAAACCACCCATGGAAGGTGAGAACAGACTTAAAACGGAATTTCAAATTGATACATGAATTGGTATTAACAGTTTTTGGTCCAGAGTCAGGTATATCCAGTTAAGTCTGCTCTCTGAGTTATTAACATGGCGGAATTGGTTTAAATGGTCTAAAGATCTAAAGATGTTCTTAAAATATTCTTGAACACCAAGTAGGGTAAATCTTTTCTCTTTTTTATTTCTGTTTCCTTCCTTTTTTTTTGGGTGACTTCTCCTTAAGTACCCTGATGACAGATTGGTTTTCACATTATCGCTCTTTTACTGCATGTATTGTTCTTTTTTATTGCCCTCTTCAATTTATATATACCCCTCTGAATACTTCTCTTTTAAGTTCATTATTGGAAACAAGAAGATAGTTGAATTTGGCAGTCAGAAGGCATAAAAGCTGTGGCTATTATGGTAGATCAGTTTGATTTCTGTTCACCTTGGTTCCCCACGTAGAACAAGTAGAAGGTAGAAAGTGAAAATTGTTTTCCCTTTAGTTAGGGAAAAATTACTACAAGAATACTAGGCATTATGAATCTGGTGGCACTTAAAGATGCAATCAAAGACGAAAAAGAAAGAACAAGCTGCAACCAAAGTGAGGTGTATAATAACATGCAGAAAAATGGAGACTGCCTACAGTGAACACAATAGGTTCTAATTAGTGGTAAAAGAAAAAAGGGCACATTTTAGCAGTACGGAGTGAAATCACAAGGGGAAACTGTTAAAAAAGTATAATGGAGATCTAATGATCCCTATTGTGTTTATGATACAAGGACAGTCAAAAGCTTGTGATTTATTATGCAATTCAGCTTAACTGGCCCTTGTGATTATGATTGTAGATGATTGGCCCAAAATTTAGCTTGGATTCTAAGAGGTCAGAAGTAAAGTGGTGTTGGTCAGTCACTGCTGCCCACATGTGAACTAATGTTATTGTAGAATGTATGTCCATCTACCATCTGATAAGAGAATATGTGGTCTTTAGTACTACTTTTTACAATCAAGTCAAGCCAATGGTCACAGCTTATTGGCATTTGTTTTGCATAAATACCATAAATTCATGTTTTATAAACTGGTAGTCATACTCTGGGTCAGAATCTGGGTCTGATCGAGAACCACTTGATTAGGGTATGATGACAAAAGCACAACAGGGCTCAGATGCAGGATGGAGAGTAGACAGTAATCCAACAGAAGCTCTAAGTACTCAAAACTGTTATCGAAAAAGGTCAGAGTAAATACTTGAAAGAACAACAACAAACACAAATGATCTGACACAGAAAACATAATTGAGGGTCCTTAAGCGCAGAGAAAATAATCAACACAAGTGTGAACAGCTGTGGGCTCTTTCAGGAGGAAGACGGCAGAACCAAACGGCATAGAGCCATTGTAGAGTTCCCAGACACACCCACTGGTTAGTGCAATAAAGTTCATAGTGTCTGTATTATTAACTGAAATGAAAAAAAAGGAACATCATTTTTTGAAATACCATGTCACATCTGCTACAAAACATACATCAGAGAAACTGGATACACCTTCAACACAAGAAGAACAGAACATAAAAAAGAATGTGAAAAGAAAACAAAGACAAGACTAAAAAGAGCAAGACGACAACAGGCATCTCACGAAAATATGAAATCATCCATTACAAACCATTGCAACCAAGAACACCATATCCTGGACTGGGAAAAGGCCAAAGTCCTCCGCACTGCAGAAAACGGGCACCACATATGGAGCATGGAGGCGGTGGAGATCCAAAAGCGAGCCCACACTACCATGAAGCAGGATGAAAGGGCCTTTCTGCTCTCTCATACCTGGAGCAACATCCTCCAGCAGCAAACGGACATCAAGGGGCGAAGCCACCTGTCAAAGTTTGACAGGTAACTCCGCCTTAGTCACAATCAACTGTTTTTATATACGTCACACACTACCATCTGATGACGACTCTGACGACGACGGAAGACGTCCGTCGAAACATGTCAGGTATGTTAAAGCACAACCTGTGTCTGATAGCAGCAAATCCCATGGTTATTAGAAAAAATCTATCAATTGTTCAGTTTTAGAACAAAAGTAATATGCTGGAGAATATCATTACACCGCGCACTACTTAAGAAAATCAATTAAATTCTAAATAGAACAAGTTTCATTTTTTAGGATGTTTTATGAAATGTACATAGATAATAAACTCAGTTTACAATGATTTGATTGAGGTTTAGTTTGTAAACTAGCAAAAAAAAAAAAAATGCAAGAATCCAAACAGTAGTTCAGACAAAAAAGGCCAGAGAGATGATGCGCAACAGCAAACATGTTCGGTCTTTGTGATTTACACTTTTAATGAGAAAAGCAAATGTTAAACATTCAAATGAGTTAAAGCTAGAGCTAGTGCTCACTCTATGATTAATGAGTAGATCTGGGAGGTAAATTGCAGCGACCCTCCTACCATGTTGATTTTTCAGGGATTGTTTATATTTAAATAACTGGGAGGAGATGATACATTAATACCAACATAATCTTCCTGCAGCAGGCAGGTCTCTGTGAGACACAATAAATCAATAAGTTCTCAAATCATAGCTGACTGGCTAGCTAAACAAATGTGAGTGCAATCAAGCCTTTAACATGGGGCTCTCTTTAGCGTTGTTGTTCAACCATAGACGCACAAAAGACTCATTAAACATCAGAAAAACAAGGGTTGTTAATTCTCCTGAAGCTTTAGGTGAAACTATTTTGCTGTGGCTATGACTACCTGTCGCTGTGTAATATATCATTACAATAAGAGGTTTTTTGTATATACCGGTCTCTTTGCTTTCTATGGCATTAAATAAAGCAGAACCGATCCCCGTCATCATTACTTTTTTCCCCGGGCAATCATGCTTTCACTTTCACAAACTCATCAGTCTTTAGCAGGTCTCCTGGCTTTAAGACCGTTAGGTATGAGGTTCCATTTGTGCCAAAAATATCAAAATGTGTTTTTGTGTCCACTGTTATGTCTTTGGTCCATTGTCTATGTCTATTGATCGTGTTTTTGCGTCCACAGTCTATGCTTTGGGCTCATTGTCTGTCTATTGAACGAGTTCATTTCACATTGGTTCATGTCTATGTACTACTAAGCAATATCTGCTGCATGTCCATGATTCTTTGATTATTACTATGTATTTACTTTGCGATGTATATGCTTGATCCATGCTTATCTTTGTCATTGTCCTTATCCCATGTCGTCTAACTACGGCGTCAGGAAAGTCCGTAGCAACAGTTGCTAGTGCTGTTTGCTGCGTCTTTTCACGCATCGTCAGGAAAGTCCTTAGCAACAGTTGCAAGTGTCGTTTGCTACGTCGTCTCACCATGTCGTGTCCTTAGATCTTGTTGTATTTCAAATTTTGCAAAATTTGTCAGAGAAGTCCTTTGTACGGTCTGTAAATAGTTTCATCACGGAACAAATCACGTTTAAAAAAAAAAAAAACTTAAAACTTTATTGATAATCCTGCAAACGCGCACTGCCAGAAGGGGGGGGTGCATCCGTGCAACAGTTTCGCACTCCCGTTTAAAGTTATTTAGTTTTAAGTTATTTAGAGTGTGGCTTCAATTCAATCTGGTGATGAAACTATTATTTAACAGTCTTTTGAAAAGTAACTGATTTTTATTCAACATGTTACATAACAGATTGAAAAGAAAAGATCAAAATCCATTCAAAGATTTTGGGCCGTCTGCTCCTCGTTTATCCACCCGATTTGTGACAGCATGTTTGATAAAGATCAGCTATTTTTTAAAAGACTTAAATAGTAGTTTCATCTCCAGATTTAATTGAAGCTAGACTCTAAATAACTTTAAAAAATTGGCAAGAGAGTCGCTTCGGGAACTTGAAAGCGTTGTACGCATGCGCCCCTCCCCCTCTTTCTGGCAATGCGCGTTTGAGGGAATATCAATAAAGTTCATCTTAAAAAAGTATTTGTCATGGTTAACCCTGGCGCCGGCTTTAATAAACATTTCTTTTTTCATTTCGTGGTAGTACAGGAAACAATTTACCAGCCATACAAAGGATTTTGCTGACGACTTTGGCAAAATTTGAAAAACGACAAAATCTATGATCTAACGACAAGACACGGGGAAACGTCGTAGCTAACGACAGTAACAAACGTCGTAGCTAACGACAGTAGCAACGGTTGCTAAGGAGACGACAGGGCGTATAACAAAGACAAATGCAAAGTTTTACACATAACGCATTAACCAATGTTCAATGAACTCGGTCAGTAGACATAGACAATGGACACAAAAACAGATTTTTGGCACAAACGGAACCTCATAGTTAGGTGGGGGAGTTTGTACTTCTCATTGTCATGTGTCTTTTATTTAGTTATGCTGGTGTTGGATATTTCCTTCTATAAGTTTTCTGTTCTTCCACCAGCTTTGATCTCTTTCCACTGGACTGCACCTTTCCAGTGGGCACCTGTTGCACTATATGCAGTCAGAATATTTGAATTTAGCATGCTGGACTCCGTTCTCCAGGGTTTAGTTTTGCGGGTTGTGTTTTCATGGTCAGTGAACCAGTTTGGTGATGACCACCCTTGATGGTCCTGTAAAACAGTGGTCACCAACCCAAGGACCAAGACACTGCTTTGTCTGTCAGTTGATACCTGGCTGCACAGAAAAAATAAAACATAGTTTACATTGTATCTGTTTTATTTTATCTCAGATTTTTTTAAGAGGGTTTTTGTTTTTAAAAAACTACTGGATTCTTGACAAAATGGTGTCCTGCAATTACCTTATCCATGACACTAAAAAGAGTGGGGGCCACTGATTTGGGTTGGATGAGTCCCCTCTCTGTCTTTTGTTGGTTTTGAATGTCTTACTGTGTTTGTTTTCTTGCTTTAGTGCACATGAGGGATTTTTTTTCTTGACCCATAGGTCCATTAAAAAGTAATTAAATAAAATTCAAACAAGATCTTTTATTGTGAATATGTTCAGGTCTTTGTCTTCTTAGAACGGTTTATTCATTTTCGTACTGAGTTGTGCTCACAAAGCTGCCGTCCTTGATGGAGAACACACAAACAAACCCAAAACAGCCAGACAGGGGTTCTTAGAGTTTTTTTTCTTACATTGTTTCACCACAATTCGGCCATATCTGGAAGATACATCTAACGTACAATTATCGATTGGCATGCACACAGGCCAACCTGTAATTAAGTCTACAGATTTTTTTGTAGCTGACAAACAAGGAAAGAGCAGGGTTAGAATTTTCATGTAGTAGAAGTTTCATGTAACCATTTAGTTTACATTACATCGCAAGTCATACGTTACAAAAAAGCAATTCTGACCTTAAGAGTTGTTAGACAAAACAGAGAGCAACAATGCCGATCAAAGTAAGCAGCACATCATTTTATATACTAGTGGAAAGAATAGACATAGTCGTGTTGCAGATAATAAGCATTTTATCCCTCGTCAAAGTGGAAACTACATTGAAATATCTGAAGCCTAAATCCCGGCGCACAGCAGAAATGTAAGCGGTGGGATTTTACCCTGATCAATCTGTTTAGAGGGATTAATGCAGGTTAATTAAAGATGGGAAGGTCATTTGCACCTTGTAAATCTGCCTGTAGAGCGAAGATCAAGTACCATCAATCAACTTGTGCTTTTCTACCCGATATCATTGGAAAATAGAAGTACAGCAAAGTTGCAAACAGCCATCATTGTGTTTTATATAATGGTAATGTCAAAATGTCCTCAAGACGTTCTATTTGCTTGACTCATAGAAAGTGGTCACAAGGACAAAACACAAATTGTGTTACCTCTATGATGATGTGTGATGTTTTGTTCTTTGAGTTGTTCAGCTGCTGTGAATGATTTCTACACAAGACAATGGGCATGTGATCTTTATTCCAAATTAAGTGTTGATTCCTGTCATAAAATGACATTTTGGTTTTCTCTCAGGGTAACAGGCTTTGTATTACTTTTGCATGATGACACTGAGCAACTTAAAGGATTTAAGTTTAAATTAAGCTGCGTCCTCGAGCCGTTAAATAAAACTGAATCATTTGCTCGGTTAGAGCGCCTCGGAGATTTACTTTAATAAAGCTGGAACATTTTCATAGGGCAAATGTAAAATCGTTGTGCGGCTCTAAAATGCCCAACAAGCAGAAAGAGACACAAGAGAACGGACAAGGAGTTATATGAAGAATCGTATTTGAATTTACAAAATGTGTATCTGCCATTGAAACAAGATGTTGTGATGCTTGTTTAGGTAAAAATATCAAATTATTATTTAGATAAATCAAATAGTATCTCTAAGATGAAAAACTAAAACAGCTAAAAAAAAACGGCCTTGTTCGTCCTGTAACTGCATTTGGAAAAAAAAAAACATATCACTATGTGAATATTTAGTTTTTAGTATTTTTAATATTGTTGTGACTCGTTTCACTTAATCAAAAATACAAATAAATAAAAAGTATGAATCCCTAACTTTTACAACAATGAGGTTAGAAATTTCAATTTAAACAAGGATGGATGTCCATCCATCCATCCATCCATCCATCCATCCATCCATCCATCCATCCATCCATCCATCCATCCATCCATCCATCCATCCATCCATCCATCCTATAAACCTGCTGTATCCCTTTTGGAGTCACTGGGTTGCTGGAGCCTGTCCCAGCTACTGTTGGGCAAAGGCCAAGTACAACCTGGACAGGTTGCCAGTCTGTCGCAACAATCACAATCACTCCCACACACACTCACCCGTGTACACCTAGACACAACCAATCAACTTATGAAGCATGATTTTGGACTGTGTGAGAAATCCGAAGCGCCCTGACAAAACCCATGGATGCATGGAGAGAACATGCAAAGTCCACACAGAAAGGTCTCAGCCGGGATTCAAAGCAGGGCGTTCTTGCTGTGAGATGAGAGCAGAAACCACTGCTCCACCGTGCAGCCCTACGAGTATGTAATGAGTTAAAAACATTTCATGAGCAACTTTATACTTTCCAGTTGTGTACTACTATTCTTTAGCCCAAGCCTACTCGAGCGCAGGATTGCATCTCTGACAATTTGACATTTCGTTGGACTCAGTTCAGGTAACAAACAGGGCAAGGCTATTCATTTCACTTACTGTCACTTCCACAGCAGCTTGTTGTGTGATCTTCGAATGTGTAACTTAAATCCTGTAATGCTGCTGTATACCTTCTGTAAAAAAAAAAAAAAAAAAGAAAGATACCGCTACTCTCCTGCTTTGATTTTGTAAACTCCTTTTTTTATTTTTTAACTGTAGGTCGGTTAACGTATTTAAACCTACACTACCAACACAAACAGAGGGTCCTGGCTCACAGAAAAAAAAAGTCCTGGTTGGAGATATTCATGCAATTATATAGTTACCTTGATTTTATTCTTTTAAAAGTGTGACGGTATATTTTTGTCTTTAAAAGAGTTTCATTTTAGATTACCTATTTTTTATGATTTTGTGAGTTGCATGAAATGTTAAAGTCCCGCTCCAATCATCTTTTGATCTGCTGTAAAAGTGTTCCCTTGGTCTTTTTGAGACAAATAATAAAACTTACGTCGCTTTCTAGGACAAAGTTTCTGCAGAGCGGCAGATGTTCATCAGAAATTCACCTCTGAGTTCTGGGTGGAACTGTTAATGCATAGTAAGCCTGCCTCCCTTTGTCTCTCCTGCTAGCTTACAGCCTCTCACAACCCCATTACTAATGCAACACAAATGGCAAGCAATGTTGGCGCTATCCAGACGTACAGCTTTGACGCAGATACCAGTACAGACGAGGAAAACAAAGACATACATGGATTAAATGTCTACAAGTCGATGCATCAGAATGGAGAGGAGCAGGGAGCTGGTGCTCAATTTTCATTGGATCTTTCAGCTAGAATGAACTAAACTTCACAGTAATGACAAAATCTATAATCTTAAGACCATCAGCGAAGAATGTCACAGAGGTGGGAATAAGTCACTTATGTCCAAGTTGCATCCAAGTCTCAAGTACTTTTAGATTTTAAGCAAGTAGGGAGAAACAGGCAACTGATTTAGCATAGTATAGTTCAAGTTATGCATGACGTTATTATTAAGCTCAGCTTCCAGACTCAAGTGGTAGAGGCTTAACAGTTTTTTTTTAAATAAGCATGTTGAAATGCAAAATTATTTTTATTCTTACATTACACTGATTGCTAACATCCCCTTTAGAAAGTTTGTGCTATTTTCTTCTTGTCTTGGAAGTCCTGAGGTGCTTCTTAAGTGGTTTTATTCCTACCTTACAGATCGACACTTTCATGTAAGTATGGATACATGCTCTTCAAGAATCCATGAAATAGGTTGTGGGGTTCCCCAAGGGTCAATTTTAGGTCCTATACTCTTTGGTGCCTCTTGGGCATGTCATCCATACACACAGCGTTGAATTTCACAGCTACGCTGATGACACACAGAATTATATTGCTGTGTTTCCTGATGACCTTGAACCTACAAACACTCTTTTAAACTGTATTTTAGATAGTCAGTAATAGATGGCAGAGAACCTCTTAGATCTCAACTAGGACAAAAAAACAGAAATTTTGATCATCAGTCCGGAAGACAAGAGAAAGATTTAATCACACCCTTAAAGTTTTCAGTCTTCTCATTACGTAAGAAACGTGGGCATCCTTGTTGACTCTAAACTAAATTTTATTTGATATATTCAAAATGCTGTTAAGACAGGATTTTATCATCTCGAAAATATTGCCAGTGTCGCCCCATTCCTTTCTTTTGTCAGAACAGATGTACTGATGCATGCGTTTTAATTTTTAGTCACCAGATTATTGTAAAAAGCCCTAACAACACAAGATATCAACAACTAAAAATGTAGTACGTTAGTCTAAAATAATGTTTTCGTTTTTTTAAGTCTAAGCTCATTTATTTACTTCATGTTAGCTGTGTCTTGTGTCATTACAGATAATTGCTGGGTGTTTACTGACTAAGTGCTCAAATTCACTAAAGGTTTGTATGCGACTGTTGATTTTTCAATTTCAATTCAATTTTCTTTATTTTAAACACGAATGAAAATAAACACAAGAGTTTAAAAAGACAGATATTTAACCAATCTTTAAGCTTCTGGATAAGTTTAGCTGTATTATGAACAAGTCGGGGTTACTAGAACTGGCATTGATTCAATCTTTATGTGGCCTTTATGCAGGAAAGAGCTCTGAGAGGGAACTATTTTTTCAAGGATGCCTGTCTCAGATTACAGTTTCACATTTAAAACTGCAACCAATTCAGGTCAAGGGGCTTGCTCAACTACAGTGGTTTAACGAGGCAGGTTGTCTGGCCCACAAGGGTTTGCCCTTGGAACTGGGACCTGAACCAGTGACCCTCCAGCTGGAGGTATATGTCACTAATCACGAAACCACCACTGCCGCAACCCTTGTGACCCCACTTTTCTTTGGAATGTTTTGTTTTTTTAACTCAACTGTTTTTTTTTTGTTTTTTTTTCTTTTTTTACCACGGTCTGTGCATCTCTTTGAGCTACAGAGATAAAGATAGAGAGAGGGATAGCTGGTCATGTGACGGCGTGATTCTATAGAGCATGGTCCCCAAACCCCTGGGCCCCCTGGGATACTTGTCTGTGGGCCACTTGGTACCTGGCCGCAGACAGAAAAAGACATCCATACGCTAACTTTGATTATTTTCGTTATGTTTATTTTCTCATACTAGAAGAAGTTTTATTTTGGAGAACTACCGGATTCTCATGATCACATTCGTCTGTTTTGAAATGTCACGTGACTTTAAGCACAACAATTAATAGCGAACAAAAACCAAACAATAAAACTTAATTGAAAAGTTTCTCTGGGGAAAAAAGAGCCAGTGAGGAAATCGAAGAAGAGCCTTCCACCTTAAAGATAAAATAAAGCTGCTAATTACAGACAAAACCAGGAGTTTTCTTCCAAATATGGATTTTTTTGAGACAGTTATTCCAGAATCTGTTCACTCTGCCTAATATTCGGTGACTGATTCTTGAATGTTTCACACACAGAGATAATAAAGTTGCAGATACGATAGATTTATGTTCATTATTATATATAAAATACCAGTTTTATGAAGGTAAAAGTCGGACGAGGCTGACGTTATCGTGTTAGCATCCACCTTGCCGGTAGGGGGAAAAATCTTCATCACAAAGATTAGGTTTAAACCAGCTGCAAACATTTGACAGAGAATGAAGATTTAATCAAATAAAGTTGTTTTGGATTTGTCTAAACTTATAAAAGGGACATTTATAAATTTTCCTACAGCAAAGGTGAATTAAGCAGGAATCTGTAAAGAAACTTAAGCACACAAAATGTACCTCTGGTTAAAAAAAAAAAAAGAATCAGTATTTATATAAAAACAAAATATTATAAATCTTTTTGCCCTAAAAGATGATCTCAGGCTGGGTTGAGTTCTTAGTGTTAAAATGTTATTCTATAGAAAAATCCAACTGTAATGTTGCTTTTATTAAATCATTTACAAATCAGAAACAATCAACTCTTCTAATTAACATTTTATCTAAATTACTTACGTTCCAAAAATAAAGCTTTTATGCACTAATAGCTGATAAAATGTTCCACGAGAGGCAAACTGTAGTCCATTTGAAAACTGTCAATTTAAGTTTTAACTTTACACTTTAACTGTTGTTTTATTTTAATGCCGGAAAAAAAAATCAAATAAAAATATAATATGCTGAGCAATATTTAACATATCTATTCAAGTGCTGTGGTTAAATTAAATTTGATGAATACAAATAATAACATTCCCTAGGTATTAAAATGTAAGTCAAGAAAAGAGAGTTTTAAGAGCAATCTAAAGAAACAGCTCAGATATGAAGCAAACCATGAGAAGATTTCAAAGCAAATCAAAAAATAATTAAATGGACTTTCTAACAGGCAGCCAGTTTATTGAGGCAGAAATTGTGTTTATTCTTATTTGTTCTGGTTTAAAGACCTGCAGATGCAAGTTAAGCATCTGTAGGCGAGCAATGCTGAGCATTAATCCCCACATATGAATAATTTCAGTAAACCAGCTTACAGTGAAAAAAACAAATGCACGGATGACTGTTTAAAAATGGCTATCCGAAAGATGGGGTCATTTTGATCGACTGCCTTGACTGACGTGAGCTTGACTTCAATTGTCTCTCAAACTTTACTATCCCCTCCAAGCTCATTTCAGTTTATCCTTGACATCTAAACTTATTTCCAATAACACAAATGCTAAATTAAGTTACGTTTTGAGTGGAACGGGTTTGATGCGTAGTTTCATCAAACGGCATCAAGGCCCTGTTTGCTACCCAGAGACTTGCAGCTGTCACCAAACACCATCAACTGTTCAACTGTCACATAGACTATTACTCAGCCATGACTTCTAATCCTCCAGACAATTTGGGGGAATTTCAACAAATGACCTGAATCGGTGCCTAAAAAGATATATTTTAAATGTTTTCGAAGAGCTGATTCTGTGCTGTGCAACACTATAAACACAGAGTGGAACAGCCCTTCTAAAAGAAAATCCACCAGCTGGCTGTACTGTAACTCTTCAGGTAGGACAAGAAGGTTTAGGCACTTCTCACATTACATATTTCAAGCAAAACTGGCAAATGATTGGGAAAAAAAAACTAGGCCACAGGCCTCAGTGTTGAAGACATGCAAGTGTGACTGGATCAAAACAGTACCCACGTTCATCAGTGGATCTAGATCCCACCTAGTGAACTATTATAATAAAATCAGTCAGGTTAAAAAAGTCCTTTACCCTAGGCTTCTCAGGAAAGTATACATGGATCTTTAGGTCCCCATGAGGACATGAATATGCTATTTCAGTCAAAACCCTTTACTGTGTTTTAGGGGGTCGGCACACCACTGCATCCAAAGCCGTGTGAGTTTGGCCACTCATACAACAATGAGTTTTCCTTTCTCAAATCTAGGTTTTCTGTACTTCTTTGCTCCATCTGCCCTACTCTATCTTTTTCATCAAGTGTAGACAAGCTCAAAAAGGAAAAAGAAAATCAAAGTAATAAATTCCTTTCTACTCATTTGCAGTTTGAACAAAGTGTACTGTACTTAGTGCAAAGCTTGTTTCTTTGTAAGAATCTAATGAGATGTAAGTTCTCACTCTACATATTTGAGCATTCGTGAGGAATACGTATACCCTTAGTTGAGCTACAAAAAATAGAAAGGTTGTTATTAAAACTCAAATGCAAACTAAGAGTTGCTGTTTTCTTAACCTGTTACCGTTAAACCAATGCAATTCGATAGTGGCAGCACAACAAATATTGTCCTACAGATCTTGCGGCAAAAGATGGCCTCATACCTTCAAAGAATCTCTTCTTAAAGAGAATCAAAGGAACTGAAAATGGACTGAAGTCCTTCTGAACTCACCAGACCTTTTTTTCAGTGATCTTTTTTAGCCTTTTTTTTTCTTTGTACTGTTTCATGAACAAAGAGCTCAATCAAAGGATTTCCAACTAAAGAACACACAGGGTGAAAAATAAAAGAAATAAGACAACTAGTCTTGGCTGTTGATTTATAACAATCCCAGTGTCCCAATTTCACAGCATAAACAGTATTTAGTCCAACTGCAGGAATGATAGCTAAGGGGATAAATTAGGCTAGCACTATTCCAGGTTGCCGGCGCTGGAGGTTAACATTCAAAAATAGCAACCGCATACTTTTTAAACATTACATTTAACGTAATTTAATGTTTTGTGCCTTTAACACCAACAGGTGAAGCTTTACCCTCTTCAGAAGCTCACTGCAAGCAGAGCAGGAGGATGTTGATATGAAATTACAGATTGAAATCATCACTGAAAGTTTAAAATATTTTGCACTAAAATTAATCCATAGTATATTATACATAATTAGAAAATTATTGGCTGTGTATAAGTCAAATTTATTGATCTCAGCTAAAGATCTCGTTTTTTCCCCAATTTGTCCAGACTTTTTTGCTTTGGACCTGATAGTATCTGATGTCACACTTTTCTAACAGCAAGCAATGTGGGACAACCCCGCTTAACCCTTGAACATTGGAGATGTCACCAGTAACACATAAATAGCACATGCTCTTTGACATATCGCAGCTCTTCGACCATGTACAAGATTACACAGATTTTCTGCATCTACTGATTCAGAGAGGTTGCTTTGTGCGACAGAATCGGCTGATTTAGCAAAGACGCAAAAGCACTTCACTTCTGTAAAGTGTTGCACATCAGCGCGAGTGTTTTTCTCCATTTGAGAATCTGCTGAAATAACATTAGTTAGGTAAAAGAAAGAGCTACTACGAGATCACACACAAAGTAGATTAAAACACATCTTAAAAGTAGAAGAAATATGTCAAGAGTTAAATATGAAATCAACACAATAAAAAGAGAATAAAAAGTAATTAGCCATTCCCTGTTTATTAAGTCCCCCCAACCCTTGCCCCCTTCCCTCCCGACAGCGTCATAGGACCTTCTGTGTCTTTAAGCGGAGCAATAGTGACCAAAACATGTTGCTTCTGGGTGCAGGGGCTGGCTGGTGTTCTTGTTCTTCAGCAGGAGGAAGTACATTAGATTCATCAATTGGTCTATCTGCCTGCCAATCAGTCCATTTCTAAATAGCAACACTTGAGTTCTAAAAAGGATTTGAAACCCTACCCCCAGTTATCATTTACATTATGCCGTAGACACTCCCTCAGTCACAGTTCATTTAAACAGATATTTCTAATAAATTTGAAGACATTAGGGTACGCCTACTGTAAAGTAAAGCTTCTAACAGCCAGTAGAAAGGGTGGAGGGGGAGGGGGGAGAGACAGAAGACAAACAGGGTTGCAGCCAAAGTCATAAAAAAACAACCATGATGCAGAGACAATTTGCCTCAAGGTAAATCTGGGATCCCAGAAACAGGCAGGATACTCATTTAGTTGTAATATGATCACAGGTTTCTACCTAATACGGTTTACTGAGCAAGTCAAAACTGCATAAACAAAAAGGAAAATAGACACACAAAGAACTTTTAGTTTAGTTTAGTTTTTGGCACATTTAACAATGTAGTCTGTAATCCATCATCAGACTCTTAAATGTGCTTAATTGAATTAATCAAGTGAACACTCTTTTGTCTATCTTTTTGAAATCAGTCAGTTGTTCCATTCTGATTTCAATTCATAGCCTCATTTGTGTCTCCTGTGTTAGTCCTTTATGACTTTTTTATCTCGTTTTCTTTTTTCGTTTCTCATTTGTTTCAAAGGTTCATCTTTTTTAAAGACGTGTTTGTATTTTCTTTTATCTACTTTTCATCAGCTTGTCAAAGTTCATTTTTAAAGTTTGTGCCCTTTACACAACCTGGTTCTTGTGTCTTCCATTTGGGTCCTCCTACAACAACCCAGCCATGAAAAAAAAAAAACTGCCATACTCTGGCTATATCATGATATCTCATTTCTTGCATCATGGTTCCCACCCCAGGAACTCTGATGTCCTGCAGGCTTAGATGACTGTTTTTGTCAAAGGAGTCTGGGGAGTTTGAAAAAGCACTGGTTGGTGTAATGACCTCACAAACATCCCACACAGAAATTTCAACAAAAGAGTGAAATCAGAGCAATCGGGGAGTGCTTACTACCAAGGGTCAACACAGAGAGGCTTTTTGAAGAAGATTAGCAACGTTCTCCCAGGATAACTTCAGTAAAGAGGCTGGCACAGCATGTCCAAAAAAAAAGAGCTCATTCCAAGCCTTCACCACTGCAATCATCCCCCACATCTAAACTACACACTCCCTGAAGAGAATAGGACGAGAAGAGGCAACAAACTGCTACAAGTCTGCCTTTAAGACATGCTTCTCCTGCTTTGTTTACGTCAACAACCATTTCTGAGCGTAACATAACTCCATTGTAAACCTTCAACATATTGTGCATCACTATTAATACTGTATTTTAAGGTCCTAGTCTGTGCTCCTGACAGTTACCTCCCCCCGATAGCCGAGTGGCTTGGTCCACTTGCTTCCTTTATCAAGTCCTATGTCAGGGACCTCGCGGTGACTCTAGATCCGGTTTTATCTCTTGACTCTCATGTCGGTCCACTTGTTCATTCTTGTCTTTATCATTTAAAAAACGTTGGTTAACTGAGTACAATTATGTCACGTTCTAAGATGGAGATGCTCATCCACGCTTTTATATCTTCTTGTCTTGATTACTGGAATTCCATCTTCACATGCTTGAGCAAAAAGTCTTTAGAACAGCTCCAGGTTGTCCAGAACGCTGCTGCAAGGCTTTTAACCAATTCCTCCAAGTTTTTACACGTTACCCTATTGTTGATCCAGCTGCACTGGCTCCCCATCCATTTCCGAGTGGATTTTAAAATCCCGGTTTTAACATACACAGCTCTTAATAACCAAGCACCGGTCTATATAAAGGACCTTGTGCAGCCATACACTCCAAGCAGGTCCCTGAGATCATGTGACCAGGGTCTGCTGGTTGTTAAGAGAGCCCGGTTAAAAACTAAGGGTGACAGAGCCTTTGAGCAGTGGCTCCATCCCTCTGGAACTCCCTTCCTCTCAGCCTCAGATCTGCAGACTCAGTGTTTTATTTTATTCTTTATTAATTTGTGATTTTTATCTTGAAAGGTGGTATACAAATACATTTTATTATTATATTATTATTAGAGAAGCACACATGTAGATATCGAAAACCCTTTACATACATCCGGCAGGGGCTACATGAATTTACCAAAGGAGCTTTTCACACCCTTGGGTGAAGAGATTGAAGGGAAAACACATGATGTCATACTGGCATGTGCTGGGGTTGAAATAGCACAGTCCCACTTTCTGCCCGGGGCGCACTGTCCTCTCAGAATGGACAGACTGTGCAGATCTGAGGCTTTTTACCAATAAAGAGTACAAGAGAAGCAGTCTGAGCCTCTCAGAAATCTTAAATGATGATACGATCTACAAAACATTTGTAGTTACAAATTAGGGGTGTCCCGATTCATTTGAATAACGATTCATATCATATGATTCATAGTCATTAAAGAGCTTAGAGCTAATTTTGAACAATCAGATTCACTGACCTAAAACGGATCCAGGACATCTTTAGCCAAATCTTCAACCAGTGTGACTCAGACACAAATACCTGAACAGTGCAGGTGAAGATTTCCAGATTCCTTTTATTTCTTGCAAGATAACCAAGTGTAAATTAGATATGTGTACAAACAAACAAACAAACAAACAAACAAACAAACAAACAAACAAACAAACAAACAAACACATAAACAAGAATTAATGTCAAATCCATTCACATTTTAGTTTCATTATGTTCAGCCCACTGTTGTTTTTCCACATCAACATAATCCAAAGAGAACATTATAAGAACTTATATCATGGTCCGGGTGAATACTCGATTCTGATTGGCTGCTGGGTGTTCATTCATAAGAGATGTGCATCTGTGATCGGGAGGAGGGTGGACTCACCGGGATCTGTGCTGCAGAAGAGGATGAGGGCCTTGACTCAGAGCATCCTGGACAATCCTAGACATCCCTTGCACAACACAATGTCTGGTCAGAGGAGCTCACGGAGTAATAGGCTCCTTTCACTGCACTGCAGGACAGAGCGCTTTAAGAACTCATTTGTC
The DNA here is from genome assembly GCA_037389245.1 of Oryzias sinensis. NCBI lineage: Eukaryota > Metazoa > Chordata > Actinopteri > Beloniformes > Adrianichthyidae > Oryzias > Oryzias sinensis. The sequence goes on from CM074490.1 coordinate 8,194,159, forward strand.
CCTACAGCTATCAGGCTGTTTAATGAACCTGCCTGATATGAACTGATAATATTTTGTGACCTGTCTTTTTACTGTTGTTTGTTGTGTGTGGTTGTGTGTTTTGCTACCGGACACCTGAATTTCTCCTTTGGGAGATTAATAAAGTTTATATCTATCTATCTATATATCTATCTATTAAAAAGTGATATACAACAGGATAACCGCACAGTGACAAAAGAAGTTCCGGTTACCTAGCTTAAATGTTTTGTACCACTACGCCAGCTTCTTTAAAACAACCTTTAGCTTCATTATTTGGACAAAAACAAATGGTAAGAGGTGAACTTTCTCTCTGAACTGATGCTTTATTTAACCCATCGGAAAGATCAGCACATATATATCGCTTTATATCGCCAATTTTTGACTGCAGCGGTGGTGCGGCGTAATCCATGGACACCAGTGAAGATCACAAATCATTGATGAATAAAGGTTCAGCGCAAGGGGGTGTAGATGACCCAACTCCCAATGTTAAAGTGCCTAGGATAGCACAAGGGATAATCGATGTAAGAAAGGAGAGGACAAGTGGGTTTAAAGGCAAAGAAAGGATTTTTTACCATTTTAGAGTGCGGGAGAGAGAGAGTGATTTCTTTAAACATATTTTGACTAAAAATGCTCTGACATTTAAATATATGTGAAATATGAGGTAAAACAATCTTTACAAAAGAGACTTGTTAAAACCTGAGCACCAGATGACTCATGCGGAATCTGAGCAGACAGAAGCAATTTGAAGGATGTAGGAGATGTAGAAACATCTGTGCAATATCTGCGTTCATTTTCTCTTTCTGTAAATTGTCTTTACTGATGTCTGAGTCGAAGTGTTTTGTGACTCTTGATTACTCTTGATGAGGGAAACTTTCTGAAAAGTGAAGTTTTACTAACGCTGTGCTTTGAAAAAACCTCCTTGTGTTTCCTCTGTACCATTTAAAGGAATAACTCAAAGTTTTTTTTCTTCTTTTTTCTTTTTAACTCAGAGAATAAACACTGTTTATTGTGGGGTAATCTGCAGTTTTTTGGATCACAACCACATACTTCGCCACCACATTGGTTTTATGTGCCTTCCATTTCAAAGTGGGCTGGCTAATTACAACAGATGCTACAGATGCAGATACTACTTTGTTACATACAAACTATGTTCTGTAGAAATAGTCTTATTTACTTTACAGATACTTTGGACATTTGTCTTATTTCTTTTATAATGTTTACTTTCCTTTGAAAATGTTTGATGTTTGTTGAGCTGGGGTTTTCTTGCTGTGAGGCAAGAGCGACCACCACTGTGCCACCATGCTGCCTATCAGGAAATGCTTGCATTGTATTAAGATTCTGTTTGATATAAAATGTAATTTATGACGCACTACCCATCTCTGATGGTACCAGCACAGGCCGGTCCGAGTTTTATTGAGGCCCGGACCGGCCTGGGTGCCACCACGATTAGAAGCGAGAGGCAGTCTGACCCAGCTATCCTGCTGGGTCGGCTGCTGCCAGGTCCGCGGATCCTGACTGAGGGATCTAAGCCCACTCAAGCAGCAGTATTGTCCTGAAGCACGAGCTTTTCAAGCCTTGCCCACAGACCAGGGGCCTGCACTGTGTGTGCTCTGTCTCCGCCAGACCTGCCACTCTTGACAGCATAAAGAGTATTTACAGTCACGCAATATGCAGCTTTTTTGGTTACCGGTAACTGATAACTCGGATCCGATTCAACAAGTTACTGAAGACAAAATGACAGTGGAACTTTTTATCATGTTTTAATCTTACATTTTCATTCGAATTATCCAGTACGTATATAATATTTGTATTATTCTGCTTTTAATAATGCCTAAGGCCCCATACTGGTTGAAGCTCATCGCAGCCCTTGGGACTCAAATCCTGGTTGTCCATGTGCGAGTCCCACATGCCGCCAACTGAGCCGACTTAGACCAAATCAAATCACATTAAATATAACAAACCACAAAACAATAAAATTAGATGGAGTTGTGGTATTTTTTTCTCTTTACTTCTTTGGGTGTGGAATATCAGTATTTGCTTTTGGATTAATCCCTTGACAGAATGAAATGCTCTGTCTTTTAGGTCATATGGGTATAAGTGTGTCCATTCATTTTGTGGGCGTGTGGAAAATTGACATTTGAGAATGAATCACTTTATGCAGCACTTCCAAATTACATGATGAGGTCAGCATTGTTAGTGGCAATGTGAGAAAAATCTGTTTATGTGTGCATCTTTGTGAATGATAACCACACAGTTCAGGTGAAGAGCTGTAGCGACAGGGTAGATCTGCAGCAGGAGCTGAGTGCAGCAGCCTTGGAAAATCACAAGAGCTCACAAAACCTCTGGCACATAAATACTCACTGACGTGCAGGAAGACACGTTTACTTTCTGATGAGAAGCTTTCCTTGGCCTTTTTTCTTGGTAAGTGCAGCAGCTCTACACAGAAAATCTGTTATGTGTTGTCTTGTGCTAAATAATACACTCCTGAGTTTATGACACATGTTATGACACACATTATTTTGTGATGATTCTTAAACAACTGGATTGACCCAAGGGTTGTATTACCACAGCGGTTAATTCTGCTCAACAGGGGCCCTGTGACAACATGTGTAGACGGTTAGCTCAAATATTAGTTCAGGTCTTAAGAGGTCATGTTTAGGTTCTCAAAATGTTAACCCACAGCAAGTGTATTTTGCTAAAATGAGAAAAACTTGTTTCAAAAACATGAGCAGATCAACATTTGTATGCCTAAAAATGTAATTTTTATTTACTTTATAGTTTTAAGTATCTTCATGTATTCAAGATTTAGGCTAATGGTATTTATTTATCTTTGTCATGACTTTTTGATGCACTTTTGTCTTTCTTCTTTCTGCAAGCTCTGGTTTCCTTTGTATCGCATGAGGAGTATTTTGACGTTGTCTGAATGTTTTGTTTATTGTAAAGGCAGCTTAGAATAAATGAGCTTGGGGCTGGGCAACACAATAAAACAAATTTCCTCTGTGTGATCCACAGGCGCAACTGTTTAATGTTCTGGCAACAGAGTGCTCTCTAGCCTGTGTGTCGCTGGCCACCAGGCCAGATTTCCCATGGGCCTGGCACTGGTGTCAGAGATGACCTTCAGCTTTATGCAGATCAGTCACCACTATGACCAAAGAAAGGTTTCCTTGTTGCTTAGAATAGCTCATCTTCTGGAAAATTTCCTTAGTTAAACAACAAAAACAACAACAGTCATTGCTTTTGGAAACAATAGTAATGAGAGAAAGTAACTGAAAATGGATTTATGGGATGAAAGTCCAAACTTCTGTCTGAAATCTGGGTGTCACAATGCACTTAGACATATGTTTTAGCATTTACATTAGATGCAAATAAAGCAGCCTTATTTCATCTTAGTCATATAGAGACCCATACATCCTATGTACAGACAAGATTTAGAAAAGCTGATTGATGCCTTCATCTACTGTAGGGTGGCCCACAGTCTGCACTTCCAAAAGACGACAGTTAGAAAGTTGCAGCTCAAAGAATGATGCTGTTAAGCTACTTTCACATTGGGCACGTCGTGTGCATTCAAGAATGCGCCATACGCAATTTCTTGAAAACACATTCAGTTATTGCTTCTTTCTACTTTTGTTTTCCTTCTGTTACTAGCGCTTGTCCGCTACCTACACTTGGGAGAGATTTGGTGTGAAATGTCAAAGCGGCTTTTCATTTTCCCAGCTTCATTCTGATATATCAAAGACTTGGTGTCATCTAATTTTGACTGGGCACAAACTGCTAATATTAATTTATCCTTCAGGATTCAAACAGGACGCCACTCACACGTCACGACTAAATCTGAGTCCCTGACTGGTCTAAGTTCAGCTTTTAGCGATTTGGTTTTAGTTTTAGTTCCTAAAACGTCCAACGCACGATCAGTGATCACCAGCTTTGTACATATAGAGTCATCGAGCAAATTTAAAAACTTGCGTAGCGACTCGAGGGTGACCATGAGAGTTTTGGATGTGGAAGCCTGAAAGGAGGGTTTGCGTGCATTTCCATAGACTTTTCATTGGAAGTGGCCACTTGAACGTGAGTTGACGTGGCCAGTGTGAATTCAGAGTTTTAGCAAGATCCAGAAAAACAGGCTGCATCAGTCCAGTTCCCATATCAACTGGTAAACTTAACCAAACGGTCAACAGATGTAACCAGCTTCCTGAAGAACCGTAAATGTTCCTCGTTTATCATCATACATAGGTGCAAACCTGAAATGCTGGCGTCTCACTGATAATTGGATATTCTTTTTGATTTTTTTCAGTTTTGTTTTGTTTTGTATGCTGACACATCGTTATAAAACACTTTGAATTGGAGATGTGCATAAAAGGAATGATGCAAAAAAAAAAAAAACCTCTCCCTGTGTGTGTGGCCATACAATTTGAAGGCACACACTCAAACTGAGATGAGGAACTTTCAACTTTGCACCAGGATGTTGCATCATCTGTTATGTTCAGATTTTGAATCCTGTGTTTACTACTCTGGCTGTATATTAACGGATGTAACCATCATGAAATCATGGAGTTGAGCTCCACATTGTCAACTCGGTCCAGGTTCCAGAAAAAAACTCTTAATAGCAGATACTAATCCAGTTATGTTTGATAATCTCAGATCATCAGGGTTGGCGGATCGATCCCCGCTCTCCCCAGCCAGCTGTCGCCCCCCGAGCGTGGCTAGTCTGCAGCTCACCGCTCCCTGTAGGACCTAGGGGATGGGTTGAAGAGAACAATTTCCCCATTTTGGGATAAATAAAACAAAAAAAAAAAAACAATAAAATGTAAAAAAAATCTTGAGCTTCTGAAAAGCATAAACACTTGTTTGACTCTATAATGTATTTGCCTTGTTAAGATGCACATTACAACTAAGTAAAACTAAAATCAAAAGTGGCCACAATACGTTAAATGTTTCATGAGCTTCTTTTCTCAGCGACTATAGGAAAGAAAATGGGCATGTTGGTCATTTTAGTCCCTGAAGCAGACAAGCAGCACCACACTCCACACACTGGCTTTTTCTGCAAACCCATCATCCACTCACTTTCACTCCGTCAAGCAGTAAAACAGACACTTCTGCCGCTCCTTTGGGAGACCAGGACCTGAGTGTGGATGATAGGACACTCACACACAAACACACTCACCTGCTGCCATCACTCTCTTTTTCCTCCCTTTTTTTTCCTGTATCTGCCTTCTTCCACGCATCATTCACCTTTCCTTCCAGTTTGTCTCCATCATTCCACATGTTTACCCTCATCTCAGCCCAGAGCGATGATCTCAGGTTTGTTTTTTGAAGAAGTTTTAAACAGCATTTGTTCAAAAACATGAAAGAAAAAGCTTGTCTCACAAATCTCACAATCAGTGAGACAGAGGGGAAAATTCAAAGCACTAATTGAGATCACGTAAATTTTAACCTGCGTAGCTTCAACGAAATGAAAAGTTCAGACATTCTGCTAGGGAGTGATCAAAAACATAGTTTTCACAGAGGCAGCAGCCTTTACCCTGATAGCCCTTCCTTATTGATTCTTTATTAAAAAATAAATTTTGCTGAAAGAAATTCTCGTAATTAAATTATTTTAATGTTCAAATTTCTTGAAAGACCGGTGCTAAATCACCCAAGAAATTAGATTTTAAAGGTTCATTCAATGCTACACTTTTGAATGGAGATCATTTAGTTTCTTTTACCAAGGTGAAATTGCAAAAAAATGACTCAGAATTAAAATAAAGAGCTATAATAAAGACACCATCATCACGTTCAAATGGTATGAATCAACTATGTTTTGTTTAATAGTGTTGCAGCACTAAGTTCATTTCTTCTCTTTTTTTATTCAGTTTGTTTTTTTAGAGTTGCAGAGAGAGACAGAAAATGTAGACGGGAAAGCTGAGGAAATATTCTGATGACAAGTTGAGGTCCTGACAAGTTTACAAAGGAAGAACACATTGAACACAAGTCAGAGTTTGAAGGAAAATCCTCAAATACTTGCAGTCCTACTGGTCTTTATCTGACATTAAATAGGCACCACATTAAACAGGGAGACCGATGCCAAGACAGGGCGTTGATTAACCGAAAATCACGTAAATTTTGTTATTTTTTTTGTCTTCGTGTGTACTCTTGATGTTCGTGAAACCCAGTGTGGGATAAATGTGGTCACACCACAGCTCAGCTGAATACTTGACTCTGATTGGCTGCAGGGTGTGGATTAAAAAGGGATTTACCACAGTGATATACCACACCAAAAAAGAAATTCCTGCCCTTAACGCCAGGTATTAACATTTAAAAACAAAACAAGACGTTCATAGTTTACTTTAACCTGTTTGGTTATTTGATCATTTTGAAGACTGCGATGCAGCAGATGAGAAAGACTAAAAACATCTCAAAAGGAGAAATAAAACACAAGGGGGAATTGAACTTTTTAGACTTTGTTTCTTTAAAATAAACTTGAGCTTCATCATTTGGACTGAACCAAGCGGTAAGAGCTGAACTGTCTTTCTGAATTGATGCTTCATTTAACCCATCGTGACGATCAGCATATGCAGTTGAGGCAGTTACCATGACAATACGTCACAAATATCAATAGTCCCCTTTATGTGAAAAAGCAATGTAAACTAAAAAAATAACAAGATTAAAAAAGTGACAAAAATTGATTTAATACACATTTCTTTTAAAGGAATAATGCCCCCTAAAAAAATGAAATGGACAGAATTTGCGTTGGGCGGTTCATGTTTTCGTGACGTTCGTTAATATCTTATAATGGACACCTCGTCTGGCATTATCCCCCATAATGGACACCTTGTCATGGTGCCTCTGTCAGTCTCCTCCCCTTCCCCTCTCTGCTTGGCTCCTGATGCGACTCAGCTGCTGCCACTTACCTCATCAACCGCCTGCCTTCAAAAGGAGCTCCAGGACCAGTATTCATTGCCAGTTCTTTGCCCCTGATGGAATCCATTGCCAAGAGTGGTCGCCTGAGTCTGCTATTAATCTGGAACCCAGCACTGTGTGGTTCACCGGTCATACCATGAGCCTCTGCTGATCCCCCTCTCCACCACGAGCCTCTGGCGAACCTGCTGTTCGCCAGGATCCATGGACGAAGCCACCAGTGATGCCACGGGCCTACAGGAACCCTTCAACCTCGTCGTGGGGTCCCCTCGGAGTCTGCTGCCTCTCATACTCACCTGTGATTCTGGATCTGAACATTAAATCCATTTTCTAACCATGCCAGAACTCACCTGTGTCTCTTTCCTGGTTTCAGCGTCTGGGTCTATATTGTTCTGCTAGCCATGACACACCTAAAAAATAAGTTCCAGTCAAATAGTCTTAATGTTCCGTATTATTGTTCTATTGGCCTAATATCCAGAATATTAATGACTTGGTGGACATACATTATTTCGTAGTTTATCAGAAAAGATCTCTGTCCTTCAAACGCCTCTATTATGAACTTGCCAGTCCATCATATGATCAACAGCAATGTTGCCTTTAATTTTAAATTGCTTTTCACCTGCCTTGTAATGCTTAAAACAGAGTAAATGGTGGATATTTCTTACAAAAAAAGCAAACAAAAAGTCCATATCACTTTTGCCTGCTGGTTAGTTCTCGTACAGAAGTGAGGTCATGGCTCTGTAGCGGTTACCATGACAATGTGTCACAACACATTTAATAATCTGCTCCCTGTTAAAATTAAGAAGATCAAAGTGTTAATATTTGATTTAATAGAACTTTCTTTCAAAAGTGACAATGGTAAGCAGGATGGTGCCCTTGTCGGTGTCCATTATCAGAATGAATGGACGAAGTGGAGGACGCTTGCTTCCGGGCATTATCCCTGACATTTTTCCCACATCAGCAGAACAACAGAAAATCAACTCTGTCCAAATGACAATGTTTTAGCACTTTAGAATTATTTTTTACTCAATAAAAAAGTCTAATAATTCCGTCACTTTTCTTATAGTGTTTTTTGAAACAGTGATAGGCGGGTTTGGTGACTCCTATGATTGGAAGATCGCAGGTTTAGTTTGCATTCTGCTAGCTCATGTGTGAAGTGTGCTTGGCATTGACTGTATAAGAGAACTGGACTGAGGGAGCAGAATGAAGCCAATTCAGTCACAATTTTTCCATAATATGGAGCTGAGTAGAACTACCTATTTTGAGAAGGGAGAGGCTGAGCTGTCCATTGTTTTTACAGTCAACGGCTTTTACTGGGACATCTGATTGGCCAGTTTACAACTCAATAATAATAATAATAACAATAATTGATACTTCATTTATCTCACAATGGGGAAATTCTTCTCCGCATCCCCATGGGGAGTGGTGAGCTGCAGACTAGCCGCACTTGTCTGCAGCTCGTTAAATAACTTGCGATACAGAAAGAAATATAATGAAAAAAACAAATTAGGATTATTAAGAAAATGTTGAAACTAAGGTGTCAAATGAAGAATGGCTATTCTGAATGACTGAGGAATAGACTCAACCCAACATTTCCTCCATCAGCAAACGGGAGTTTGTATAACCATAAAGCACTTTGGCTCTGACTTAAGTTTCCATTAAACTCAGAATACCAACTTCTTCAATAATATATCCTATTATGTCAGAATCAGATAACTTTATAATTCATTTTATAATCACAGATATAAGTCAAAAGAGTTCATACTTAAAATCTCAAACAACAAAAGTTTAACTACAAATGTTAGTTTTGTTTTTTACAAAAAGGTGGAGGACAAAGTTTAAAAGTTTTAAAGAACACTTAAAAAGGTTTTCACCCAAACGTTTTAAACAAAGTTTAGGCCGATCTTTGAAAGGATTGAAACTTTAGCATGAAAATTTTAAAAAAGCTGTTAGTCAGAGATAAGATGGTAAAGTCCCGCCAATGTAGGCTGTGATAGATTCATTCAGCAGCTTCAACAAACTGGAGGGAATTCTAAGTTGACTTTGAATTCTGCTTATTTACACAACTAATTTGAAATACTTGTGTGTGTGAATGTGAGTGTGCATGGGTGTGTGATATGTGTGACCCTGCGACAGACTGGTGGCCTGTCCAGGGTGTCCCCTGCCTTCGCCCATAAGTGGCCGGGATAGGCTCCGGCAGCCCCGTGACCCCGAAAGGGACAAATGGAAGAAGATGAATGAATGAATTTGAAATAATATGAACTCCTACAGAAATACTAGTTTTTACTGACCTTTAATGGCTACATCCTATGCATAACAGTTCGAATCATTCTTGGAAGACAAAATAATGTTAACCAATCAGGTGCAGACCGGAAATTGAACAGCCTGATTTGTGAGTGACAATGAAATGGAATTTCTCTACAGCAAGGGCTCAAAGCACTGGGTTGAAGACGCATGCACAAACACACCTACACGCATACAAAGCTCCAAGGTTTGGATCCACACAAAAGAGAAATATCACACACAGTCAAACACACAGAGATCAGCACCAACTGCTGTATAATTGCAAAGACACACACATGTGAGCTTTCTGGCTTTCTTTCTCTTGCAAGCACACACGTGCTTCAATTCGTCCATCCCCACAAGTCCCTGCACTCCAATTTACTGCCAAAGCTGTCTCTTCAGGAGCAATAACAATGAGAATCTCATCTGGAACTCTAAACAAAACAAAAGTTTTGCAAAAGCCTTCATTATACTGAAACCAGACGGACGTGGTTTGGATGGTGATGATGGAAGTGGCAGTGGTGGAGGCACAGAGAAACTTCCCCAAAAGTGGGTTTCTAAGCAATTATGAAGACAATTTCTTCTTTGAAAAGGCATCTATTGCATTTTCATTAATGTCTTACCTAATTGTCTTGTTTTTCTTTTGCATTTCTTAAAACAGCATGGTAAGAAATTCAGATTTAGATAAGAAAAATAAAACAGAAAAAATAACATACAGAAAACAATTTACAAATATGAGTAACATGAAAGCTAAAGTGCATTTTCAGGATAAAATTTTAGAAACCTATAGCACCACAAGAAGCAAATTTTCCAAATAATGTTGAGCTCATGTCTTATAACCACTGATAGACTAACTTGATTTATATCATGACATAAGATACCTGAAGATAGCAGAAAGCAGACACACTTCCTATCTATTCCCACAACTCTCATGATACATAACTACACAACTAAAAGAAGAAGAAAAAACACAACAATAAAGAGGCTTTTTCCTTGGATTTTTACAAATGTCAGCAATCTCCACATTCTATGCTGGTTGATCAAGAAGTTTGGCGATAGAATCTTTAACGACACATAAACATCCTGAATCTGGTTTCCAGGAATTTGGAATTTCTAGATGTAAACCCAATTATTACCTTGTTTATGATTATGTGAATGAACGGCTCCCATTTTGGGACATCATGCTGAGGATGAACCGTCTTGAGATCAACACAATTTGATGAGAAATCTGTGATTGAACTCCAAAAAAATACACAGAAATTTTCCTCAGGCCAAACTTCTTTAAAGATAAACCTGTACAGTAAATGTGATTTGTTTTGACAGGAGTTGAAAGGTCAAACAGACCGTTCACACCTACCTTCCATAGAGATACAGACATCTGCATTTACTGAATAATTTTCCTCCTCTATGGTCAGATAGCAGAATAAAGTAGTAGAGTAAAAACTACAGAGTTAAGATTTATCTGGCTTTACAAAAGACTTCCATGAACAAGAGTGGCTACAAGGTCAGTGCAGCTCCAGATTTATGCAAAACATTGATTTAAAGTTGAGACCAAGGTTGGGCTTAAACAATACCAGCCACTTTATTGACTTTTATTTGCAAAGTACTGTTGGAACTACTAGAAAGTATTTTCTTGGTTAAAACTTAAAGATGCAGAAACACATTTAACTTTAAACACTGTCTACGTTGATTTTTTAATTTAACTCCAATAAATACAAAATAACTGCATTCATTCATTTCTTTGTATCAGAACAAATCAATATTGTTTCTTGGTTATGCATACAGTGCAGATATCTATAAGACTTTGTGTTTAGGAGCTGTCCTCCATGGGATGCTGAAACAGACCCCATCAGGTCTTTAGTGGTGGAGGACAGTGGAAAAGCATCACTCTTTCAACACACACACATAAATAAACATTTACTCAACCATGCACAGCTTTCATCTTTCACATTCATCACCATCTTTCTTTGTTTACTTTTTCCAGTTACTGTTCCCTGTGTCATATGTTTTATCTCGGCCAGTTTTTGTGTGTTTTTAATGTGATTTTTGTTCGCTTGTTTACGGTGCCGTTGCAAATACAGAAGCTGTGGTGTTTGGTGTTCAGAAACCCTGTGACTACATTTGTTCAAAACAAAGGTATGGTTGCCACTGAAGTATAATTGAAAACAGGATGTTACCTAATAGTCACATGGTAGTTTAAGACCAACATAAAATGAAAAACAGAGCACTGGAAACATTAGGTCAAAGTTTATTTCTTTAAAAAAAAATAAAACCTGTTCGCAAGAGTTGAATTAAAAAAATAGGGCTACATCGAGGTGTAGTGGTTTGTACTACTACTTCAAGACTCGAAGGCCCTGGTTTAAATCCCAGATAGGATTTTTCTTTGGATGCATAGGTTTACTCCTAACACCCCAGCTTAATTGCTGAATCTAAATTCTTCTGTTTGTTTATGTGTGTCCCTAAAATGGATTGGTAAACCTAGTTTGCTCACTTCCGGGTAGCCTTGCAATGCAAGTAATGTAGCTGCTGCATTACTTGCAGGTAATGTAGCAGTGGTAGTTTTTCTATGGGAGTTGTCTTGGCAGTGTCATGGCTCCTTTTAGCTCCAGATAACTGCAAAGGAATAACATTGGGTGTAATCACGGCCCCTGTATTTGAACGCAGCGCAATCCCCTTTTTGGATGATGGACAGTCTGTCTGATATGCCAGTGATCGAGCCCTGTTCTTGCCTTCAAGCCTTTTTTTTTTAATTTGCGTTAATGCTTGTTTTCTATTCCCAGCAACTTTCTGACATTCCCATTTCTGCGGGACAGCAGCTGCTTAAAATTGGGCAAACTACATAGCATGAAGATCTGCTCGGGCTCTACAGTTTTCATTTCACGTTTCCTTTTGTAATCTAAAGTTCTTTTCCTTCATAAGTTGTGTCTGAAATTATTCTTTGTAATGTTTATAAAGAGATTTTGCCACAACCCACTTTATAAAAAGATCTGTGGCTGTTAGAATGAACCGGCTCTACGCGAGCGAACCGTGTCTCGGATGAGAGCAGCTGGAGTCTCGTAGCTTCGTGTTCGCAGGCAGGAAAGGTGCTTGGTTATAGTGTACGTTCGGCTGCAATGCACTTAATAATAATCATAATAATAAAAGCATGTTTAGGAGATAATCTCGCTCTATGTTGTAGCTCTGTTTGTGTACAACAAAACACATAATATCTTCTTCTATAGTACTACAGTACTTTGTCCAGACCAATCACTATCTGACACGCCATCGGACTAACATACAGCCAATCACATAATGTGACGTCAGCACCAGTCGAAGGACCCCGAACGGTTGTTGCAGGTCGAATGGTTATGGTACCTACAAGGGAAGTGTGGCACCCTCCATACCCCGTGAAACCAGACTCTCTTTTACGTATTGGTGTTCAATGAGTGGATGATCGGCGGTTGCAGCGTATGAATTTTCTTCTGTTGCAGTTTTTTAATTTGCCTTTGGTTGTTGAATTTTGGATTTTAAAATAAATCGTGACCTGTTGAGTCCCGCTCCTAAATAGGGGTGTGTATTGGCAAGAGTCTTGTGAATGCAATATGCATGACAACACTCATCACAATACGATACATATCCCGACATATCCCAAGACAATGGGAAAAAACTTTGAAAAACTTTAGAAAAAAACTTTGTCTAAATATGAATACACTTATCACATGAATAAAATTGCAAAAAACCTTGTATTTAATGATCAGAACATTGTGCACTACTGTATCTTGATTTGATTTGATTTGATTTGAAATGGTTTATTTCAAGCAATTAAGTAGAAATAATACACAAAAGCAATATAATCATCAGTTATACATTCATACAGTAACTAATCAAACTTAGGATAATTAGATATATTAATAAATATTGCTTGAAAGGGAGTGGAAGGAAGCGAACTTATATAATCCCACCCCATTATACTATGATATATACAGTTTATACAGTTTCCGCTGAAGTTCTGCATCTCGTGTTCACACATCACATGCAGGAATAATGCATAATTCCCTGATCACTGCCACAACTATGTTTTTTTTTTTTTCAGAGCACTGTACGCATCACTCTGATTCATCAGGTCGCTGCTTTACTTCACAGTGAAAGAATCTAATTCAGAGTTTTTGCTCGCTTCAACTTCAGCATTTTGACAGAAGCTCTACATGCGTCTTTTAGAAAATTGTCATAAAAAGTAGTTTTAACTCTGGAACTACATCCTCAGCCTTTGTGTGCGTTCAACCCATTCCATTCATTTTCTCGCTTTGAATGGATGGGTGAGTGGGTGGAAAAATGAATCATTAGAAAACGTTGTGAACCAAAGTGTGAAAGAAAACCATAAAAGAAAGAAAACCCAAAAAGTTGGATTCACAAACATGTTTAATGACTTTTAGGCATATGTGGAATAGTGAGGAGGCACAGACGTGAACATGTAAAGTTTATAGGACAAAATATTGCTATCTCCTTTTTTTGGCAATCATCCATTTCAGTTGTTTACAGAAAGAGCGCTTGTCCTCAGATAGAGATATGGGCTTAAATCTAAAACGGAGTCACACCAAATACTCTATAATGGGACCACATACCTTACTGGACAGAATGAAAGGTTGAATTGGGGGCTCACCAACCTCCAAAGGATGGGTTGAATATGCAAAATTAGTAACTGGTGTGCAACAACTATTACGTATTAGGGTTTATTGTTCATGTAATATTGGCTTTTTTTGTGTGCAATCAAAAAGTTGTTGCAACTGTGCAACACTTTCAGGTGGATGGTCCTTATTAACCGTTATGACCCGTATTACCAATGATTTGTGATCTTCACTGGTTTCCATGGATTATATGAAATCCTCTCCACCTTTATCCACCTTTGTCATGGCAGGGATAACACGCCAATGATCATCTTGACCCCATAGGATAGCACAAGGGTTCCAACAAACAATGTACTGTAGGAGCTGATCTGGACTAACTAAATGAAGGCTTGTCTTTTTTAGCAAAACTCTTGAAATCCATTGACTGTGTCTGCTACGGCTGAAAGTGCCTCAAGAGTTAAAAATGACAATAATTCCCAAAACTATGAGATGCTGGACTTCCAATTTGAGAAAATCAGTTTATCCATATTAGCTTATCTTAAAAAGACCAGATTTTTGTTTCTTCCAAACTCTGTTAAAGATCACAAGGTTAAACTATAACACAAGTCAAATATGTCCCTCAAGTGAGCATGGACTTTGGTTAACGTTTTGAGCAGAATGAAAGTGCTTATGAAAAGACCAAATAATATGTTTATCAGCATGAATCTGAAAAGAATACTTAGTTTGCTCAAAAAACTCAAGCATGAAGGTGATTTCATTTTTGGGGGATGATGTATATTAACGTGTGTCGTGAGTGTACAAAATAAGGTACTAGTGCTGTCCTTTTAAGGAAATCAAAGGAGTTTGCTGTTCCTTGAAAGCTGGGCCCTGAAGAGGGTCAGTTCCTGCAGACCTTCATACTAAAACACAGCAGAAGAAATCAATAATGCATGAAAATGGGTGGAATAAACAAAATTGTCCCCAGTAATTACAGCTTGCCCTTTCATTAAAACTACAGCTAGAAGTTAATGTTATGTGAGATTTGAGATGTTGTTCTATGACACAGTATGAGCAAGGCTACTCTAAGTGTTAAAGTAGTTACTCTTTGACAAAGCACCATGTCTCCAGACTTCCACCATGATCTGTTCTTATATAACTTGCAGTGGCAAAAACTCTTATTTTCAACATCATAAAGGCCATGTTTCAAGGCAACACATTGCTACATCTCTGGTACTTTATAAACAGGCAATGGTACTGTCACCTATCTGTCACTAGGACATCATTTTCAAAGCAATCCAGTGTAAATTTCTAAGTGAATGTCGATAAAATAATGACACTTTTTAAAAAAAAATCTGTATAATGAATAAAGTTACTTTAGGGCCTTCTTTCTCCACTCTGCTCACTCTGTGGTACAGATTTGCTCATTTGTGTCAACATGGCCAAACCTCCAGGGTATATAAACTTAGTCAGCCTATGATTTAAGGTACAAGGTGTTCTAGATATATTTCAAACAAGGCTTTAACACTTACTTTGTTGAATCAAACAAAATGTACATACATAATTTAAGCAGAGGGAGTTACAGATGGAAATTTAGTCTTTTAAAGTTTAAAATAGCCAAACTTGTTCTTATTGTATCACTGTCCTTTTATTTTATTATTTTAATAAAAAAAACTATCCCTTAAAACTGCTTTAAGTTAGTTCTGTTATTATACAGATTATTTTAACACTATTATACCTTTTTGGTAAATGGTAAATGGCGTAAACTTATGTAACGCTTTACTGACTTCTTTGAAGGCCCAAAGTGCTTTGCAGTTAGAGTCCCATTCACACACACATTAACACACTAATGGAAGCTACACTGCCAAACACTGCCGCCAACCTAGAACCACCACGAGCAATGTAAGGTTAAGTGTCTGGCTCAAAGACACTTTGACACACGGGTGGGCAAGGTGGGAACCTAACCTGCAATCTTCCAATCAGAGGTGACAATGTGACACTAAGAATAAAGTATCTACCTATCGAACTGGATTTTTCTTTGTAAGGAAATGCCCCAAACTATTTATGGTCATGCACATTCAGGTCTTACCGGAGTGAAGTTCATGACTTTGAGGATCCAAATGGTCAGTGCCAGGTTGACGATCATCGTGACGAGGAGGAGGAGGATAAAGAAGTACAAGCATCTTTTCCTCCACCCATAGATGCCCACTGCGGGGTAAACCTGCGCACCGCACACTGACGCTGCTCGATGGTGCAAAGGGTTGGGCTGGGCTGCAAGGATGTACTGCTCCTGTGTCATCTGAAAACCACACAAACAGGAGTACACAATTAATCACTGAGATGTATTTATTTACACGTACAAGAGATTTTCTTTCAGTCGAGGAGCAGCTTCATACTAAAGTCCCCTGGTGTCTCGTAACATGGAAACTAAAAAAATAAAGCACAATTCCTCTAATGAATGCTTTCAAATAGAGATATGCCAAACATTTTTCAACCAATTACAGCACTTTAACCCCTGGATAAGACTGTGAAAGATGGTGGCCCGACCCCTGACTGTAAGTGTTTCTGCGTCACTCTCCTCATAAGACCTACCGAATAACATTGAAAGGTGAACGAACACTTCAAAAATTCCACCCAAGGCCGTGAAAAATATCATATTTTTTGATCATGTTAAAAAAACAAGGGACACAGATCAGTTTCAAGTGTGCAACTAATTCAAATGTGAAATATGATTAACTTAAAGAAAGAAAGCATTTGCATTATTCAGCAAAAGCAAAAGTTACATATTTTAGAGTCGGAAGTGTGTTAGACATCAACATACTCTAAAACACTGCCCCATTCAGTGAGAAGAAAATCTGATGCACATTTTAGGGGTTTTAATCTTGGCTGAGAGGTGAATACAAAAAATACTACAAGTCAAAAAGGATAAGAAAGTAGCGAAAGATTGTTTGAGAGTTTTAAAAGTGAGATAGCTAGAAAGAAAAAAGAAATCAGGGAGTGATAAAAATTAGATTGAGGTAGAGCTGTTAAGTGGAAAGATAGTGCAGCTTTGAGTACTGAGAGATAGGAAGAAAGGATGCAGAAGAGGGAGAGAAGCCAGATAAGGCAGCAGAGAAGGACAGAGTCCATTAGTTGTACTGCTGCTGGTGGAGTCATTGGAGAGGAGAGATATGGACACAGCTGCAAGGCACCGCTATCTCTGTCCATCGCACTCTCCATCTCTTTACCTTTCTCTCTATACTACTATCTCTCTCCTTCCTCCAACTCTTTCTAATTTACTTCCTACCTTGCATCTTCCTCCCCTTCTTTTTATCAGTCTCTGTCTCTCTCCTGCACACTTTATACCTTTATTTGCTGAGAATGCATGCATCACCTCAGCTTCTTCCTGAGTTATTTTTTTCCTTCGATGATTTTTCTCCATATGAACCAATATGATGATACAAACAATATTTGATGGTGGGTTGAAATACCAGGTCTATCATATCCTCCAGAAAAATAACCAAATCTTACTTTTTTTCCCCCAACTTGGCCTGACCTACAATTGAGCAAACAGATGTTAGCTGAAGGCCTCTTGTGTTGGACAGATTTTACCAATACTAAAAGGGGTTGTGTATCTTTTAACAGCCAAGGTCTGTATTTGTATAAACCCCCTTTTGTTTTGTTTTTACCTCTAAATAACATCTAAATAAAAGATTTCATGATGGTTTTAGAAGAAAAGATAAGTAGTTGGGAAGTTTTTTATTCAGCGGTTGTTATGTCTCATAAATCAGAAAATGTTACACAGCTTGACACCGTATGAACCTGCAAATGTAAGGCAAATACTGGTAACACACACTTAAATGAGCTGGAAAGAGTTGATTACTGTTTTCCTGTAGTATATGAAGTTCATAGAAGAAAATAGAAATAAAGTGATTTACAAAATAGTGGCACCCAATAGTAAAATCCTTGCTCATTTTTCACATTGTATTGGTGCTAATGAAAGTTAGTGGGATGGGGGTGAAAACAGTGTACAGACATGGACTGAACCTGTCAAGCCTTGGTCACAACTGCCTTTACGGCTAGATACTGTGGGCAAAAAAGGGAAGAACTGTACGGGGCCCTCACGAAATAGCAACGTTGAGTCCCTCGGTGAGCATGCTGCAAGCAACAAGTCATAGAGAACACTCAAACAACACCCGAGGGTAAAGTAAATGGTAAATGACCAATACGTATATAGTGCTTTTCTACCTACAAGGCCCAAAGCGCTTTAGAGTCACAGACCCATTCACCCAGTCACACACACATTCACACACAGGTGGCGGCTCTGGTGCCAAACACAGGCGCCCGCCTACCACCAGAGGCAAGGTGGGGTTCAGTGTCTTGCACAAGAACACATCGACTCATGGGCGTGCAAGGCGGGAATCAAACCTGCAATCCTGGGTCGACCGCCTTACCGCTGCACCATGGCCGCCACTAGTAGTGGGTAGTAATAGGTGACATGCAGGCGCTTTAGACGGATTTTTCCTATTTTTTTTTAACCCAACCCCAAACAATGCGCACTGCACAGTGCTGGAGTGCTCTTCAGGTGGTAAGTGCACACTCCTCACAAGCTCCTTCTGGTGCAATCTGACTGTTAGAAGTTAGAAAATTTGACAATCAAAGCGTAGTTCATATGGGCTTCCTTAGGGTGTCCCTTGGGCACGTATCACATAATGTGCAAACCGCCACAAAAGCACTGAGTCAGTAAAGGGCCAGTACTAACCTTACCAGCAACTATAGTATGTAGCATCAGTGTTTCCCTAATGTTGTACGTGTTTGCAAGTTACGTTAGCCTTACAAATCCTTAATGACACTTACTACACATACAATAATCAAATTTTCCATTTACGACTTCCCTATGTGGCCCAACAAGGCTCAGGGGAACTGCAAGGCAAACCTGTGCTCCCCTTAAGATGAGGCAGCTCTTCTCTATATCCAAATATGGGTCAAAACAAAAATCTGCAGCAACTGTACGGGTCAACTCGCCATAGGTCCACATGACCAAAGCTACAACCACACTGAATGCAATTTGTGTGGCAGAGGTGTCAAATTTCAATGTTAAGTTAATGTACAGACACAATCTGAGGTCCTGTGGTGCATTTGGAGCATTGGGCGGAGCACGACAGTCTGGAAGCAGAGCATTTTGGGCATTCCTACATGTCCCATGATAAAAAATCTGAACTTGGGGGAAGAATTTGAGTTGCATCAACCAATCACGACTCAGCTTTGACCTCTGCAATAGGAGTCCAAAACCACCATGTAGGAGAATATGATCGTTTTCCAGAACTTTATGATATTTTTGTCATTTGTATCGAGATAACAATAAAAACATTATCAATTTTTTTCCCCCCTTCTAAGACTAATGGGGAACAGCAAATTGTCAAACTGGGTCACACAAAGATGGAATTCCTTCTGAAAGCATCTGTCAATCAGATGCAGGTCCTTCAGTAGACGGTGAACCTCATAATACTGGGAGAGTCTCTTAATGATCTTTAGACCCCAGACATGGAGAAGTGATTACCGATGCTTTTGTAGAGCTCCTGAAAATAAAGAAAACTCATCTCTCAACATCATCCATGTCTTCCATGCACTTTAAAGGAAATATACAAATATCCAGTCAATACTCCCATGAAGCAATGAGGCTGAAACTTTCTACAGTACCTCCTCCAATACATGTCAGGAGTGTCAAGTTTATCGACACATTTTCGGACAAGCGTTGAGAAGCGAATTTGCCACTAGTCAAAAAAGAAGTAGCGGACACAAATTTGGCGCGCCGAACGCATTCAGTGTGAGGGCTTAGGAAATCAGTCATAGCCAATGATGAATAATATCACACACTTTTTAACTACACATCTTCTTCAAATGAAAGTATTGTTAAAACAATGGAGGAGTTAGCCAGCATGATGTTGTTGAAGGTCATCTTTACACAGTAATCTTCACAAGCTAAGAACGTGTCCTGCAGATGCCGTGAAAGTAATCATTTTTAGGGGAAAATGAAATCCTAACATTCTCAGCCAGCAAAATTCACTGCTTTATAAGAGCAAGGACATCAAGAATCCCACTTCAGAGCATCTCAGCATGTTCTTAAATCCCTGTGACTCCTGGGGAATAAAGACATTTTATCAGTGAGTAGTTTGCTGATTGGCTGATGCGCTGCCTCCAGTTCTCCCTGAACCAGTAGAAGCAAGGAGTTCATGAATAAAATAATTTTTTACGTAAAAAATGCTTTTAAAAAGAGTCCGCTGGAGGACGGAGAAGCATTTTTGCAAGCAGAGAGTGTCAATATTAAAGTTTAAATGTTTGGGTTGCGACAATGATGCAACAGTTCAGAAAGACAGTCTGAATGCATGAGAAATTTAACAACAGTGCAGTTTACAACACTAATAAACTTTGGTTACTTTTATGTGCAACAGCAGCACTGTGCAGGCTATCTCCCACAGAGGTGCAAATTTATGTAATCTATATTTGGATTTTTTTTCTTCTTACACTTCTAACCCTCTACATACCAGATTGGAATATGTTTGGATGACTGAGTTGGGATCTGGCAGAACATGAGAATCTTACATCAAGTTAAGATACAAGTAGGATACATCTGTCTATAAACAAGGAAACAAGCATGTGACACTAATAACCCCGCCCACAACTCAGAGGTGGACTTTTAATGAACTCCTACCGCTCTGCAGAAACTATGTTCTAGAAAAACGACGTAGGCTTTTTTGATTTTGCTTACAAACAGCATAATCACAATTAAAAGACCACTGTCTTTGAAAACAGATCGAAAGTTCATCGGAAAGGGACTTTTAACAAGTCAGAGGCATCCTGAGAGACACATCAGAGCCTGTTTTACCATCAGCAAGGCAATGTTTTTATCCAACAGCCATGTTCAATCACAATAATGAAAAAAGAAAACCACATTTTCATGAGAGGAGAAACCAAAAATGGAGAGATAGTGACCGTGAGCATTTTTTTTTTTTAAATATTTTTTAATGTGTGTATGATTACTGCAGCTTGAAGGACTGGCTCTTTTAAATATGTTGTACATGCATGTACAATTACAGCAAACTCTATTGTATTTAGTTCTATTTCTGCGATCAGAGGTAGCTGCCGTTTTAGTGGAAAAAAGAACAGAGTAAAAACAGATTTAAATGGGGAGGGTAAGAGCTTCTGTTTAACATCACTTCACACCATCTGAAAGGAAAAACACAAGGCAGATTTTTAAAAATGCATGTAGAACAAATGTTCTCTGTTTTGACTAAATCTAATCTGCCACATTTTTACATGAGCTGACTGAGGATAGAAGCAACGCATTAATGTCAAGTGGTAGAGATGTTCATGTTTTTTTAAAACAATGTTTTATATTCTAGCTGTGAAATCTAGAAACATCCTTAGCAGATTTTTTATTTTTGCTTTTTGGGCTCTTCCGATCATCTGCATTAGCGGAAAGAAACGAATCTCTACCAAAACACAGCTGTAGGATTGGTCACACCAAATCAATAGTGGTGTGTGTGCTGCTATTCTGCTATGTTTGCCGTGTGTGTTTCTGTGGTGACCTAGAATGCTAATCATTTTTCTGCACGCACCAACAGAGGGAATCAATAGGTGCACAGATGTGTGCGTATCTGTCAGTTTTGCCGGGGTATTTCTCAAGGGCAAGAGTGCGGGCTGGTCAGAGAAGCTGATGCAGAACCTGCAGGTTTGCTTTTCAGCGAGCAGCCTGGATTTTCCCAGTGAACTTCCTCCAGATGCTCGGCTTTCTTGTCACAGTTCACAGACATGCGTGTTAGGTTAATTGGTTATGCTTCATCGCTGCAGATGTGAGCGTCCATGGTTGTCCGTCTCTCCTGTTAGTGCTGACTGACGACCTGTCCACAGCTGAAACCTCTCAGAGAGTAAAATACCAGTGTTTCAGATATCTAAACAACTCAGAACAGGTTTTGTTTTCCCTCACTTTCTTTTACTCCCTTTAGATCATTCTCCCCCCGTTCGTCTGCACTCATCCCTCCTTCTCTCTCAGAGAGTTTCTTAAATTGAACTGACAACAGAGTCATCCATCAATCCCATGGTGCACCACAGCCTTGAGGCCCTGTAGTGTGACCCAAGTTTATAAACATCATAATGCCCTAACAGTCATAAAAACAATGCTCACAAGAGACAGGTTATCACAGATGTCAGCAAAACCTCTCGTCTCTTCAACGCTGATTTCTGGCATTTGAAGGTGTCGGCTCATAGTACAGAAATGAACTTCATTGTAGCGGGTGGTTGCACACTTAGAGGTTGTTTAAATAGAACTGAAAGATTGTTTTTGGTGTGATGCTTTATGGTAAAACTGTGCAGGGGTCACCAACCTTTTTGAGACTGAGGGCTATTTCATGGGCATTAAGTGGTATGAAGGGCGCCACAGGACCTGTTTGTTAAAAACCTCCTAGCCCCCCCCCACACACACACATATTTGCGTGCCATATTTTTATTGTCATTGTCATTTATTTTATTGTCATTGACAGACGTGCCGTGATTGTTTGTTCAATATTTGCTTCAATTAAAAAAAAAAAAAAAAAACATTATTTTTTGGGTGCATTCCCTGCGGGCGCCACAAGGGTTGCTCGCGGGCGCCCAGGGCTGGTGACCCCTGCTGTAGAGACTAAACTGGGATAAACAAAACAAACAAAAGTTGATTAATTTTTACTTCTTTTTCCCCCTTTGGTCAATTGAAAAACAACAACAAAAAAGGAACATTATCTCGAAAAAAGAGTTGGAATTTCAAGCTGCCAACTTTCACAAAATATTTGTCACAGACAGAAAGAAAGCTTTCAGCACCTTGCTCAAAATGTTTAAAGCTGTCAGGATTTCCCCAGCTATTTCTGAATAGTTTGGCTCTAGCTGAAAGTTAAAAAAATAACCTTCAAGCAAAGGAAAACACTCGGATTTCACTGTTGAACTGAACCGCATAGTTCTATGTGAATGTTCTTTATTTTGGTGAAAGCTCCTGAAGTGACGCGTTCGGGGCTGATTCTGAAAAGCAGCTCTATGGCACACTCAGTATGTCATTAAATTATTGGCACCTCAAATAGAATACACATTTTCTGAGTTAGTCGTCAAACTTAGTTTGGTGGACTTCTCTGAAAAGGACAAGATAAGGCACAAATGCCTGACAGACAGTATGTGAAACCAGAAGACGGACAGGTGAGGGCGGACTCCATGTGGATTCAAGGCAGGATAGTAAAGTGTAAACAGACAGGTTTTTCATGAGAAAATCAGAAGCATTACTTTGGTTTCACAGGTAAAATCCGTATCAAAATGTAATTAATCTGCACATGGTTGAGAAGCACAGCTGCTGGATTTAATGTGCTGGAGTTTAAGTGTGTCTGTCAACCAGCATCGTGCTGCTTTTCTTTACCTTTTCACGCATATTCAATCCATGAACCATTAGATTTAATTAAAAATATGTGAGAAAAATATGAAATTACATGTGTCGACTTCAATGAACACAATCATTGGTAGAATTAATGTTAATAAAGAGAATTTGAGTTTTGCAGCGATATTTAAAGGCCCACTCCAATGTTGTTGGTGTTTTTAACATGTTCTTGTGGCATTTTTCTCATGACGGAGGACATGTATAGAGAACTTTAAGATTATAACTGCGTTTCTGAGTATTTTTTTTTAAATCATTGTGAAACAGGGGGTAGATGAAAAAATGCTGTAGGAAAAACCTTGTAGTGGTGATGTAGATGTTTCAATCGATGAGCCACAAGCTCCCTGTTGCGCTTCATTCTAATGCATCCACTTACAGACAAATAAATCTACATTAGACATGTCAAATGTAAGGCCTCCAAGGATAGCTAGCTCATTCCTGTGGCGAGTTATGGTTTTTTACAGAAATAACCGAAATGTGCAATTCCGCCACTAGAGGGAGCAAAGGAAAGGCAAGACCAGCATGACAAGAATAATCGGCATATCTTTGCAAGCATGTGCCACATCTGGATAAGATGCAGTTTGGTTCTCGAGCCTCACTGCTGTTGAGTTGCTTTAAAATTATCAGGTGTACAGCTGAATAGCTCTGTTATTTTTGCACCTGTATTGTTAGGTTGATGTCATGAGGGGCTGTAAGGTAGCAGGAGAGTGTGTAAACAGATGGATAAGGGGAAATGGGGCTGGGCTTTTTCCTTGCCAACAGTTCTGCCAACGACTCAGATGTGAATTTCTAATGAACTCCTGCTGCTCTGCTAAAATATCTTCCAGAAAGCGACACAGGTTCTAGATTTTGGCTAAAAACTGCATTATAATAGTCAAAAGACCACTGAAAACGGTTTTAAATGAAATCAAATGATTAAAGACTAGGACTTTAAACTCTGACCAAAATAGAGGCGGATTTTTAAATGACAAGTTACACATTTTCTTTCTCTTATGTGTTTTACAACAGAGAGGTTACAACTACTTCAAGCGTTAAAATTGGAACAAAATTCAAAGCAAGGCAGAGTAACTTTATTAGAACAGCAGGAATATAAGCTAGGATGCGATGAAGCACTGAGTCAAGAAGGGCAGCCTTTAAAGATTTAAAAAAGAGGCACATTTGAGTTCACCGAGGAGCCATGTCTATCTGTGAGCAGCATAATGGCTAAAAGCAGATTCGCTACGTTGACTTCTGACCCGAGGTTCTATTAGCTGAAAGCTTCCTGCAGGCCTAAAAACACCACTTGTGTGTTTGATGCCACGGGGATGAAGTGATTAATTAATAGTGCAAGCGCAATAAAGAGAATGTATGTCTTGTGGTAGCCAGCATAAGGAACAGAGAATTGGACTGAAGAGGTCAGTTCTCCTGGTTTTCAATGAGCTGAATCTTTCTAGCAGTCTATTTTTAAAGACCAGATAGAAACACAAGGAAAAGTTCCAATGCTTCCAGGTCTAAGTTTTATAAAATGACTGGGACGTTGGTCCACCCTGCAGCAGAGGGCACAAATCAGCTTCTCTAAATTATTTCTAGATATGAGAGGGTTTTTAGACTTGAGAAGGAGCGCTAAAGCTCACATGTGACCACACAATGAAGAAAAAAAAGGGAAAACTCAAGCCCCAGCAGATGGTAGTTTGGCAGCTGTGCTTTAACCCTTGTGTCATCTTAGGCACTTTAACATTGGGATTTGGGTCATCTAGACCCACTAGACAGTGCTCTGAACCTTTTTTCTTCAATGATTTGTGATCTTTACTGGTGTCCATGGATTACATGAAATCTTTCCACCTTTATCCACCTTTGTCAGGGTAGGGAGAACACGTCAATGTAAGGGTGTGGTCATCTAAGATAGCACAAGGGTTAAAGTTGTTTCAATAATTTCAATATTTTTCTTCTTTCTTCCAAAAACAAAGTCTTGCTTAGAGTTTAATGGAGGAACATTTGACAGTAGAATACATTTCAGCAGCAGCAAAGAGGTCCGTAGTGTTTTGGCGAAAGAGTTGAGTAAGCTCGAGTGTTGTCTGGACAACAATGTGAGCATTAGTGTTGACCCAGAGTAAAAGCACAGGTTAAGTGGCGGACTTCCAAGAATTGAGCCCTGGGTTGCTCCACATGGCACAGTAACTATAAGAATTGTGATCACAAATAGAAATGGCGTGAACTCTGCCTGGACCCAACACACTGTGATCAATCCAACTTTTAAAAAGATCTCTGGTGCAGAGACTTGAATGCTGCATCCTGCTGTGCCGCTTTTAAGCAATGTTCGATCGATTTTTCAATGTTTTACCAGAGATCCTGAGATTAGAACTCTCGGTTTGTAATTGCTAAACCTTGCTTTTCTTTCGGAGTTTACTCCCAATAATGTAAACTTTAGTTTATCGGATTGCTGAACTGTTTCTTCTTTGTGGTTTTCAGCTTCACGGATAAAACCACAAAATAAAACAAATATAGCAGCACACGAGAAATCCCTGTAAATTTCAGAGGCATAAAACATTTTTTTTTCTATTTTCCTAAACATGCCTTCAGGCAATCCCAGATCCAATGCATCACTGTGTATTTAATAATTCAGCACACCTAGGGACTTTATGCTGAATGCCTACATTTACTGCAAACTCCAGGTATTTTCACATCTGTACAATTGTTCCGTTTGTGTGAATCTGTTTGTGACTCAGTGGTAAAACACGAGTCCAGCACAACACGGTCTGCTGCCTGCTGGCTGCGACAGCATGTCACTCTGCTCTGTCACTGTGGGCATTCAGAGGCCCAGTGGATGGATCACACACAAACAAGTGCTCAAAAACATTACAAATAGCTGAAGCAGATGCACGCAACAACAAACAAAAAGAAAAAAAAAAAACAATGCTCAGAACCAGTCTGCAGCAGCACGCTCTGAAAGACTTTACAGGAGCATTGTTAGGCTTAAACATTGACTGTGAACTGAAGCGTAGTCATGTGCAGCATTCCTGGTGCACTGATGTTCACTATTGCAGCACAGCAACAGCATTCTGCTGCAGGCCTGATATTGAAATAAGAAGACTTAAAAGAACAGCCCCCGCCCTCTTCATGCCTATCTCACTTTTTACTTTATATATAAATATATATATTTGAGGAAAACTGGGCTTTATAGAGGGTTTCCTCCTTCAGTCAGCTTTCCCAAACATGAAATGCTTTCTTATTAACAATATTCTTTGGAGCAAAGAATCTGCTGTCGTATCATCCCTATTTATAGGTGCTCCAGAAAAGCTGCTCTAATTTGTCTCTGTCTAGATTCATCTACAACCACTGATGTCTGTCATTTGTTCCACACCCAAGAGATTAATTAGCGAATGTTAAAAATGGAGGACAAAATGACACAGAGAGCAGCCAGACAAGAGTGAAACCCTGCAGAAAGCAGGGGGAGGAACACCAGTGAGGAACACAGAACATTCATGTGAGGAAGTTTGGAGTGGCTGTCATCTCTTGCCATCATCCTATGACTTGATCACAAAAAAATAACCACCGTATCAAGTCTTAAAGGATAAATAAGCCTAGGAATGTACATTTGAATGAATAAAAACAAACATTTCTCGCTAAATTGAATGCTAAAGCCTGAAGAGCATGATGACGGCTGATATAACATGGCTCAAATAACTTTACACTTCCTAAAACTTTCTACAGTAATTTAATGTAAAGGCTTACTGACGGAAAACTATGATGTTAAGTATAATCTGCTACAATATGTGCTAAAAAAAATGCAGAGCTGTTCAATGTTGAATTAGGGGATATTGTATATGTTTTATGTTATATTAATACAAAACTATGATGATAAAAAAAATGTAAATGTGAATATAAATGGCTCCAAAAATATATGATTTCTAAAAAAGGTCATAAACTCAATTTCTATGTTTAAACTTTGTTGTAGAGTTTACAAGTTAGAATTCCAGTGTTTATCCAGTTGATAAACAGTTGAAATGATCTTTCTTCTTTAAAGCTTTCAGTTTTTAGCTCTCATTTTTCCCAATATAAAGCTTTTCCCTAGGTTTCTTTCTCTAAGACATAACTAGGCAAAACAAAGAGCTCACACCTCCTGAAACAGCTCAATGTTCTTCACCATCATGGTTGAAGTACCGGTAGCTAAAATTAGGCTATTAGAACCAATAACAACAGAGGACAGAACCTCAAAAGGAATTATCTCTGTCTCTCACTCAGGTAATTACTGCATTTTTCAGTGTATAAATTGCGTCCCCCCCCCCCCCCCCGTGGTTCGGCCAGGGGTGCAACTCATATGTGATTTTTTTCAAAAACATAAATAGGCTCATTTCTTCTTTTCTCACAAACAACCAAATCCCGTTTTTGTGGTAGTTTTCCACTAACAACCACTAGAGGGAACTCTGGGTGTGTGTATTAGTATTTGATTCTGACAGCAAAGCAGAAGAAGAAGAACCGTCCAAAACAAAGATGTAGGAGAATCTGATCATTCTCCATTTAGTTTGAGGACATTTTTCTAGACATTATTATTCCTGCTCTTATATTTTTCCTTCCTCGGACCAATGTGATAAAGTAAGTCACTAAACTGGGTTCCAGAGACATTGAAGTACCACTGAAAGCACCGGCATTCAGTGTAGACGGTAAAGATCTTGTTAGAGAAAAGACTGAACGATCTCATGAACCCAGGCGTGGAGACATGACTACCGATGCTTTTGTAGAGCTCTTCAAAAAAAATAAATGTAACACTCAAAGTCATTCATGTCTTCCGTGCATTGTAAATGAGCTAAAAGCCTACGATAAATATCTGTGGCAAAGAGGCCAAAAACTTGACTATAGCTTCTCCCACATGTGACTAGCGTTTAGATCATGAAGACATTTTTAGACAAACGCTGAGCATCAAATTTTGGAAATTTGCAGGTCAAAGGGAGAAGCAGACACAAATTTGACGTGTATTGAAAAAGAGGCAGCAGAAGTGAATTGGATACATCATTGGATACACGAATCATGCTTGGTGTGAGCAGCGGGCTAGGTGGATTTGTTCAGAAGTGTTTTTTCTCCTAAAAGTGCGACTTATACTTTGTAGCAACTTTATGTATGTTTTTTTCTTCTTAATTATGCTTTTTTTTTGCTCCAGCAACTATACTTTGGTGCAACTTATATTCTAAGAAATACAGTACATTAGGCCTGCACAATATACCGCAAATTTATCGTTATCGCAATGTCAAGCAGTGCAATATCCATATCGCAAAAGTCAGCGAAAATCGCAATAAATGTGTACCTTAAATGTGCTAAAACAATCTTATGGCAGCTTGAAGTATTTAACTAATCAAATAAATTCATGTATGCATTTGACCAATTGGATTGACCCTTTCACGTTGTTGACCAATCAGATGGAGCTCTTTTATGTCAGATGTTTGCCTCCTATGTCAACGAGGGTCATTTGGAGTATAATTTTTAAATTGTTGCAATGAAACGGTAATTATGTTTTTGGTTGTTTTGCTATTTGTGTATATACCGCAAATTATATCGTTATCGCAACATTGATCACTCATATCGCATATCGCAAGTTTTGCTCATATCGTGCAGCCCTACAGTACATCCTCCCTTTTATCAAAGAAGAAATAAATAAATTACAATATTTGTAGACTGAATTTCATTTAAATTTAATAAACACATGTTAAGAAAAAAATTCAAAAATGTACTAAGTTAAAATATTCTTACAATTATTCTTAGGCATCCAGAACCACATAACACATTTTATAAATGTTCATTTATTATTAAAAAAAATGGAAGAAAAATCACAAAATTATTTACAAATCTGCAATAAAACTAAAGCAATATAAGTGTAATGGTTGACAAAATGATGCTGTGTCGCTGCCACCACTCTCTGGATGATTAAAGATGGTTTTGTAGCGCAAGACCGAATAAAGTGAGACGGATAGGAGGATGCAGCATTTCCATTAAGACACTGTAAACTGTAGGTCAAGGGGCTCAACAGTCGTAATGCCTCTTGTGTGCCTTGGTGACTTCCACATCACCTATCCGTCATGATTTGTATCATGTTCCATTGAACACTTTATTATGGTTTATTTTATTATGATCTTGTTTCATTCCTTTAATCATTTCAGACTGCTCCACCCATATAAATGACTGCAATGTTTGACAGATCTGGAAAGTAATACAGCTGTTTAAACAGAGTTGTATTGATCAAATGTTTATGTTCTAACAGCTCATCTCTTCACTGCAGTCGGCTCTGTGGCTTCAAAGAAGGGAGAATAAAATGGTCAATGCACTTCGCGGAAGCAACCATTCCTCCGCTTTGCATCCGTTGGTTCATTCATAAACATTCATTTATAAAGAGAGAAAGGCATCTCTTAATTCTGTTATAAATATTGTGTTTAAATATTGTTTTCTTCCTGGGTGATGAGGCTGTAGCTGGTATCTGCAGATGTCTGGGGAATTGTATTTTTTGGCAATTGTTGTTAGAAGTGTTTATGCACCTCTTCTTTTTAATATGACTGAAATAATTGTTCGCCTAAAGCCATCTGTCTTTGTCTTCTCCTCTAGAATTTTTAACAACGTTGCAGGCATTGTTTTGACAGAATTCCAAAAACTTTTTTCTTCCCTTGCTCACAGATTTGATTGCCTTTGCCCATCTCTACAAAACCGTCTCTCAAGAACACCCAGTGACTAATTATGTTGATTGATAATAGATCCATTACATAATTCATTGTGAAATCAGTGTATTTGAGAGGCGGTTTTGCAGAGGGAAGATGGGCAGAGGCCATCAAATCTGTGAACAATAGAAGAGAAAAGTTTTTGGAATATGCACAAAATGGACTAATTTGTCAAATCATCCTCTTTTAGTATTGTGTTGTGAATAAAATATTGGTTCTTGTATGCATTGCGTTTTCATTGGGGATTTTACAATCTTATCACGTGATCATCGGGAATCTGGCCTGATCATGTGGTTCCAAACTCGATTCAAACTTGGCATTGTCTCTCAATCAGGGAGTGGACATTGTCTGAATGCTGTGGAGCATTCACACGATAGTGCTCCTGTTTTTTTCCGTACCCTTTTTGGACGTCCTTAACTCTTCAGTCCATTCAGCTGTTCCACTCATTCAACTATCAAAATGTTCAGCTCCTTCAGGATATAGGTAGACAAAAGTTTCAACTACTGTACAAACCTCTTCAACTTTTTAAACTATCTAACTAACTACCGCTTTTTTAGCTCCATTGAAAATGGCTTACACAACCTTCAAATGCCCCTTTTTCAACTCAAAACTTTCAGCTTTATAAAACAATAGAACTAACAGGAGAACTCAAGAAGGCTTTCAACTACAGAAACCATTCAACTTTTAAACTATTCAGCCGACTTTGGGCTCTCAAACTTACATTTTAACTTTTAAACCTCCTTACGGTTTTTGAGGTATTCAAGGTTAAATTCCTCATGTGACTTTTGAGTCAGTATTCAGTTATGAATGAAAGGATTTTTTCTTGGCTTTTTGACTCTCTAACTCTGGAAACCCGGCCCCACATATCAGGGAAAGATGATGAGTTCTTTCCTTACCCCCATCGCATTTTTGGCAGAAAAAAATTCTTGAAAGATTTGTTTTTTACTTGCAATTACTGCTGTACACCTGGGCATAAAAACATGAAATCCGCACTAGTCGTAGTCCATCATCTCTGGATTCTTACAGTGTTTTTACTTTTACTCTGAGGAAAATGGTCCACAAGATACTAGCTTATGCTTGAGCCAAGTACACAGCTATTATTTTAAGGGGAGAGACGGACCCAGCTGCCTGTGTCTCCCTCTGTCTGCCCGTTTCCATGACGACCTCGGAAAACTATCCCACACACGCGCACATTTCTTCACATGTTTTCCACGAGGGTTTAATGTCGGGGTAGGGAGAAGCCGTAGGGGTGATGGGAAGAATTCGGATTCAGCCTATGATTTTCAGATGATGATCGCTTATGCTCAACTCACGTACAGACTTCAATTCTATGCTAGGTGTTTCTATCCTCTAGAGAGGCCAGCTGCGAGGATCTTTGTGAGTGAGAGTTACAAAACCCACCTCGTTAGACACCCTTCCAGCACAATACTTGCTCTCTCAGTATTGTTCCTGCCTCCCTCCTACTGTCCCTCCTTCGGTTTTCTTTTGTCTGGCCTCCAGACTGAGACACAGTCGGTATCTGTCAATCAAAACGTAGACAAGCAGGAGACGATCACAGGAACCACTGATGAGTGCTTCCTCACAGACCAACACCTTCATGGCATGACATTCTGTGAAGCATTTTTTAGTTTTGTGGCATTTGCTCTTCAGAATTAAGATGAATTTATAGGCTTAAAAAAGTATCATTGTGCTTACGATGAGGCCCTGTTCTGAGTCATTTAATCATTACCTTCAATGAGTGATTCACTTTAGGGAGGCTGAATTGAAAAAGCCCAAAAGCAATTACAGAAATGCAAAATGAATTTCTGCTCCTTAAAAAAGAAGAAAATATATTGTCAACTTAAGAGTCAGTTAATCAGTTAGCTAATGATTCAGAATCTACCACTGCGGTTTCTTCAAAAATCTTACCAACCTGTTCAAATTTTAGTGACTCTGCTCTTTTACCAACTCAAAAAAGAGACCATCCTGCACCACAACTGTGCCCATGATGGAGGGATACAAGAATGAAAATGAGCACAAGAACAGAAGTTTACGCAGAAGAGTTTGCGTGTCTCACACATTTAAGTAGGTTAACATTGTGACTTTGTCAAAAGGGACAAGGAAATTACTGTCTCCCCTCCTGCTGGGAAAGTTGGGCGGTGGGGGGGAAACCTTGTGTGTGTAAGAGAGATATCCACGACGATGAGAAGCAAATACATAGAGGGATCAACAAAGGACTAGGGAGGCAATTTCCAAGTGCAGGCATGCTGTAAAAGGATGTGATGGACAACTGCTGGAAGTGCATCAAATTTGTGTGTGTGTGTGTGTGTGTGTGTGTCATTGTGTGTATGAGGAAGAAAAAAGGGACATGGTAATATATCTCTACCATACAATCAGCAAACGGGGTTCATGATCCTGCCCACAGTGCCGGCCTCTTCCGTCATCCTCCCAGTAAGTTCAGCAAGCAGTAATACACAATACTATGAGCTCTGGGATTCTACTGATCCCCATGTCATTTTTTAAATAAATATATGATGAATACAAGCAGCAACTGAAGGAAACTTTGAAATGATCATGTAGAGTGAAAAGATAATATCAACTGCAAATATTTAAGACAGCCTGTGACAAAAATAATACCAAACAAAATGCAGCAAATACACATAATAGTATAACAGTAATAAGTCATAGTTGCATCTAGTCATGAATGTATTGCAGACATTTAACCAACAAATTTCAAACATTTTTCTTAATCTGTAAAAAAAATTTCAACACAGAATTCCAAACAAACTTTAAAAACTAAGTTGATGGCACCACTTTTTTTCTTTTTCATGGCTCAAATTCTCATGATCTCAATGTACGCATACAGCCACATGGGGGCCACACCTTGGTGATGTACTGGGATGCTTTATAAACATTCAGAAAACTACAGAATATAAAAAAACAAATAAACACATCTCAGGGTCATCGTCATCAAAGCTTTAAAGGGAAACATGATATTGCACTCCTACTGTTCTGTTTTAGTAAACCTCAAAAGACCCAGACAGTGCTTGAATGCAGCTGATGTTAAATTTAGCATCGTATGGATCTATGTGCCTCTTTAATTGTATAAAATCTGTGCTGCTGTAGAGCTGGCTACTTTTACAGTGGGTGGACTCACTGCAGGCACAACATTTTCAGTGCAAACTTTGGAAAAACCATGCAGAAATGAGACTAGCTCATTTGCATTCCAGTATTCAAGTTTCCATGGTAACAACAAAGGTAAAAATCCTACACCCGATGTTACTAGAGACCGGACACAATATAGTCATATGAGATCAAGAGGGAAGCTTCCCTAACTTGTATTCCTCTCTTTTCCCCTTCAGTTCTGGTCTCTGAGCCATCACTCAATCGTTTCTTCCTGACCTCTGTCCTAACTCAGTTGTGTGTTGTCAGTACAGCACAGAAAGCTCCCTTTCAATGTTCAGACTAAGAGTGTATGTGTGAGTGATGTGTGTGATGTATATCCAGCGGTCTCTCACGTCCAAGTCACTCCATGCAACACTCGTACATCAAGCTCTGAGCCTGCACCACATAATGGAATGAGGACTGACAGGGTGACAAAGTGGGCTTGAAGGCGAATAAGAGAAAAAACTCAGAACACAAGGAAATTACTGACAGACATACTCTTGAAGGTATGACTTAGAAATCACATCTCCCTTTTATTTCTCTTTCCGTCTCTCCGACCATGTAACTATAAGCTCTATATAGATAACACATGTTGGCTTATATTGCTACTCCTTAAATCCTGCTCACTGTTTCACAGCTCTTTGAGCTTGTGTGCTTCCTACGGTTCCTTCACACTGCTTCTATCAGGCCTAAATCGCTGTGTATGTAGGTATGTTCATGCCTAACTCAGATACACATGAACAATTCTTTTCGTAAGGCTAAACTTCAAAAAGTCATCAAGCTAGTGTGACGCCACATTACAGAGCACACAAGTTCAGAAAAGCTGCTCTCAGTAGCATGAGAAGCTGTTTTTACAGTTCTGAAACATTGGCAAACTTCAAAACGTTCAACTAATGGACCACTTTCCCAAAGAACAATTCACATTGAGTGAGTGTTTTAAACAAACCACTTGGGCCAAATTCAAAGCTAGAAGCCTCTTTAGGACTATTTTCAGTTTTTTTAAAGAGTTGGTTGGGGTCTTAGTTTGCATCACACCAATTTAAAGTCAATTACATGGTTTCATGATGACCGTCTTGCTACGATATCTTTCAAAAAACTGGCAACGTGTTCCAAAACATAAGCAAACTACAATCAAGTCTAACAGATTTTTGGAACATGTCCAAGCAGTCTGATGGTCACCTGTCAGTTAAAATGTCATGGCCTTGTTTGTGGTTAACTGTAAATAAATAAGAGACATAGAATTCTAAGGTCTAGCAAGCTGTTGTACTTTATGCACAAATGTACTTTGATCAGATAAGTTGTACTTCAGTCTGGATGTCAGGCATAAGCTTAGGTAACACCAACCCATGCAGGGCTAGTCTTGAAAAGAAAAATCCCAAGTTTCAGGCATGCTTTAAAGTACATTTCCAAATATTGGATGCAAAAAAACAGAAGTTCATGCTAATGTTGGTAACA
Organism: Oryzias sinensis; assembly: GCA_037389245.1. NCBI lineage: Eukaryota > Metazoa > Chordata > Actinopteri > Beloniformes > Adrianichthyidae > Oryzias > Oryzias sinensis. The sequence continues at coordinate 8,228,637 of CM074490.1, forward strand.
CTTTAGAATGTAGCCCTTGTTGCATTGAAACATCATCTTTTTAAAATAGGTGAAAACAAAAGAAAGCTTTTACCTCTGACGACTTCATAGTAGTCCCATAAAAAAAAACATGTTTCATATCCCCCACTCACAGGTTTATTTTATTCTAATTCATTTCTTCACAATGTCTACACATTTATTTACATCATTCCAAACTGCAAAAATTCTGTTATAAATGGTATATGGCGTAAACTTATATAGCACTTTTCTACATTCTTCAAAGGCCCAAAGCCCACAGTCACCATCCCATTCATACACTGATGGTCCGCTGCCGAACACTGATGCCGACCTTCAATCAGTGTCTTGCCCAAGGACACTTCGACACATGGGCGGCCAAGGCAGGAATTATACCTGCAACCTTCCGATCAAAGGTCAAATGCCCTACCACTGTTCCACAGCCGCCCCATTATATTATAGAAATGTCTTTATAGATTCTTGCTCTACATGTATTGGATTTTGACTAAGACGAGGATGTATGAAGAAAAACAAACAATTACCATTACTTTTTCTTTAATTCTAGAATAAAAATATTGCACACAGTAAGATTACCTTCAATATATTTGGTTTTATGCAATAGGAGAACAACACAATGCAAACCAAGAGGCATTCTAAATATGCATGAGTTTGAAGTAAAAGTACAGGATCACCCCTTGCAGAAATATTCTTGATAGACTCAGACTTTAGCAAACTGAGCGCATGTTTGTCCTCACATTGGGTAGCTTTTGCAAACTGATGTTAGCTAATAACATATCCAACGGATACAACTTTACAGCATTTTTTTTTCAAGTTTATTTAACCTACTATCACTGTACATCTTATTTAACTTTCAATGTGGACATTATGTGGTCCATACATCCATTTTCTTGAGCTGCCATTACCACTTTGGGGTGATGGTGTTGCCAGAGCCTATCCTGGTTAAAGATAGGCGAAGGCAGGGTACACCCAAGACAGGTTGTCACTCTGTCGCAGGGCCACACACACACACACCTAAGGACACTTTAGAATAATCAATTAACCTATGAGGCATGCTTTTGGACTGTGGGAGTGCCTGAAAAAGGTGTGGATTTGAACCAGGGCCTTTCTCGTTGTGAGGCGAGAGCGCTAACCACTGATTCTTAAATAATAACATACGTGCGTGTTGTATTTTTCCAAAGTGTGGGACACTTTTCTCATGGTGAATTTGATGATTGATTATCCTCAGCATTTTAATTTGCATGCATGGAACTGCCTGAGCTGAGAGGTTAAGTGAACAGTCAGAGTATTTTTTTTAAAGATATGCCTTGGCCACCTTTTTCTGGAACAGTTCCTAAAACACAGGCTTTGCTTTCCACATGCTGCATGCACCATCCCACTACCCAGTGCACACAATATAAATGACTGCAATTATTCTAAGCAAAATATGATGACAGCGATTTAATGTGAAATAGGTCAGGGACAACTATTTAGAGCTGACCACTTTTTGTCTCTCAATATATTTCTTTTCCCCAGAAAATCTAGTGGATATAAGTTTAGCTCAGCTCCAGTGCCGTACTTGATTGTTGTGTGTGCACTCGTGAGTTTCCATGAGTGCACGACAGCCATGTGATCTATGGTCCTTGGTGTCACTACACTGCCTTTGCTGTGAAGGCATCCCGTACATCATTGGTGTATCTGGTGCCCTTGCAACAACAGTAGCACACAAAAACATCCAAATAAACACACGCGCACAAAGTTTTACTCTGTCCTGGGTTTTCTGTCTTTACTTCAGTTCTACGCTCATCCCCTTCCACTCAGTATAGGTCTCTGGTTACCCTTTGATTCTTCTTTTTGTTTCTCTGTTTACTTCTTCTCATCCTTTAACTGTCTTCTTCATCAATTGCTCCTACTTCTTTTTTTCAACTATAAGCTGAAAAAAGCCAATAAAGCACATTATAGAAAGCACATTTGTTATAGTAATAAATCTGCACATTTGAATTCATCCCTAGAAGTAGGTCTGTGATTTGACGTCTGTCATTTGGCTATTAGCTGTGTTGACTCGCTTTTAAGCGCCCACTTTCAATAAACAGTCTATGCAAAAACACGCCAATCTTAATTCTGTGCCTCCGTGTTCAGATACAAACGTTCACGCATCGCTAGGCATGTTTTTAAGTCCGGTCACAGGCTAACATACACATCGGGAGTTCATTGATCACATGCTGGAAATTCAACCGGTTGAACTTCTTAACGCTCAATTATGACAACGCTGAACTGTGACCAATCAGGGACTCTGATTTGGTAGTGACGTATAGGTAGCTTTCTTTTAAAAACAAAGTGCCAACCGTTGTAACCCCTATCACAAAGGAGAAATTAATAATTGCCTTTTTTCTGCCAGACCGGAATTATATCACACAGAGTCTTTCATATATCAGAATAGAGCTGTGAAAGAAAAAAGCAGGATTTGTGAGATTTACACCGCTTTGACTTATGCGCACCAAGTCTCTACGATTGTGATGGCATGACAAACGCTACTATAAAAACAAAAGAAGACAACCCTTCCTGCTGCTCCCTGCTTGTCTGCTGTGTGAATACCACAGTGCTGTCATGAAACCACAGATAGTGCGTTCTTGGATGTCCCACACACGACCAGCGTGAACCTCGCAATTCTGAATGGCCATTTTATAAAAAAATAAAAATAAAAAAAGCATTCAGTCCTGGTTTGGTGTCATAACACAATTGTTTTCAAGTTATTTCAGTCTGTGTGCACTAGTTATTCAAAACCCCATAAAACTGGACATGAGTTTTAAACTGGCTACTGTCTGCCATGAATGAGAAAGATGGTCTATGACGTAATGGTAGGTGCACACATAAGACACTGCCGTTGGAGAACCATGTGTTAGGCTGTCATCCGTTTGTCATATTAATATCTACCAGTGAATATTAGACCTGCTGGTTTAAATCCCTTTTAGTAAAAATGTATTTAAGAGTTAGGGCTGTCTAGCAGGGATCCTGGCCAAATTATTTAAGAAATAACTTTCTGTGACACATTGTCTGAAGGGAGGGGCTCCAAGTTAGCAGAATCCAGCCCAATGACCATTACGATCCAGAGTTATTGGCTCAGAGTTGTTAGTGTTGATGAGATGCCTGTTATTAAAATCATTTTCTCCACCAGCCCCTTAGACCACTGAAGTGCCGAATTAATTCTGAAGAGAATCTGGGCAAGCGAAGCAAAACAAAACATCACAACTGTGCAAATCCTTATCAGTCACTGTCGATTGAGGATAAAAGTCCTTGAATTTTCTTGTGCCAGATGACAGGGTTTCCAAATCTCCCAAATCAATAAGCATGGTTCAGTAATAAAGGGAACTGCTCGCATGCAAGTGTTGGACAGAGAGGTGTATTTGATTCAAATGAGCTACAATTTTACAATTCACACAACACAAAGAGATGCTGGGTGGTGTTGTTATCACCATGGAGCAGCTTTGCCCAGAAATTCCTGACTTAATATGGGGAGGAAAAAAATGCCTCCTTTTCTGAGAAGTGGCTTGTGCTCCACAGAAACTTTGTTAATAATGAATCTCGACATGGAAGTATTGTCCTGGTTCTGCTGTTGCAAAACATGACTTCATGAAAACCTTTGCTTTCAGGAAAAAAAGGAAAAAGCAGGGTGAGCTTGTTCAGACTGTCAGCTAGCTGCACAGCACATGGCACACCCCTTGCTAGCAAGACGGGGGCATTTCTCTCAGCGCACAATGATCACCACATTTCTGTGGGATGTGAGAATATTTAATCAAGGCAGGAGAGTCTGGATCAGGGCAGACATAAAGAATGCATGGTACATACAGAAACCTGCACTATGAGACACGCTGAAGCCCAGTGTTCCAGCTCATTTCAGCAACACACAAGCATGTCTCGTCTTTCAGCGACTTTCCTGCCACGGGAAACAAAATCCAAAGGCCATTTTTCTTGCAACCCTGTGCTAAAACATAAACACATCTGTGTTTATGGAAGAGAAACAAGCGGTCGAGCTGCATTTAAAGGAACAAGCTCATCCCAGATTAAAGGAGACTTGGAAAGGCTATCAGCCTTAATTTTCTTCTAATGTTTTGATGGATTTGCTCAATTTGGCATAATGTTATGGATGCTTGAATCCAAAGACATTTTACAAGTGCCTGTTTTCATAGCAACTGGGCTCTAATTAGGATTGCTGCGCTAAACGGGGAGTGCCATCAAAACTGTGGTGTTTCTGCAGAATGTGGCCGCTTGCTTGTTCTGTGACTACTTAAGATCAAGCTGTTTTTAATTTACAGCGATCTGAGGACAAGTTTCAGACTTCTTTCTTTTTGTTTGAACTTCAAAAACAAAATGGCATTTAGCTGAACAGATTTTAGAAATAATTTCCAGAACCGTTCTTTTAATTATTCTTTTTATCTGTAAAAATGACTGACAATTTCCAGTTTACTACACTTTTAGTTCATTTAGTTGAGAATGAATAATAGTAGAATGATTAAAAAAACAAAGTTTGAATTGATTCACATTCACAATTGTGAATTTGTAACTTTTATTAATCAGCTTTACAACATATCAACAATTTATTTTAGACTTTTGATTGAACCTTTTGAACTGTCATGCTGCGTTCACACCATAACAGCGATTTGCTCGTCAAATTTGTGTTGGCCGGCCCTCTTTTGCTGCGCAGCAAATTCGCTGCTCGCCACTTTTTCAAAAGGGTGTTCATAGCTTGACGCCCCAGACACGTGTGGGAGGAGCTACTGACAAGCGGTTTTAGCCTGCTGTCTGTGTATTTCTAATTTTCAATAAATGAAAGACATGGATGGTATTTAGAGCTCAGGTTAATTTATTTTGAAGAGTTCCACAAAAAGCATCAGTAATCACGTCTTCATGTGTAAGTTGATCATTCAGAGTCTCTGCCGGTACGGTGAGGTTCATTCCGGCTGCAGAGCTGCGTCTGACTGACGGCCGCTTCTGCGGTCTTTCCGTCTCTGATTCAGTTTAAAGGCTTGCTGTCCTGCTTGAAGAATGATATTAGGGGACCTTTTTAATTACAGTCTCTATGAAAATAAGAAAAATTTACAAAGTTTAGGAGGCCTAAGTAGGCTGCCTCCCCAAGCCCCATTGGCTCTCGCCTTCCGGGGGCCAGAGTAACGAGCTCACTCGCTCCGGGTCCATGGCCCCTGTGACAGACTGTGTAGGACGCACCCGTCTGCGCAGAGCCGGAGACAGTCTGTCGCAGGGCCCATGCTCGATCCACCATATTGGATTTGTATTCTACCCGCTGTTTGAGTCACTGAAAACGTCCCAGATTGGTTGATGCAACGCAGTAACCTCACCAAAGTTTAGATATTTGGTTAGGTGTATGCGGATTAGCCTTTTGCTCCGATGTCGCATGTGCGCCATCACAAAAGTATCGTGAGAAAGGGGCAGGTGCATGGTGCCTACCAAGGCGGGCGCAGATGGAAATTTGGTATTACGCAGAGCTGCTTGGAACAATGGATTGTTGGAAATGGTGTCCTGACAGTTTTTATAGTTTGAAGTGATGTTGATCAGAAACGACTGTTGGTCAATGAAAGAAATCTGTATTTTGCAAATAGTGAATCACTGATGACAAAATAAACAATTTGTATTTATATGAATGGTTGTAGTAATTGAAATCCACAGAATAACTTCATTTTTAGAAATGATCTTACTTGAAACTTTAATTCTTTTATTTTTCCACTGTTAAATATTTTGGTTTTAATGATAAACATCAGACACACATTTGCCCCCACTTCCTGTTCTTGTTCAGTCTCACTGAAGTTTAGCGTTCGTCTTTTTCCCAGGCGCCCTTCTCTGCCCCCGCCTCCATTCGTCTGGTCTTACCAACGATCCAGGCGAGGTGCTGGTTCATCTCAAACACGCCTATTGACTTTACAACGAAACTGGCCGCCTCTGCCGTGCGAATCGCGTTCGGTGTGAAGGCAGCATAAACAACTTTAATGACCTAAAGGGGTATAGATTTAACAATTGTTACTTCTTCTGCAGTTTTCTCATGTTGTTTCCGAAGTTACACAGACAGCAAAGCACAAAAGCAGACACAGTAAGACTTGAAAACATACAAAGGTTTTTTTCTAACAATGACATTAGTGAAATGTGACTGTCCAAAAAGCAGAAACCTTGTTTTTCTATTCTTCAAAAAGCAAACTGCATTACAATTGATGCTCAAACAGATCATCAACTTGTATATAAAACATTTGGCTGTATTTGTGAGATTTCATCTGTGAGAACACAGAAATTAAAGCCAGTTTTTGCTTTGAGACTCTGTTTGTCTGGGACCTAGTTTTTGTCATGCTGCCCTCAGGCTCAGCTAGTTTTCCTTGTCCTACATCAAATTTTGGCAAATCTTCAAGAAAAAAAAAGTGCCCAACAGAATTTAAAGGTTTTAAAATAACTTTTTGTTGTGAGGTGACCGTTTTCACCAAGTAGAGATTAGATGATGTCTTTGTTGTTTTCATACATGCCTTTTCTGGACGCTCACTAACTGTCACACACAAACACACACACACTTGGCAGATAAGAAAGAAGGTAGGACTGCAGGGGCTGCAGCTGGTATTCTGGATGAGGACCTGGCACAAGAATAAAAAAAGAGACATTGAAACTGGACAGAAAAGAAGGTGGACAGATGGAGGGATGAAATGAAATAGTGGCTAAAAGGAAAGAGACAAGCAGTGATGATAAGGCTTCAGCAGATTGGAGAGAAGTGAGGCTGATTGAATGAAAAAAAGAGGAGTTAATAGAGAGGAAGGGCAACAGATGGGTGCTCCCTTGTTTCTCTCTGCTGACCCCTCTTTTTCATCAAAATGGGATTTTGGGGCACAAAAGGAGGACGCTGATGAACAACGTAAAGAGGCTCGAGGCGAAAGTCAACCCCAGCCTCCTCACTCCTTCCTGTTTATGAACGCTTTGGGCTCATTAAACTGCCATCCACCTTTTAAACCAAAATCACTCTTTTGAGGTTTGTTCCAGATTATTGCTTTTTTAATGTCTAATAAAATTATATGACTTGTTTAAACAAAGTCAGCTCATTAGCTTGGTTAAAGAATCATTGCAAGCAGCTCCTGGTACAAGGATCACCTCACGTTCTACCTAAAAAAGATGTTCATGAAATTCATCTTTTTCCTTCAAAACAGCTTCCTGTTGCAAAGTTGAGTTATGTTAGAAGTGGAAGACTTTTTTTAGAGCATCTGCTACAAGTCGTAAATACTCAATAATGTAGTGATGGGGCGAATACGACTTGCTTCCCTACCCGTACTGCTCAAATTGCAGGGGCATTTGAAGCTGTTGTGGTGCCCGGGGGTGCTTATGTGTGTGTGTGTGTGTGTGTGTGGGGTTGGTAGAGTTATCCACATCACGCTGTGGCAGGGAGGACAAACGCAGTTCTTGACGTGGGTGCGCTCTGAAGCACAGAAGTTAACACTTAAATGTAAGTATTGCGTTTTTGCACGACTTTAACGTCATAAACCAATATTTCCCAAGCGCTGGCCATCTACGTTAGCGCGTAGCTGCCAGCGATTATTTATGATGTCATTGAGTGGTAATGTTTTAATGTTCTAAAGACACAATTTTTTCCATAACTCTCCGCTTGGAGGAATTAATGTAGGGCAAAGGAAGGTATTCAAATTCGGAGGATGGTGTTAAAACAATCTGTGAACATCTGGAATACAATTCTAGTCTCTTGTCTTTTTCACTGGAAATGTTTAAATAAATGAGTGAACTTGAGCTCTAGAGCATGTAATATGGGGGGTGGCAGTAGATTACTGAACAGTCGGGGGTCATTGACAGAAAAAGCGTGCTCCACCTACCCCATGTTTACATCCTAATCTGAACACATCCAGCAGACGCTCAAAAGACTTTGAAAACTCTGAAATGGCTGCAAAATGTGAACATCTACGGGAGCTGGGGTTGAAACACTACTGACTTTGCTTTTATAGTTTTTCAAAGGACTTTCTCTCCTTCACCTCCATGCCCAAACCTCCCTCCATGCACTGACATTCAGCACAGCCTTCTTTCCATGCACGAGTGTGACAGATGTCCTTGGCACCTGTCTTTCTGTGACAAGAAAGTGCCAGCCCAGATGAACTCCCCTCCACATGTTTACCACCACAAACAGTAAATCTGATCACAAACCTTTTTCTGTCCGCTTCTATGCTTTGTCAGCGCCCCCTTCTCTTAATCTTTTTAGTCGTGTCGCTGTCTCACCCTTCTTCCTTTCAGCATCAGCGATAACAAATTCAGCTCAGAAAGGTCACCTTTGTGACTTTGATTCTCCTGTTTTGTCTTTCGCACTGAGTCGTCCCACATTGCTCTTATTGTCTCTAAATGGTTTTGCTTTGCAAAACCAAGCCTCGGCTCCCCTTCTCCCATCTCTCTCTCTCTCTCTCTCTGTTCTGCCCTGCCAGAAAAGCCCTGGGGTCAAAACATGCTGCCATCCGCTGCTGTGACAGGTGTGCTTGAGTTCAGGGGAAGAGGTTACTTCATTACACGGCTGACATCTGTAGCAGCTGCGACTGTGTTTGTCTGCTTCATAAAAATAAAAATCACACGTGTGTACAAACATCTGTTTCCACATGCATAGAAAAAATTACAAACTTCAGTTTTGTGGAAGATACCTTGAGGACTTTTGGCCTAAAGAAGCTACAATGTAGCCAAAACAATTTCCATTTTATTCTCATCTCATGGAGATGGATGTTCTGTATAATCAGTGAAAATTAGTATGACCTGTGCACAGGTCCTGCATGTGCACAGGTCCTGCATGTGCATGTTGCTATACTAATCAAAAATTCAGCTAAAATGTGGTTGGAAGTTGCAAAGGATCCATAAAAGGAATTTAAATGAGTGATTATAATGCAAAGTGACATTTTCTCATGACGAAAATCTGAAAGGAATGTGCAGCACATGTTATAGTGGAGCCCCAAACACCATGAGAGTTCTCTGTTTTGTGTTGTCAGCCTTTCTTTCAGCATGTCACTGATACACAATGAGGAAAACTGTTAAGCTTTGTTAACCTTTGTAAACTTTAAACTCACAGAATACCGAAAAGTGATGAGTAACATTAGTGCCAAAGCTGCAGATTGAACTGTGCTCATTGGCTCTTTAGCGCCTCACTCTGGGCTGCCCCACACTGTTGCTACTTTGCTTTACAGATTTTCAATAAGGTTCACGTTGTCTTACTAACTTATAAAAACTTGTACTGTAAAATCATTAAGCTGAATTAAATTAGTCATGCCTATTTCTTTGGCTTCATGTCGAACCTCATCAGAAATTATTGTCAATATGATAAAAACGCTGAAAAAGTCACTTTTTAAGAGTCTAATAAACAGCAGTTTCATAGTAATTTACATTGTCAGCAACGTTTGACTCATTTATCAAAGACTGTCTTTTTTTAAGCTAAACTAAAATAAAAGATGCTTAAATTCTCTGGACGTACATAGCAATAAAATATTTAAATAAGTAAAATAGATTTTTAACAAGGCATTTGGGTTATTTGTTCCTCTTGTTTGAACTTATTAAAACACAGACTGTTAATTTAACATTTTGACTATTGCATAAACAAAACAAGCAAATGGTTATGAAACAAATGCATAGAACATCTTTAAATCATTGATTAATGGATTATTTTTTTTAAGTCTTGCACTCATGGTAATACCTGTCAGAGTTTTTCTGTGCTGTCAAAACCTTTAGAACTGCAGACTTTGTGAAGGTCTAACTTGACGACTTTCCCAGCACTGTTGTATTCTGTGTAGCTCCGCTGGTCAAGGTTGACAGTTTTCTCATATCGCTGTGAAATGCATCACTATGAAGTGGCAAAAACAGCATCTTTAAATGCCTTGGGAAACTTCTACTTTTCCTTTATGATTATTTTCTGTGTAATATCCTTTTTCAAACAGGCGAAAAAGCTGAATTATTTCAAAAATGATTCAAAATGACTGATGAGTAAAAAAATCCATAAAGGTTGACACATAAAAACACTTTTTAAACTATTGTTTAATGATGCAGACTGAAGTTAAGTTGATGTGTAGTTAAAGTGAAGCTGTGTTTCCAAAAATGCATCAAGCGCCTCACCTTTTTTATTTTTACTCAACTCGAGGTTGAAACGTTTTTAATTACTGAAAGCACAAGGCTGCACAAGAATCTGTGTGTTTATAGGTAAATGTACAGAATCTTGCAGCACGTAAATCAAATAATCAACCCTTTAACACCAGAGGTTTAGCTCCACTGTTGACGTTCAGTGAATTACCACAACTTTTTTAACCATTTACACAATTCCTGCAATTCCATTGCAGACTAAAGCTAAGAAAAGCAGCCTCATGCTGGTATGAAGCACTTTCCAGTAGTAGAAGGTGTACCCCTTGTGCTATCCTAGGCACTTTACCATTGGGATTTGGGTCATCTAGACCCACTAGACATGGCCCTGAACCTTTTTTCTTCAATGATTTGTGAACCTCACTGGTGTCCATGGATTACATGAAATCTTTCCACCTTTATCCACCTTTGCATGGTAGCGAGAACAAGTCAATGTAAGGGTGGGGTCATCTAAGATAGCACAAGGATTTTAAAAGCAACTTTTACCCGATACCCAACAATTTTTTGGTAATCATGCAAAGGAATTATGCTATTGGAATTATGTTAGCAGTGTTAACGGTTTGAGTTATGGTAGCTCTACGATGAAGATGCTGGTTACAGGAAAAAACTAATCCAGAACTACTATGGTAGCTCTGGATGTCTTATTTCCTGTTGCCAGCAACAGCACCAGTAAACACTAAAGTAAATCTTTTTTATAATTGACAGATTTTTCAACTCTCCATCACACAGATATACTGACTTAAGCAATTTGTGTTTATTGCTCCATCAGTTCATTGTATTTTAGTAAGGAAGTGAAGTTAATTGTGTGCTTTTGTGTCTTTTATAGACTCTCAACCATCAATGTGCACCATTAACTTGTAATCAATTTTCCCTAAAGCATGTGACTAACAAAGCATTTATGATCGTTCATTGTGTTATCCCCTTCATTGCAAGTGTGACAGTCAGATTCAAGCGGGCCAAAAACATAAAGATGCAACAAACTGTTCAATGGAGACAAAAATGAAACATACAAATGTAAGGGTGACAGTTTAAGCAGCCACAAACAGTTCTACCTCTAACACACACTGTTTTGAATGTAGAGAATTCCTTGCATGTTCAAGCTGCCTTGCAAACACGTGAACTTGACTGGAATTTTTACACCCATTCTGCAGAAACTGATGTTTTTTCTGGAGCTCGCCCACAGATATAAACTGCTTCAGGTACGCACCTGTACTTCTGCGATGCAAACACACTCGCACTCGCAAATCATGATTAAAGACTGAGGCCATCTGGCACAGTAAAGAGGGAGAGAAGGAGGCAGCCCTTAAAAGGTGGCCCATAGATCCTTCCCTTGATTCCTCGTCGCTGTTTGCTTCATCTCAGGTTGGCTTCATTATCCAGTTTGTAATTATTTTTGATTACATATTACATTAGTATCAATTTGTTCATGTTTTTGTCATTCTTTCGAGGCAATGTGAGGCGTGACCTGTGAGAGAACATTATTTAGCCTGCAGCTGTGAGAGAACTAGTTCACATATAAAAAACTCTGAAATGTAAGCAACGTGATGTTACTTTAGCTTTATAGTTACTTAGCTTTTTAATTGTGTTTTAGCTCAATCAAAATGTTATATTAACGTTGAATCATTTGCTTTTTTAAATCCATTTAGTTTTAAAGCTATTTTCAGTCACAAGAGATAATTGCATTTTCTGAAATCCCCTCGTATTAATTAAAAGAGCAGGAACAACTAAATTGCATTTTTGTGCGATAGCTGTCCTTACTTTTCAAGTGTCTTTTCTTCGGATTCTCAGTCCAATGACAACGTGCAAATGGGGTTGATGGATGAGGCTAAAGTGATGGTGTGAGTATGAAGGATGGGTCGTGTTGTGACAGTCAGGTGACATGTTCCAGGATCTTTATGCCTCAGAAATAACAGCTTGGATGGGCTGCAGAAACCCTGTGACCCAGATGAGACTTTTTGTTGGATGGAAGAAAACCACCCAGAAGAACATAATGTTGTTCCCAATTTAGTAGGGCTGGGTTGATAAAATCGATTAATCGATCTGAATCGATCCAAACTTAATAAATCAATAATTGATCCTCAGAAGTAGATCAATCTTTTGTGCCTTTCCTTTTTCCGGTGAACAAATGCTATATGCTAGATGAGATTTGGTGAGATCAAGCTTTGAAACAAATACGTTGTACAACTGTAAAACTGCTAGACGGTTTGCAAAATACAATTGGAAGGTTCTTGGTACATAACTAATTTACTCTGATACATCGACAGTTTAATTTAACAATAACAGCAGTTCAGACAACGTCAGCTAGCTTGATGCTAACGTTTAATGGAATTTCCCATTGGAAGGCTAATGCTAACGCTTGGTCGACCCAAACATACATTGCTGACTAAATGAACAGTTTAATTTACTCACAGGCAGGAATTTTCCAAACTCTTTCAAGGAAAGATTTTTTATAGTAAACATTTTTGGTCCAAAGAACCGATTTTTGCTCAAACCTCTGTAATACGGCTGAGGGCGGCCGTGGTGCAGGGGTAGGGCGGTCGACCCATTATCGTAAGATTGCAGGTTCAATTCCCACCTTGCAAGCTCATGAGTCAAAGTGTCCTTGGGCAAGACACTGAACCCCACCTTGCCTCTGGTGGTAGGCGGGCGCCTGTGTTTGGCAGCGGAGCGGCCACCAGTGTGTGAATGTGTGTGTGACTGGGTGAATGGGTCCGTGACTGTAAAGCGCTTTGTCCTTGTAGGAAGAAAGGCGCTATATAAGTATGCGCCATTTACCATTTACCATACAGTGTAATGTTAGAGTTCCACCTGGTGGCCAAACTGAAACACTCTCCAAGAGAGGCAGAATATTTATTTTTGTAATATGAGCCACTTTCCAGCCTTTGTAACGGAGCTTCTCCGTTTGAGAAACCTTGTAACACTATATGGTGTTAACAATCTCCCTGGTTTATTATTTCACAAAAAAGTTTCAAGAATGTAAACTGTATCAGTTTACAACAAACTGTAAACTGATACAGTAAACTGTATCAGTTTACATTCTGATACACATTACATAAAAGCCCTCCTCCTTTGTTTTGCGTGTCCGCATGAAAATGTAGTGCTTTTCCTTTAGGGTTAAAGAAAGGTGGAACTGTGAGAGCTAAGCAGCTCCTAACACTCAGTGTGGTAGGCAGGTTACCTATAACTATATAAACGGGACAAGACAGCTACTGATTTATCCATAGTAAACATAAAAAAAAAAAAACTAGAAAGGTAAGTACTTTTTGAGTGTTGTAAAACTTTCAATGTCATAGTTATTGTGTTAGCCCAGGGGTCGGCAACCCAAAATGTTGAAAGAGCCATTTTGGACCACAAAAACAAATGTGTCTGGAGCCGCAAAATATTAAAAGCCCTATTTAAGCCTCATAATGAAGGCAACACATGCAATATGTATCTATATTAGCTATATTAGTACATTCTAAGCATTCATGATTAAATGTTTATTTGCCCTGCAGTGCCTTCTGCGGAGAACAACGCGTCACGTGACTGCTCTGTTGTGCAAGTTTAACTTAATTCCAATATCAATGAATTATGTTTCATTGCTTTCATAAAATTAAAGAAATGCAATAAAGAAATCCGATTTTTTATGTCATTTTTATTTTGAGGATTCGAACAAAAAAACAACAACAAAATGGAATGCATGACGTGCCCCTTCTCTGGGAAATAAACAGAGTGCAATAAAACGCCGCCTGCATTTATAAAAATAAAATGCCTTTTGAAAAGGTAAATTATATAAAATCAAATTAATACAGATGAATTTGATTTCTGCACAAATGCCAAGCAAGTCAGTGCAACGGTAAAACACAGCAGCATCCTCTTCTCTTTTCCGCTGTACATCTCTGGCAAAAACAGCCAGCTTGCGCTCGAAGCTTCAAGCATTTGCGGCGCAGTGTTTTCCCGCCCCTGGAGACTTTCATTCAGCTCGTTTAGGTGGCTTGTCACAGTCAGTATCTTCCAGTTGCGGGTAGTTCAACTTCAGGTCTTTGCTTTTCAGGAATGTTTTCACGTGTTCGAAACAGACAACAAAGCGAAAACAAAAACGTCACCCCTGGACAGCCATCGGTCTTTGTTGTGTAACAGGAGATCAGAATATTCGCTTTCAACTTCATCAAGCAATGCACGGCACTGACGGTGGTTCAATTTACATCAGCCACCGGCCTAGCGGTCCGCCGCCCTGCTGGTAGGAACGTGTGTCGCAGGCTATGACGCAAATATTCGTTGACAGAAATGTTGAAATGTTATATTTATTCTACACATTCTTACAGCATTGGAAACGTTAAGAATGTTTGCGTCTTGTTTTCCCTCCTACAGAAACCCTATTAAAACATAAAATATATTTCTCTCCCCCATCTTTTTACATTTTCAAACATTTTTGAAAATGCTCCAGGGAGCCACTAGGACAGCGCTAAAGAGCCGCATGCGGCTCCTGAGCCGCAGGTTGCCGACCCCCGTGTAAGCCTTAGCTAAAACTTGTTTAAAAACGTGTTGTGTGTGTGTCTTGTTGATGACATAAGCATACAAAGCATCATGCCGGGTTGATGAAATGATGCTTATTATGCTCAAACCTGCTTGGCACAATTGGGAGCAGGTCTTCAAAGCTCTGTATAGTGATTCAAATTGAAACACAAAGAAAACATAACAAAAAATAATGATTATTTTTATTTAGCTTCACACAGAGATACACACTAAAAAAGCCCTAAAAAGGCCACAAAGCAGAGCCCTCACTATGACCTATTTACATTTGGTAACAGTAGCAGTTAGAAATATACTGGCGATTTTTTTTAGTGTCCTGGGGAAATCCAGGCTTATCCGTTTTGAGTCTCTAAACAAGATTTTAAAAAGCTAAATCAATGAACCCCTGTTTTCCAAAACAGTCTAAAAGGCCCCCAGAAATGAGTTTTAGAGCCACGTTGGCGCCACGTTGATCGATCATTGTCATTATTTAAATAGCTTAAATTTAATCACAAAAGTACTATTTGTTATGAAAGGCAATTTTAAAAGGTAGGGAGTCAATAGGAAATAAACAAAAACGAAGATGAAGGGAGGGGGCTGCATTTCCAGCTATAATCCCAAACAGAAAAGCAAAGAGCGGCTGCAGTGACACGGAATATATTCTAAAATGATTTATTTTCAGTTATGCTTCTGTCTACAGAATCCTCGACTGATGCGTTTATCAGTACAACTTTCCTATTATACAGCTGAGTCAAAGTGAAGTCATCCTCTGTCATTGTAAACAAGATAGAATAAAATATGAATGGCAGTTCAATTTTTCTACTCTGTAGCTTGAAAAAAAAAAACAATCTATACCATCATTCTCCCACTCCATAATAACTGTTTTCTTATATCTTATGACGGTGAGGCACCCATGCACGTGGCTAACAAATATAGGCAGCAATGTTTAGTATGTAGCAGCATTTGCACGGCTAAAGAGAAAGGTCTGCTGTAAAAGCTGAACAGATGGATGTTTTCAATATGGCCCAAAGAACTTTTATTTTCTTATTGGTGTAAAATCCGTAGTCAAAATAACCTTTAACAGGATTTAAAGAGATGATTGCATGATCGTCTTTAAAATTTTTGTCGTTTCCTCTCAAATTGCTTGAGACATTGTTCCGTTTTGAACAATGGCAAGACAATTAATTAGAAGACACACAAAAGCACTTTGTGTTTGGGGACAAATTGGCTTATAAGCAGCTTTATTGAAGTTATCCTTTCAGTCTGCTGAAGCAGTATATGGGCAATTAGAATACAAAAAGTGTAATTTATTATAAACAAGCACCCACATAGAAAAAGAAAACAATACCATGGGAAAACTAAACATATTTTACATTTTGAAGTTCTCAATTGCATTTAGTTGTTGGCAAAAGAAGAGTCTCCCATGTCTGTAAAACCCAGTAGAAACACTAAATGTATAGGATACTTACAGTCATACAGATTGTCCTTTTTCCATAGTATGCCTATAGGGATCTTTGTGGAAGTACGCTTGAAAAATGTGCAGCGCGTGTGCAATGTACGACTTGCCATTGCACTGATGCTTTTATTGGTCAGTCTCTCCCCAGAAGACAAACTCAGCATTGCAAAGACAAATCAAGATATACCTGACTAATCCAGAGTATAGTATTTTTTAATATACTGACTTCATGCTAATCACCAGGAGTGTGAAGCCAAATGTCTACTTAAATGCAAACATAAGACTCTTCATTCATCCCTTGGGCACTGGAAGAGGATGTAATTTACATGATTAATTACCTATCCTTAACAAGCTGCAGCGTGTTTGGGGCTCCCAGAGTTCCTTAAATGACGTGATGATGTGTGTGCCAGTCTCAGGGTGTTCAGGACTCACTTCAGCCTTTACACGCATCAGTGATGTTCATTAAGTAAAACCTTGTTTGAGAAAAAAAAAAAAAAAAAACGTTGTTACCACACAGTTAACGTTTCAACCAAACTGTCTTTTCAAAAGAACACTTGTGACGCGTGAAGAAATGTCTTGTTTCAAAGGCAGACCCAGGCTGTAGTTTGGGAGTCATTCACGATGTCAGCATCTGACCGGCACAGAGTGGACTGTTTTTTAAAGAGTTATACAATTTACCTGAAAAACCATTTCTACAGTAAAAGACTAGCGGTGCAGAAAATAGCAGTGTAAAATGTTGGTTTTCAAGGAAAATGTTTTTTTTTTCTTTGTAAATTTTTCTTTTTTCTTTTGCACATCCAGTTTAAAAAGAAAATTATTTAAAGTCATATGTAGCCCTTATTAAAGGACTACAAAGTCCTTACAGGCTAAATAATCTTCCGACAGAGTTTGACGCCCATGGATTCATTAGTGGATCCGGATGGCTCTGTAGAAACTAACTTGATTTTCAGAAAAATGTCTGATTCTAGGCCTAGAAACATCAACTGCGGTTACATGGGCAAAATATATTTAATCGGATCAAAGATTGGATTAGAATTGAACTCTGTACATGTTATACTTTACAGTACATAATAACAAACATGTTCATACGCCACTTGTCTTATTGGAATAAATCATTTTGATATGCGCAGACCTATCTAAAGTACCGGAAATGGCCGTAGAAGAAGAAATAGCTGAAAACAAACATGGCTACGTTTAGCATGTAGCAAGACAATCTTCTGAGCATACCTTTTATTATGAAAGTGACTATTGGCATGTAATATTCTAAGTATGTGGTAGAATTTTGGCTAGGTTAATACGCACGACCAACATTTACAATTGGCCTTGGATGCACTTAAAACATGTGTGGGAAATGTAGCAAGTTGTTAAGACATAAATGCATAGTTATACAATTTGAGGATTAGCTCTTTTTGGTAGTTCTCATAGCTTATTTCATCTTTTTTAATCCGTGTTTAGGATTTCATGTTTGGTAGTTTGGCCTTTTTTATGCTTATTGTGTTTGTCTTCTGATTTTTGTGGTTTTAATGTTATGCAGTTTTTTTTTCTATCTGTAAGGAATTTTGTGATATTTTTTTTACATTAAAAGTACTTTGAAAACAAATAGATAACGTTACATTCAAAATGATATTTATAGGTTTTATTTTCGCAGGAGTTTTTTTTTTTTATATGAATAAGTGTGTTTTTGTGTGTGTGTTTGTACGGGCGCCCCATGGACATAAATTGTTCTTTTGAAGAATCGAATAACAGTATTTGCAAACCTGTAGACAACAAACATGTCAATTTTGTTTTTACCTCTACACTTTAATGTTTCTGATTCCCTCTATAACTGGAGTACATCAGACAGATGTTGGTTTAAAAAAATGTATCATTTTTTCATAACTTGGATAACTGTAGCTACAGAGCTGCTATTGTGTAGGACAACTGTGGACAAATAAATAAAGAGTTTTTAGATTATAAAACGAAGAAAACACAACTGTTTAAGAGGTTTAGTAGTAATGTATTTTGTAACCAACACATCCAGACAGACTATTGCTTACACCAGAGGTCCCAAAATCCAGGCCTCGAGGCCCGGTGTCCTACATGTTTTCCAACCAACCGGCCATTGAAGCTCCATATTGGCTCAACACACCAGATCAAGGTAATCAGCAGCAAATAAGGTAGAGTTTCGTGAAAACCAGCAGGACACCGGCCCTCGAGGCCTATTTGGGGACCCATGTTTTACACTAACGGGGAGTTATTTAGTGGACTTTCATGCAGATAAAACTACACTAATGCTTCATAGAAGAACAGAACAGTTGAAAGAATAAAACTACTACATAAATAAAGTATTAAAAATCTGACTATGCAGCACTTTGTCTTTTATTCTCACGTCAAACCTAGAAGGAGCTTCTGTTTATTACCTGTAGTGCAGCACTTTGCAGCTACCATACGTCTACTTAGATGTATATGTGAGTGTCTGTGTGTGCAAATGACAGAGGTAGACATCCTCCATCACTGTCTGTTTGTAATGGACTACAGCACAATGCCCTAGTGGTGCAGCTGTGATTAGGCAGCAATCAGAGCCCAACAAGCTTTAGACAGCACACGTCAGCGCACATGCCTCCCCGGAGGCTGCACTGTCATCTACACTGAATGAGATGAAATAACACGTGTGAACAGATTCCAACTCTACATTAATCTGAGTCCTGCCCATTCACGTTCAACCGCTCATGTTCGGTGGCAGCCGCTTTTAGGCCTCCACGGAAAACAACAGACCAGCGTGGTCCAGTCAATGCATATCAAGAGCATGATGGGAAATAGAAACAAAATATGTACCAAAGTTTTACAGGAAATCAATTCTAACTAATTTATCCAGTGCAGTGTATTGAGAAAGTAGTCAAGAAGACCTCAAAGATCCATATCTAGCTTGAAGCTTCCTTTCAGCGTGAATAATATTTAAAGATTTTCAATAAACTAATACAAAAAGAGATGAGAGCAACGCATGGTTTGTGCAAATTAAGCAACACAGTCAGTTATTGACTGTCTTTTTTTTTTATAAAATGGCTGCAATTTTGCACATTTTAAACCCATCAAGAATGTGCCGACATTGAAAAAAATTGAGATATTTTTAATGTTCTGATGCTCTTTACCAACTTAAACATAATTATTTTTGCTTTTGACGTAAACTCTTTAAAAGTAATATTGCAACGTTGCAGTGTGTTCCTTGTTTATTAGGCTTCTGGGATTGTTACATGCTTAAAACAAGTTTAGGTTACATTTTAACATAAATAATTGAAAAATAAAAAAACATCCAAACACCAAATATTTTTTATGACTTGTTTTTGCAAGCATGGTTCAGATCACTGTGGTTTTGTTTGATGATTTTAGTATCGCTGTTTCAAACAAAGCCCATGTTTCTAAAGTTCTGGATTTTCTTAGTCTCAAAATCTTCATGTTTTTATGTTTCTGCACACGATAGTGACATACTCAAAATAATTCGATGCTACAGCCTTTTCCAGGTCTTTTTCCTGTAGAACAAAGACAAATCATCAGCCCACCGCTGTAGTTGAATGTATGGAGACTTTAGACTTAGAGCTGCCTTTTGTTATCTTACTCCAAGTCATGTCCTAAGACTCATGATTATAACATGTGATTTCAATTACTTTGTCAGGATATAACATTTTTTAACTTATCTAACTTTGGTTAGATTTATTCATCTCTTGGATCCTTGTCATACAAATTTTGATGAAATAATTTTTTTTTCTTTATTTTTTTTTTTCTGTCCTTGGTATAAATGTTAAGATGTAATAGAATTCAACAGTAGGAAAAAGCCTACTACCTTTTTTTATAGCTTTATTACTAATTTGACGTCAATTGTTGTTTTTTAAGATTCACAAGGGTCTTGAACTTTCTCCATCTCCTTTAAATTGTCACAACAATTTCTAGAATATAATTAACGGTTTCATTTCCTTTTCATCAATATTGGTTTTGCAGCTTTCTCTTGGCATTCAGTCAACACACTCATAAATGCTTCAGACCTGTGACCTGCCTGTACATTTTCCTTTGTAAATGTTCCCTACTTTTGTTATTAAAATTCGTGTCAACTTGCCTGCCGGCTGCTCTAATTTGGAAAGGAAGAAGTCACAGACGACACATTTCTTCTAATGACAGGATGCAGTGTGAACTGTTGTTCATCTGGACTCCATCTATCTCATTTTAGGAGCTGATAAGAATCAGATGATGTTCCTAGTGCACTGTTATAGAAAAAAAGCCTTCCCTTTTCCGAATATTAACATAATATGTTTATCAGAGCTTCGCATCAGGTCATCTCAAAATCTCAAAATCAGGATAATTCTGTATTAAATTTGATTAAATAGGACTATAAATCCTGCAATTAGAAAGCAAGTTTTTAGGCCTGCATCTGGCTGATGGTTTACACAGAGCATTATAGCATAGAGACCATCACCACAAAAGGCACGCAGCAATCAGTCAGCTGGGACAACGGTATACAGATGACAACGAGGACCATCCAGGGCGATCAGAAGCACCTTAATGATCTGTAGGCACATGAAGTGGCTGCACCGTTGACCGGGACAAACCGGATCTGTCAGTCAGTCAGACGTCTAATCATCACTTCTGTTTCATGGACAGACACAGCAAGAGGACAGGAGGTGAGAAACCATACTGGCTTTGAATCCAAAAGAATATGATTAAAACAAATCTGTTCATTCTTAAAGCATCAATCAGTCTTTCACGTATTTCAAAATAAAAGTTTGTACTCTGAAATTTTTAAAAGGTAAATTAATATGCAGATGCATCTTGAGAAAAATAGTGGGGCGCCTCCCAAATGAAAAAGAAAAGATGAGGGAAGTCTTAGCAGATTATATATATATATATATTTATTTTTCAAAATAACAAAAAGTTGCAATACAACAACTGAATATTTGCCTGTTATATAAAACTGCTGGCTGGAGAACAGCTTAAATGCTAATATAAGCTGCAAGACACTCTTTATGTAATGAAGTAGTCCGTGTTTCACTACAATGAACTGGCAGAAGTTTCAACTCACTGCGTAGAAACAAGAGAGCAGGTAAAACTCAAATATCATGGAAAATGCAGATACAACAAACTCACAGCAGTTCCAGTCCTGCACGGAGAATTACTCTCTCATCATTGAAAACGTGTAACAAAATGTGCAAACAGGAGCCTCACAGTTCAAACAATTGCAGACAAACAGAAGAGATGTTGTCTGAAGTGAAGACAAATTTGCATCCTCCGCCACAAAGCTTCTTAGAAAATGACATGAGGCTGACTCAGAGTATTTGCATGCAAGTTCTGTGTACATACCAGGGGCCTCATTTATAAAACTTTGCGTAGGATTTTTTCAGAAGTGGCGTACGGATGAAACATAGGACGTGCGCACGCACAGAAATATTCGGATTTATAAAACCGTGCGCACGCACATCCTACGCATCTTTCCCTCAATAAATCACAACCGATTCTAAATGCAGCGCTGCATTTAGAATCGGCCCCCAAAAGCCCGCAGAGGTCCAACAGGACGGCTCGAGGAAGTCGGAACCGGCTCATAAGCCACTCGTCCTCGTTTGCCAGCAAGTCCTTTTCCTGTTTAAAGATGCGTTCACTCCGAACCTATAACACCTATGCACCTACATCCGCTCCGCCAGAGGGCCACATTAACGAGAATATCAGTTTTGTACATTATTTCGTTCTGTTAACTATATTATTTATGAGGATGAATTGCACAACATACCAATATTGCAGAACATATTTCACTTTTCTTTCTGCAAATATGTGTTCATTTGAATTTCTGTTGTAATTTTCGTTTGATTTTTTTTGTTTGTTTAACTGCTGATCGATCAAACGGGTGTTGGTGTAGGCTGTTAATTGTAAGACTTGCTTTGTGAAGTCTTCATGTTATTTATGAGAGGCAGTATTGTCATTTTCACTTTCACGTGTTTCTTCCATCTGCAGACGGTGTCGCCGTTTCTCATTTCACCTGTTTTTGTGCGTACGCCTGGGTCAGAGCTAGCATGAAGGACCGCACATTTTCCTGTCAAGTTTGCTTTTTATAAATCTCAATTATTGCGTAGAGAGTGGCATACGCCTTCTTTTGTGCGTACGCAACGTTTATAAATGAGGCAGGAGTTTCAGCTAATCAGTGGAAACATGAAAAACAGTCAAAAGCCAAAGCAAATCAAACTCTGCGACTATTATTCGTGCAGCAGAAGAGGCATAATAAGCCTAACTTTTATCAACTATTTCTGAGTGGTGCCTAGAATCAGACTGCATTTCTAGGAAAGTTCTATTGTATAGCTATTCTAGTTGAACTTGTGTCTGACTATGTCTACCCCCCCATCAGACTCATTTTCTCTCTTTGAAAAGAATATAGGTTTATAACTTTGCCTCTGCAGCTCTGAAACTGTAGTGAAGCAAAAGCCTCTCCATAGCAGCATGGCAACACCTCTGTTTTGATTTTTTTTTATTTATTTGAAATGGTTTATTTCAAGCAATCAAAGCAAGAATAATGCACAAAACAATGCAATCAGCAGTTATACATTCATACAAAGATGTATCAAACTTAGAATAAAGACACATTAAATTAAAGATTGCTAATATGTTTTCAAACATGTTGTAAAGTTAATGACGGCTAGCATGAAACGTGTTTTAAGCATGATGGCATTTTCCGTTTTTATCCCCTTTGTTATTGCAGCTGCATTTAACATTGAATCCATATTTTTCTATTTCTTCCATAGTCATTCAAAGAAAAACAAATGAGATACATTTATTAATGAAAATACTACTATGATAATGTTTGCTGACAATGTACTCTTTTATATTTTAACTCCTCTGAAGAAGCCGAGTTCTGGTTTACAAGAAACATACTACATGTAAATTAGGATAAATAAAAATCATACTATTATATTGCTATTTCTTCTAAGAACTCTTAAAATGCAGACATATTTTCAAATTGTTGTATGCATGTCTGTGAAGTTTGGGTTTCTATATAGGATTTCGGGTTTTTTTCTTTAAAAAAGTAAATGTGTTGTTTACTGTCTCAAGTGGCTGCATGATGTTCTGATGAAAAATTCTGAAAGCACTTTACATCTTGTAATTTGGGATGAGCTTTGGGAAAATCTGTCATGTCTTGTCAGTCTTATCTTATGTCCTTAGTTGTGCACTTTTGGTTAATGTCTGTCACCTGTGTTGTCTCGTGTTGCACTTCCTGTTTTATTTTGAAACACTAACTCTCCTCTCGTTTCAGGCCTTGTTACTTCCTGTCCTTGTCTTTTCCCTATATGTATGACTTTTTAATTTTCCCTGATTGTTTCCACCTGTTTTTCCCTTCCTCATGTCTTAAATAGTCCGAGTCCCCCTTTGTCCTGTGCCAGTTTGTTTGTTTGTATCCTGTGCCATAGTCATAGCAATCAAAGATTAAAACTCTTAAACTCTGCATCTGAGTCCAGTCCTAAGTTCTGTCCTTTTTTGGTATAAAACAAAACAATCCCAATACATTTTTTATCAAGCCAAAATATTTTTTTAACAAACCCAGAAGTTAAACTTTTATTCTGTCTGATAAATTTGATACGTTGCAAAGTGTAACTGTCCGTGGTGCTAAAAATAATCCCAACAGCGCACAAGGAGAATGTGTAAACTCTTTAAAAATAAAATAAAAGCCCCCAGCCAGATTTTGAACCACAGCCGAAAGATAAAAGCACTTATACTACCATCATGTCATCTAATCCTCTAAGTGTGACCAAGCCTCACAATTAAGACTATAAGGATTCCAATAGATCAGCTCAATACTTCAATCTAAAGCAATTCAATGAGCTCTCAACTGTCAGAGGTGACAGCGATCAAACATTCTGATTTCTGTTAGAAAAAACTGAGGAATTAGAGGGTGACACGGCTACATTGAGTGTGCATTTTATAAACATTCAGATGCCTTATATTTCTGACCTATAGAAAGAACGCCTGTTTACAGTATATCCAGGAAAAATGCTAAACCAGCGGACACACCTTGTTTAATTATAATCTGAAATAATCAAATCAGGAAAGGTACAAAGCAGTGCAAAGTATATGTTGGCTACCAGATCCCTCTGAACAATGTTTATCTACAGAGTGTGTAACAGGGAAGAGACTGGAAAAGCTTAAGTCCAATATGAAGGGAGCTGGTAATGATTTTTTTTCTGCCACCTTCAAGATTCATGAGTTTTGTAAGTGCTACAGGCAACAATTTTTCTTTCTGCTGACCTAATTATGTACTGTAGTATCTTCTTTTCCTGTGTTGTGAATGTTTGAACGGAACCGTTTGGAAAGCTGCAGTTTAATTGTGGATCAGGCCATCCTGTGGCAAAATATAACTCGTTTTTTTCTCAGAGAGAAACACAAAAATCGAGTCAAGAATGAGTTCAAATGGGCCTACAGGTCACCGGAAAGTTTGTTTCAAAGAGTAAGTGAGGGGTGTCAACACAAAACTCCACCATCCTTTTGACTATTGTGGGGGTGTAAAGCCGCAGTACTTCTCTCCAGAAAGCCAGAAGATCAACCTCCTACAGATATGTAGACTGGTCATGATTTTGAAAGGTGTTCCAGAGCTTTTGCTTTTGTCGGTCTATCTGCTTTCTGTCTTCATGCAGCGGATGGCCCCCCTAACGAAATCTGGTTTTGCTGGAGGGTTTCTTCTAAAATAGGAGTTGATCCTCATCATAAATGCTTGTTCAGTACAGGGAGGAACATCGTGTTCCCCTTCATTACATTCACCGATCAGGTACTGACAGCACTCTGGACTCATAGAAAGTATCTGGAGAAATTCTAAACAAACATCATAATGTTTGTGTTAGTGATAAATGCTTTTTTTTTTTCTTGCTTTTTTAGCTGTTGCTTCCTGCTTTTTAAAAGTGTATTAAATGTGAAAACACTTCAGAGCCATTTCTTTGAACAGTATGTGCGCAACAGCAAACCATCAGATCAATGTTTAGCAATGTCACGTGTAAAATATTTTTTTCAGAATTAAAATGGGTTCTTAATAAATTGTAAATAACATTAAAATTTTTCCACGGGGGTAATGTATACTGTTTTTATTCATTATATCTTCTGTGAGGGATTAAGAAAAAATCGAAACCCACGTTTTGCTTTTAAAGCCTCCTTAGATGGAAAAACAAATGATATTGGAGAAAGAATACTTGGTAATGAGGTGCATGTATTTCTTTAATCCTTAGTACTTCATTTCAAAGTTAGAGTCGCATCTTTTTACAACAAAAGAAGACACTGTCTAAATGCTTTCAAACTTTTTTAATTTAATTTTGAAGACAGAGACGGTAAAGCCCAATCAGAGATCTGTCGCCATGGCAATAGCCTGCTGCTGCATTAGACGCTGAATGTAGCTGGTGCTCCTGTTGCTCACACTCTCAAGCTTACAGCTCATTTACATTTTCTTTTTCAAAAGCGCATTATGCAGACATTTTCAAGGATTCTTTCAGCTTCTGCAACATCGAAAAAAAGAGTCTGTTTGGGATGAACTTCATAAGACTTCATTTTTCCCATGTAGAGAAATTTGTCATTGAAATTATTTTAGATAATCAAACTTTAAGCTATATAATGCTTTTCTTAAGCCGTATAGAGTAAACTATATTCATGTGTATGATTATTTATTGCATTTGGCATACTAAAAAAACACTTTTTGACAAAATATTAGTTATTTTCACTGCTCATTTAATTACCCGGAAGTAAGACGACTGAATCTGAGGCACCTCCTGTCGCTCCTTGTGGGTTCCGCCCATTTCATGACTTTAACTTCAGCGGTGTGTCTGTATTTCGCTCTCAAAAACTAACAACATTTGAACATTTGCAAAGATGGATGTGCATACTGTGCACATAGAAGGAAAGGGTTTTGTAGATCACCTCTAGCTCCACAGAGAAAGTCGATGATTGTGGGGGCGGTGCTGACAGCGCGGACTCTTCCTGGAAGGGGCTGTTCCTCGCGTTGTGATGTCACAATGTGAGAAGCCGCTCGTTTAAGTGGATTTGTAGGGGCTGGCGCTAAGAGCGTAGGTTTTTAGAGAACTGCTAAGAGATGCGTGAATGGAGCAAAATTCCACTCTGGGGTTATTATTTTGTGAGGAATGAACATTAAAATACACTAAAAAGCTCAAAAAGCTGATTTTGCATGATATAGGCCCCTTAGAAAAACCCTTTTTTGCATGGTTTTCAACTGTCCAAATGTGCAGCTTTCAAGTAATGAAAGCGCACACTTTCCTTTCCCGATTCAGCCAAGTGTAGACACTTTGAACAAATGCTGCACTTTTTCTTAGAAACAGTGTCTTAAAAGCGTATATCTTTAACTGATCTGGTGAGGAAGACAAAAAAAATATGCATCTGCACAGCCACGGGTCAGAGATAATATCTGTGCTACTTTTATCAGGAAAACCTTTTAACACTGAACTCACTTTCTAATGTGAAGCACTCACCCACTCTATATACACAGCAGTCCCCTTGTTAACCTCTCTCCCCAGAAATATTCTTTTTCAAGTCAGGAACTTTATCGAACCACTCATCATCATATTAAGGTTTTCTTTTGAGCAAATTCTGTGTTTTTTCTGTCCTTTAAGTTCTCTATTTTCATTCTTTTTGTCATTTTCTTTCTGAGAAACGTAAGAAACCAACATTTTACTTCCAAAAGACAAGCTGCAAGTCCATTTGAGTTTGTCACCATGGTACCCTTTAAGGTTTTGTTTTATTAAAAGTACTTCACTAAAAGAAAGACACATTGCCCTATCATTACATGAGAATAGTCAGCTGGTAAGAACTAACTGGTTTATCTTCTTCAAAGAAGGAAAATGACTATCAAATCCACAGATGCACTTCATCTCCTCCCATTTTTTGTTTTGGGAAGCACAACACATAATGTGGACATTTGAGCATGAACATCGACTCTCTCACACACCTGTCAAAAGACACCACTGAGGATGGTAAGTGAGTTGGCCGCAGCCAAAATGGCTGCCTCTTATTTACAAATCTCATTATCCTCTTCAGTTCACGGTGGGTGTGAAGAGTAATTATTCCATCAGAGTACAAGGCACGTGGCTGGTGTAAAATTCTCACTCTAGTAGGACGGATAATAGCTCTTGGTAAATATATACCACAGGTTGACGTTTTTTGAGTAACATTGATAAGAATCTGACTTTACAGTATGTTTTGTTGAAGTAAAGGCATTTGATGGGGATCGTCCTGTAGCCAAAGTTTTCTCTTCAAATGATGGGCTGAAACCTTTGTGAAACAACACAAAGTCTTTGCCTGATTGTGTTCCAGTGTGTCTGTGTGTGTGTGTGCACTTGCATGGTAAGGTAGCAGAAGGCAACACATATGAAGCAAGCCAATAAAGCGTCTGGGGGATGCTCAGTGGCCTTGTGGAAAATTGTCCGCCCTGAAACTGGAAGATTGTGAGTTCAAATCTGGCATTATACCAAAAACTCTCTTTAAAAAAACAAATTCAAATAAGGGGCCTCCCTGTTTGACAATCAGCATTTAGGGGGTTGGATTCGGGTTAAGCCTGCAAATGGATGGGTCAAATGTGGAGATTTCGCACATGTAGGTGCATGACAACTTTAACTTTATAATGGAGGTAGAAAGCCAGTGGTTGCTGCAACTGAAAGCATAAAAGGTCTTCACATCTTCTACATCCAAAAGTTGTCTGCGCTCCACAGGCTAAAAAAGTGTGCAAACTTCTAGATAAGTAAGCTGGAGTATAACAGACTAGAGACTCTCAATCCAGAGAGGCCATCCAACAACCAATCAGTTACTAAACAACCACAGAGAAACATGATGCAGATGTAGGAAACAGCTGCAGTACCTTTGAATTAAGCAGCCATACTGGAATCACGAGGTCACATGGAACAGACCAACTGGCAACATATCTAAAAAGTAACTGAATGTGAAGGTGAAAGCAGGTTGTCAACGCAAAGACTAGTCAAAGGTGTAAATAGAAACTAATGATGACAACAAATACCAGTGTCTCGGGAAGGCAGTTAGAGATGTCTAAACAAAAACCAGAGAGCATCAAACAAACTGTCTAGGAAGGACAGACTCCTTTCACCTACAAGTGTCTGATGTCAAGTACTTTAGCAAAGTGGGGAATGGCCAGATAATGCACAGAGGATATACGTTATAAATCAATATAGGCTGTGGGATGCAGCAGATATCATCTCAGGTGTAGGTTTTGCCCAGATGCCAAAGAGACTGTGATGATCCAGCAAAAAAAAAACATTAGTACAAAATAAAGTTTGTAGACATTTGCATAAAGTGAGTGGAAACCCATATTAACCTAAAAATTTGGGAGTTGTTAGATCCAGGGACATGCTGGAAATGGTTAACCAACTAGACATAGGCTGAGTTTGGGCAGCCGTGGACTGAAGGGTTGATGCAGCAGTTCCTATCCGTCTTATTTGGAAAACTTGAGGCTGTAAGCCTAGTGGTTTCAGATTTCAGCAGTTGTTTTTCTGTATGTTTATATGTATGAAGAAGTGGCTTCATCAGAGGTGATGTAAAGCTCACATAGGAGGGCAATCAAACATGAAGGCTTGAGGACTAAAAGGCATCTCACAGCATCTTGCAGGGAGTCGGTGCTGATAAAGCTGCAATGCTCCATGGGGTTTTTGTCTGGGGGTCAACAGTAAAAAAAAAAAAAAAAGAAAAATAATCCCACAAGTTGTGAAAAATGTGACTGTGTACAGTCTGATGCTGATTTCTTTTCAGCCTAACTGATGACAAATGCCAGGAAGTTGTTCTTAATGTCCAAAGTGTAGCATAAAATGTCAAAGATGAAAAAGTCCAAAACTATGAGTGATGAAAGAAGCGCTTTCTTTTTAACAATTTAAATGTTAGTAATTTTGATTTACACCAAGGTCCAGGTAAATACAGGATTATGATTGACTGCTGGGTGTGGATTAAAAAGGGATAATCCACAGTGATAATGTACACCTAAGAAAAAAAGGCCAATCACACAGTCCAAATGTTCTATATCACTTCAACTTTTGCATCATCATTTGGATTAAAACAAAAACGGTAAGGGGTTAACTTTCTCTCTGAACTGATGCTTTATTTAACCTATCAAGACCATAAGCATATATATCAACATAAAAAGAATAAAATACTATAAATGGATTGAATATTCATGTCTTTTGTAAGTGACCATAGTACAAGCAAGAAAATGACCTACGAAGTGTCGGAGGGTTCAGGCTTTCGCATCGTTCATTAATTTTTGTTATACCATGGTCTTGGTGAATACTCAACTTTGATTGGCTACTGGGTGTGCATTAAAAAGTGATAACACACGGTGGTAACCACACGCCTCAAGAAGAAGTTCCGGTAACCTATCTTAAATCTTCTGTATCACTGCACCGGCTTCTTTGAAACAACCTTGAGCTTCATCATTTGGACACAAACAAGCGATAAGAGGTGAACTTTCTCTCTGAAATGATGCTTTATTCAATGCATCGGAATTATCAGCAGATATAGGAAACAGCTTTATATCGCCGAATCTTGACTGCAGCGGTGGTGCGGTGCCTTGTGCATTAAAAAGTGATAATGCATGCTTGGTCTGCCATCAACCCCTTAGATAATGGACACCTTGTTGACCATTATCCCTTACATGTGTATGTTCTTAAAAAGAAATTATTTTAAACATTCAAAGCAGCTAGTTATTCTGCTAGTGCTCATTTGCATCGTGAAAAAGATATTAAACATGTTACTTGTACACACCTTAATTTAGTCAGACTCATTCAGTGACATTAGTTATGTACATTTTTGGACAGAGTAAGAAAGTCCACACAGAAAGGTCTGCATTAAAGCATCAGGTATTCCGCCTACGGGAAACAAATGCAAGAGATTCTCTGAACTAAGACCAGAAGGAGGTTTATTACGAGCCAGAGTTTTCCGACAGAGAGAGGAAAGCAAATCGAAAAAGCTCCCATTTCAGTCCAGAGAAGTGTGACCTTTTCCTTTTGCTGTCAGCTGCTCATAAATGTAGCTTAATTATCTGAAGCTGTGTTCTTCCCGTTTGGATTTTTAGCACGGAGATAAAAATGCCTTGCCTACTGTGCATTTATCCAGTAACTTAACAGTAATGTAGAATGTTTCTCCTGAGGTCAAACAAAGTTTTATTTTTTCCCCTCTAGCCTCTTTCTCTATATGAAGAAAAGAGAAGGTCAATCATCAGAACTTGCTCAGTCCGTGCCTCCAGCAGTTCTGGATGTGTGCTGCATGGAGCTGGATGATGCAGGTCTTTGAAATAGTAACAGCTTGATAATCAGTAATGGAATGTGAAATAAAAATAAAAACAACTAAACTTGATTTCTAATTAAACAATTCATTTACAATTAAATTGCAAAGGCTATTGTAATCACATTTTAAATTTTTAAATAGAAATTGTATTATTCATTATTAATAGATGATTCAATTTAGGGATTTGCACTTGGAAATGGAATACCTAAAGAACTTAATGCATTATTACAACATTTTGCAAAACAATATTTTTCATTTGATAAAAGCTAATTACTTTGTATTTGTTTGCTTTTCTTGGCTATCTTTACTTATTCGTTGTCCTTTTAGCGTTGTGTCATTTCCAGGACCTAAAGAGATGTCAACAACTCAAATGTAATCTGTCCTGTCATTGGTTTATTTGCCATGCTTGAATCATGTGACAGTTCTGCAAGATGAGCAGGCGCCCGGATTCTGTCCACCAGCTGGGATTTGTGTCTTCTCCATGGGAAGTTACAGAACATGGCTTAACACTAACGGCTGATCATTACACTCATAAATGAGATCAAAGACAAACACCCCCATCAGAGGATATGTGGCAAATGTATCAAGACTAAAGTAAGACCTATTTCCTCAAGTTACTCAAAACATTAGGCAGCATTTAGCTATGACTGAAATCAATCACTACTCCCCAGCTATAGCTCACTACAGCCATTTGCCATTTTTTTTAGGGCTTTCTAAATTCACATTTCCAAAATCCAGTGCTCTGGTAATTTCCCAGAAGTCTCTGTGAAAAACCAGGGTGCATCAATAATCACTAAATTGGCAAATATGGAACACAATGCATTTTTATTTAAAAAAATGTTAATTTATTTATTATAATCATCGCAGTGTTCAACTCATGAACACAGTGGATTAGTAAATAGTCTTTGTAAAATGTTCATATTTATTACTTTTTTATTTTAGCAAATGGGTGTCATCACAGTGGTTGTTTTAACATATAAATAACAACAAAACAAAGTAGTGAGGATGTGTTGGCGTTAAAATCTGGTGCCCTGGAAAATTTAATTATGCCCTGGATTTCAGACATAATCACATTGACAACTGGTTGCTGGTCAGACATACACAAACCTTAAAGAATTAGCACAGATGTATTCGATGAAACAAGGGCTGCACAGTAGTTTTGTAAGGATTTTGCCCTTTTTCAATTCTGTAAGGTGCAGAGGTAGAACGTCGTCATCTGTTCGATGTAAATCAGCTGATTCTGTCACAGAGAAAAGCAGCTTTGCACTGTTATACAACACTTTACGGTATGTGTTGCAAATCAGTGCAAAGCTGATGTGAAAGGTCACTTTCCCCCACGTCAGAATCGGCTTATTCACGTTTTTTTTTTTTTTGAACGGTTGAGGAGTTATGGTATGTCAAAAAGTGTGTGTCACTTTAATGCAGTGGCGGACCATGCATTACACACCTGGACCTTCAGTATAGTGCTATGTCTGAG
This sequence comes from Oryzias sinensis, assembly GCA_037389245.1. Classification (NCBI taxonomy): domain Eukaryota; kingdom Metazoa; phylum Chordata; class Actinopteri; order Beloniformes; family Adrianichthyidae; genus Oryzias; species Oryzias sinensis. Next base: position 8,260,472 of record CM074490.1, read on the forward strand.
TCACTCAACCCCTCGTGAACCGTGTTACGATGCAGAAACGAGCTTTGCATTGCATATTGAAAATTCCTTTAGCCACAACAGATGCCTCTAAATGAATTGAAAGAACAAAACAGTAAACAAATCGTGTGATGCAACCACAGCCAGCAAAAATCATTGAAAATAACCACATAAATTTGGTATATTATTTTTTATGATATTTATCATTTTACTCACTGACCCTCGCTGCTGTCCAGCGTTACTTGAGTCTGTCGCCTCATTACAGAGACAAACGGGGCTTTTTTCACTTCCCTTCTGATTTCTTCTTCTGTCACTTTTGCATTTGTACTTATCAGTTCGTTTAGTATTTTACCCAAAGTTCCACTAAACCCTTTATTATTATTAGAGGGAAGGTAATGCAAATCTGTGTTGCTCTCAGAGAGAAAAGAGCTCCAAGTAGTTTCCTCTGTTGCTGGATCCAGCGCTTTCATCATGTCCCCGAACTGAAAGTTCTTGCTTGCCCAAAAAAAAATGACAGTCCTTCAGTCTTTTTTAAGATTTCTCTGTTTTCTTCATATTTTCATTATGAAGCTTTGTTTCTTTCCCCCACCTGCTGCTTCGTTCTGCTTTCCTCAAAAGTTTGGATAGTGCGTCCAATCAGAAGGTCTGAAAACTGGGACGTTGCCTAAGCCTGCTAGAAGGCCCTGCTGACAACAACTAACAATCTGATTGGTTGAAGGAAATTAATGACAGACATTGATTTTGCATTAGGGCGCCCTTCAGAATGGGTTGAGAAGGCTTATTTAGCCTGCCTAGCAACAAAGGACAGCAGAAATGCAATTGGTTAAATACTCCAATGTGAAAGTACGTCTGTCTGTAAACAGCATAACCATCATTAACACAATAAAAAGGAATGTACAGACAATTTGGAATGACTTAATGAGGATGGTGACAGAATATAATTAACACATGATTCAGCCCACCACTGCTTAGATGTTACCAGCAATATCTCCAGTGTTGTAGGTTTAAAGACCTACTCCAATAAAAATGGTGGTTTTGGTGTTTTTAACATGTTCTTGTGATGGAGGACTTATATAAAATTAAGCTCAAAATTGCATTTCTGAGTATTTCTTTATTCAAACCATTGTGAATCAGCAGCAGACCAAAAAAATGCCATTGCAAAAAGCCTGTAGCAGTGACGTAGTTGCAACAATCAACAGGTCACAAGCTCCCTGCTCTGCTCTATTCTGATGCATCCACTTGCAGACAAATAGATCCATGAACATCGTTGTTTCCTCTGTTTTCCTCATCTGAATCTATTTTTCTAATGTTAGTTTGGGATTGTAAGCTAGCCGGAGAGAGTGTAAACAGATGGATCAAGTGAAATTAAGAAAGGCTTACTTCGCACCAACAGTCGTTCCCACAACTCATGAGTGAATTTCTGATGAACTACTGCCGCTCTGCAGAAACTATGTCCAAGAAATCTAAAAATTTTTTTTTTTTTGTGAGGCTAAAAACGGTATAATTAAATTTAAAGACCACTGGGAACGCCTTCAAAATAGATCAAAAGATGATTGGAGTGGGTCCCCAGTAGTGATAGCAGTAAAAGGAACGGTTGGTAGATCAAAAGATTTGATTTTGTGGAATGTTCGGAGAAAGAAGACAAACAAATGAGATACAGCACAGGGTTAAGTTGAGCTCAGACTGGATAAAACATCGGGATCTTTAGTGCTTTGATGTCTCCACACTGACTTTGTATTTTGCACATATCTAACCCTTTCAGGGATATGGCGAGATACTCAGTGATCCAGAATCCTTTTTGATTCCTCCCACATTTTTTATCAAAACGCTTGGTGCCCATCACTCTACTATAGGAGGCAAGACTTTGCATATATCCATTGTTAAGCGAAGCTTTTAAATGCTGTCCTATCCAGAGATCACCAGCCACCAATCAGAAAAGATACCAACGTTTGATGTCTAAAAAACAAAGAAAGAGAGGAAAAAGGAAATCGACTGAGGGAAATTGTGGATGACATTTTAAATAGACAAGATTGGCAAACTGTTACCTTACATTGAATAATAATTCTATGTTGCATGAAGAGACCGTGATGATTCGAAACAGCTAATGACATAACGGCACCCGAAATGCAACAGTCATGTGACACCTCTCCAGTTTGATCTGAGCTCAGGCATTGTTTTGAAACCCTTACTACATGGGCTGTGTCACATTTATTTTTATTTTATTTACTTATTCAGCACACAAATAGCGTCATGACTCGAGAGAAGATAATAAAACAGAAGATAAACTTGAACATTTACATAGAAAAGAACAGTAAAGTGTGGAGGGAGGAGGAACAACCATGTTCAGTCACCCCCAGATAAGCAAAAGACAAGGAATTAAAGAGAAAAGGTGATTTACACAGAATACATAGTATGTGGCCAACAGTCTATTTTTCATTTGATTTTGTAAATGGACAAAGAGTTTGCAGTGAGCAGTGGGTCAGTGCGAGTGTTCCATGATATGAGTCCATGATATCTTATAGAACATTACTCCTGCGTTCTTTTGCACAGAGATGAGTGCAGTTTAAGTTTGTTTATAACTCTTTGAATTTTTCGCCACAAGCCTGGTCTCCTGCATATGGGGTCCTTCACCACTCATTGGTGACAGATGCAGTGGATCCGACTCTGGCCTCACAGCTGGTTGAAACCAATAAATCTTTAATCTTGGCTGGGTTTCCATGTTACCCCCATGTCTGTCATGCCCCATCTCTGGGCACTCTAGCTTCTTCCTACAGTCCAAAGACATGCTTCACTGGTTGATTCTAAATTGCCCCTTGGGTGTGTCTGTGGTTGACTGTCTCTCAATGGCCCTGATATGGACTGGTGAACCATCCAGGGTTACCTCATCTTTGCCCTCGTGTAGCTAGGATTCCTGTGACCTTGCACAGGAATAATGGGTTAACAATAGAAATGAAACATATCTAGCATTTCTCATTCCATGCCAATAAAACTAAACAGAGATGTTTCAAATTCTTTTAAACTATTTCAATGTGCAGTTCTACAAAGTTTACACTTGTTTGTTTGTTGTTTGTCAGATGCTGTTGGTGCATTCACCAGCTTTCTATAGTGAGTTGCATTATTGTATTGATTAATTGTCATTGATGACTGATGGCTGCAATGACTTGCTCTGTTGTTCTGTGTAGCTAGTGGAGATCTACTAGAAAATGAAATATGCCCTCAGTAATTGGTTTTAAATGGAAATGCTGACTTGGGTGGTTTGAGAAGTTTAGTGCATCAGTGTGGAGGTTTATGTGCGTGATGAGTGTATGGGTGTTTGTGCTTGTTTGTTTGGGTGTGTGTATTCTTTATGTCTCATCTTCAGTGGAGTTGAGGCACTCATTAATTGCCTGAGGACTCCATTAGCCAGGCTGATTACCCCTGCATCAAACTGACAAGCTGTACACTGCTTTCTAGTGCATGTGCACAAATACACACACACACACACACACACACACACACACACACACACAAACACGAGCTGTGACACTTTAGGTAAAGCTGCAACATGTTGTGTTTTAGCTGCAAGACAAATTGAGAGCACTGGAATTTAGCCACACTCCTTGATGGCAGCAGCTATTGGGAGAAAATAATTTTAAACGAACATTTTAAAAAGATTTAATTTCTCAGAAAAACATATTATTTACCAAGTTTTGCCTAAACTTGAATTTTCTTCTGGAATACATTAATCCACTTTAATAGCTAAAATGAAAAAGTCTGATTTTCAGTTCTTTGGTGCTAACAGCCAAACCAATCTTCTTTCACACAAAAAAGAAAATATTATAGTTTCATAATTAATCAGAAAGTGGTGCAAAACTGAAACAATTGGAAACTGATGAACAGAAGATCACAAAGAATATTAGCTTCTATTCTTTTTTATTATTAATGTGTCATTTTTAGGGGGAAAGGCTTTTTATATTGAAAAATATAAGTAAAGGACTAAAACCGTTTATATTGTGTGAAATATATGCAAAACTCTTTTTCTTTTTTAAGGCACACAATAGATGAAAAAGGCATTTTTCTATTAAAATATATGAAAATGGCCATGTGTCCGTATACGCTAGATGCTGTTCTTAGAAGGCTTTTCTGAAAAACACAGAAGGTCGTCTGTGATTCTCCGGTCACATCAATGTCAGAATGGAACCGAAGGTCCAGGATAATCCAAAGGAAACTAAAAATGTTGGTCCGTGAACACAGGCAAGCGATGAACAGAACAGCAAATAAGGCACATCACAAAAAAAATAAACAGCTCACCGACTCTGAGAGGACGCCTGAAACACAACAGTTTAATTTAAAATATGCTCATTCTTAATATTAGTGATTAGCACCCTCTGCTTTGAAAACTCAACTTAAAAGTCGTGACAGTTTATGGAAGATTTCAAATGAGAACAGGAAGGAATTAGAGAATTTGGGGTGTTTAAATCATCCGAAACCCTCCATGGTGCGTCTCTTTTAATGTTTTTCTAATTAAATGGTAAATGTGTCAATGGTGAAGCGGTGTGTCGCGCAATTCAGTAACCAATTAATAATGTTCCTTCTTGAGCTTTGGAATCATTTCTGCTTCAAAAGGGGTTTTACAAAACATATTTCTCCGTACTGTGATGAAGCAGTCAACTAAAAAATCATCCCTGTGACAAGCATTTACAACGCATCCTGCAGAAACAAACAAAGAACAGGCGGGACATCTGTAGAAACAGTGGAAGTCTATCCATCCATCTTTAAAGAGGAGACAAAGAGAGAACAGAAAGCAGCTGCAGATTCCTTCCATGTTCTTCTTCCATCTGTTTCCCATAGAACATTTGAGAAAAAGAACTGGATTGCTTCATGATGACTCCCCACCCCTTGCCCTTTAGAGCCAATCCTCACTGGATCGTATATGGCTGAGAAACGGAGAGAAAGAGGAAGTTAAGGAGAAAAGGAGATTATTAACCAGATCCTAATTAGCCATTAGATGCAGACTAAAAAATGGCAGCCCATCAGCAAGAAGCTGACACCAGCTGTGAGCATGCATGCATGAATTCAGGCATGTGAGGACACGGCAGACACAGATAATGAAAGAACAAGTCGGGGAATACGCTGGTCTGTATGAAACTGTGAAGGACAATGAGTTGATGTGAATGCTACATGCCTGTACGGTACACCCGTGATGGCCCAACATCATTCACCCCTGCGAAACCTCGCTGTCAGTCTGTCCATTCCTGTGCCCTCGGTCACACTTAACCTTTACCTCTCTGTGCTTACCCTCTTCTCTGCCTCTCCACAGGAATCCATCCCCTGCTAATAGCAAATGTCAGTTGGACTGACGTTCCTCGTCAGACTGAGCTCACCAGTCCAGTCCTTAAGTGCACAATCAGTCCGTGTCGCACCAGTTTTGCACTATTTACACTATTACAGGACCCTTTTTTGTTTGTTTGGCTTCTTTTCAAGAGATTACATATTTAAGAGCAGCACACATTCAGCTAAGAAGAAATAAATCAATAGATAATATATTTCAAAGTTGAATTATAAAAAAAAAAAAAGTCCATTGTATTTGGGGGATAATGGCCAGCTCAGTTGGCTGGCCAGCAGTAATTGCAAAACTCAAACATGTGAGCTTACTAATAAACTTTTGTTATTTGATTTAAATTCAACTTAATGAATTAACAATGGAGACATTTCTTTTGTTTCTGTTATAAAAAACATATTTGCTGAATATTCAATATTTGCTTCTTTTCAAGATCTCTAACTTGAATTGTCTCAATCATTTTTTTTTTCCATGTATTTGTCAGACTCCAAAGAACTTCTATGCCCTTGCAGTGTGTAATGAATTATTATAGTACTACTTTAATGGACAAGTTTAGGGTTAAAAAAAAAAAAAAAGTCCAATGCAACAGAATGATCTTTGCAGGACGGACACAAGGACGAGATGGGGAGAGCAGAAAGTCAAAGAAAAGACAGCAAAGAGCAAGGAGAAAATTGAAAAGATTAAGAGGAAAAGGAAATGCAATTTAAGGTGTTGCCTCAAGGCAAAGGTGCCGTTAGTAGGTTAAGCTCCAAAACTCCTCAGTTGAAGCAACCGTCTCTAAAAAGCCCATCCTAACACAAACTAACTTCTTTTTTGTGACACTGCAGCCCACCAAAACACAGGAAGACTTCCATAGACTTGTAAAAGCGCTTAATTATGCAGACAAGCACTGCAGATTTAAAGACTTGATCAATAATACACATGGCGGGTAAAGCATGTTTGTGTCAAAATGTATAATAAGTCTGTAAAATGTGTTTTAGTTTGCATGTTTGAGCTCAGGCAAACAGAAGAGTAAACTGTTGATGAACAACTGTAACAATAAAATTTGTCATTTCAATGTACTTTTTTCTTAAACATGAGTTTATGGTCAAGTTCAAAACATGCATATGGTTGCTATATGTCTTTTATGTCTTTACAGAAAAGATGCATTATGGTAACGCCTATAGGTGCATGCAGAGAATAAATGAGCTTCTGTTTTGGCCTGCTTGCATTAGGACGTGTCAGGTTATAAGGGAGGAATTTGATGCACAGTGTGCACAGGCATCAAAGCAGTTAAGCAATATGTTGTAATAATCTTGCATCTGTGCACCATTTTTTTGGGTAAAATTTCAGTTTGAGTGTAAATCTTTTAGATCCGTTTTAATAATTCAAAAGGGAGAACATGAAATGTGGCTCTCATTAGCAAGTTGTGGGTCCATGATCCCTCGAAGAGAGCCATCTTTCTGGCTTTACAGATCTCTTTTTCTCCAATCTAGTTTGTTAAAAGTTAAATTGAAACTGAATGTAAATGACCTAAAGTGGTGCAGATAAATTTTAAGAAATCTTGTACTGGGGGGCCTTGAAGTTTTTTTTTCAGCTTATGTGATCAGTTTTTTTTTTTTTTTTGTAAAACTCTAGACAATAGTCCTACTTGTGTCAGAGACTAAATTAATACTTAGATTATTCTAAGATGTACAATTAATAAAAGAGAGCAATTCCTCTGAAACCTCTAATTCTGCACCGATGCCAAATCCCCAAAATACATCAAACACTCCTTCACTCTTCCTCTTTTTTTCTGATTTTAATTGAACTTTTTTTTATTCGTTGACTGCACTAAATCTCATTTTCAGTCATAATCCAATAGGATTTTTTTTCTGCATTGGCAGAGTGTAATTCAAAATGCCTCAGAACTAACTGATCAGCAGAAATAGGACATGCAAATTTATTTTGCTTGAGTCACTTTTGGGCAATTAAAATAGACAGAAACTCCTAATTGCAATCCTGTAAAAAGTATGACAAAGAAACTTCTGCACCATCTGTTCTGTGCAGTGACGTGTCAATGTCACATCATTGCATCCAAATATGTTCCTTCTCTGCCTCATCATCTTACATGAAACTGTATTAAAGTGAAGCTTTCTGCAGCTCAGTGGTGTGCATTACTCTGAGCATGCAGGCTCCTCAGAGCATCACTTCATGTTTTGTTGAATTAGAGGACCAGAGAGATGTGAGAAGGTGGGAGTAGAGAAAGCTCACCAAATGCGACTTTCCTGTATTTCCTGTAGTTTGTTTAGAGCTCAGTTTGTGTCACAGAAATAACAAAATACATTTTTAATACTTTCAAACCTTGGGTCTATTGTGCAAACGTTGTCAAAATATTTTCAATGTTGTGAAATGATGACATTTCCTTGGACACACACAACCTTGGACAATCGACAGTTTATGGACCCTTTTAATTTTTCCCCTACAGCATTACTTTATTATAAAAAAATAAAAATACAAAAAAAATATATATATAAAAAGAGTAAAACAAATGATTAATCACTTTTCAATTAATCACAATTAAAAATTGTTAAATTGATTGACTTTTGATGATATTACTTCACTTGCTCCAAAAATTGATAAATTGATTCAAAAATCTTTCCTAATGCAGCATAAATCAAATCAAATCAAATCAAACTTTATTTATAAAATAGCGCTTCTCATGCACTTTGTGCAGCTCGAAGCGCTTTAACACTAAAAACAGTAAACACACAACATTACAATAAAAACCCCAACCCACCCTACACCCTTCCCACTCCCCTCCATTAAACCACATGACCCATGGCTCCCACATACAATGAAATATGACTATGTAACTGTAAAAGAATAAATAAATAAATAAATAAATAAGTAAACAAACAAGTATGGCTTGGCTCTGCTGCGAGGAAACAGTATCTGGGAATCCTTTCATACCAGGAGCCAGCCTGGCCACCGGAACATCGCCACAGTGCCCACCCAGACCGGGACAACACCGGGGTCCCCCTCACAGCCAAAAGCTGTAAAATTAGACCCCAGCCGCCCCAGCAAGGGCAAAAACTGCAGCAACAACCGCTGACCAAGCCGGCAATCCCTGGAGGAAAAGATCCCCTCAAGAAACACTGGGGCTAAAATCATAAGATGCTAAAATTAAAAACATAAAAAAGAAAGAAAAAAACAAACAAACATAAAATTGAAAATAAGATGCGTAAAATTAAAATAAATACATAAAATAGCCTATACTAAAACTAATAGAATAAATTAGCAGTTAAAATCAACTAAAAGCTAAATTAAAAAGGTGGGTCTTGAGCCTCTTCTTAAAAACCTCTACTGTCTCTGCGGCCCTGAGGCTCTCCGGAAGGCCGTTCCACAGGCGAGGACCATAATGGCAGAACGAAGCCTCACCATAAGTTTTGGTCCTCACCTTGGGAACAACTAAGAGGCCAGCACCGGAGGACCTCAAGGTCCGCGAGGGCTCATATTTTAAAAGAATATCATTTAAATAAGAAGGCCCAAGACCATAAAAACATTTATAAACCATTAATAGAATTTTAAAATCAATCCTGAAACGCACAGGGAGCCAATGCAGCGACTTTAAAACAGGTGTAATGTGTTCCCGCCCCCTGGTCCTCGTCAGAACTCGTGCCGCTGAGTTCTGTAGAAGTTGTAAGTTTGAAAGGGACTTTTTGGGTAAACCAGAGAGCAGGGCATTACAATAATCTAAACGACTGAAAATAAAAGCATGCATTAGTACCTCTGTGCTGGCAAGAGAGAGGAACGGGCGGACTCTGGCAATGTTTTTGAGATGATAAAATCCTGTCTTAACGACATTTTTAATGTGTGGGATAAAATTTAGCTCAGAGTCAAAAAGTACGCCCAGGTTTCTCACACATTGAGAAGGTTTAAAATTATGAAGATGTGGTAAAATCATCTCTCTCTTGTCTTCAGAACCGATGATTAAAACTTCAGTTTTGTCCTGGTTGAGCTGTAAGAAGTTTTCTGCCATCCATGACTTAATATCTAAAATACAATTTAAAAGAGTGTTAATAGGTTCAAGGTCATCAGGAGACACGGCGATGTAAAGCTGTGTATCATCAGCATAGCAGTGAAAGTCAATGCCGTGTCTCCTGATGACCTCCCCAAGAGGCAACATATACAAATTAAAAAGTATTGGCCCTAAAATCGACCCTTGGGGAACCCCACAACTTATTTCATGGATAACTTTGCACATGTTTTTAACTTTTGATACTTGATGAAATTTTGCTATGAATATTCCTGAAACAGTGTTGTGTCTATTTTACTGATATAGTATTATGTTTTATTCATATGAATGACTTTTAAAAGTAACATAATCTGCATATATTTCAGATGCTGCATTTGCCATGTTGATTTCTAAAAGGGTTATTTTGATGTAATACTTAAGTAATTCATCTTTGGCATGTGCTTTATTGATACCATATGACTCTTAATTCTGTCTGATAAAACCTAGGAACCGGATATTGATAAATCACTTAATAAAATGGTTATAGTATAACGGGGTGGGATTATATAAGGTCGCCTCCTTCCACTCCCTTTCAAGCAATATTTATTAATATGTCTAATTATGCTAAGTTTGATTAGTTACTGTATGAATGTACAACTGATGATTATATTGCTTTTGTGTATTATTTCTGTTTGATTGCTTGAAATAAACCATTTCAAATCAAATCAAATGATGACATTTACTGAAATTTGAAGCTAAGTTATGTGAGTTTTGGTTAAAATCGGATGTGGACTTGCAATGATTAACAGCTCGTGACAAGATAGCTGTCTTGTGTTTGAAAACAAAAAAACAAAAAGAACAAACAACCTTGTGCCATGTTTTTTATTGGATTATTTAAAATGCTCCCAACTTCCTAAAGATTCTTATACAAAACACATATCCTATTGTCATGCCTGAAGCAGCCTCTAAAACTGCACCACATGGAAACGGGTGGAATCCAAAAGAGTCGAATGAGAGCGATTCCATCTATTTGAGGTTGTTGCTTCATGATTAACAATAAAACACGACTGAGTGGTGTGTGAAAAATGATATTTCTTTCTCAGTTGAAGTTCTCGATCTTTTTCATCTGTAGGGATTAACTTCTGGTGGACTGAAATGCTGTTTTCCTTAAACCGTATACATCTATAGCTGGTAGGATTTTACGTTTTCAAGTTAAAAAAGGGTAATCAGTTAGATATTCTTTATTGATCCCGCATTGGGGAAATTCAATTGTCACAGCAGTTCCAAAGAGCAGGGAAAAGAAAAGTGACAGCAATGTGCAAAAAGTGAGGGGTGTTCCCAAATGTGCAATTATACAAAAGTAAGTAAGTAATAAATTATGTACACTATTACAACATAACACATGTTATGCCTACTAATAAAAATTAAATAAATAAAGTAAAGACACAGAATATCCAGATGAGCTATGGATGTATGAAAACCGGTTTGTACATGCATATTTAAACTGTGGCATTGTACAGTCTTACAATGCCAGTTAAGCCAGTAGTTTACCTTTTCTACCTGGAAACAGTGCATTTCATGATTTGACTCAAAGTAGAAGCGACGGCTGTTTTCGTGTCCACCAATTGTAAATAAAAGACACAGCAGAGTCATTAAGAGCCACCCAGCCTTCGTGGGCTGAGACCAACTGCTGTGTCTGTCCCCGGCTCTGATTAATTTGTATCCAGTCACAGCTCACTGAAAGACAGGCGCAGCGCATTACATCATGTCATGGCTTTGATAACAAAGTCATCTTTGTTTTGACATTGCCATCCCACTGTGCAGCGATGCCTGCTTAGACAGGGAGCAGCTTAACAAACATCCTAGCATGAATCCAGCCTGGCTCGCAGTCCCATTTTTTTGTGCCACATGCCATCTTTTAGATTATTATTATTTTTGAATGCAAGACAATCATAATAACCAGTTTGGAGGAAGTGATAAAATTAAAGAAACCCCAAAAAATGAAGACAAAGTTTTCTTATAATTTCACAATATCAATATGAGAATCACATGACGCATAAGTACATTTTAGTCAATACATTGAGGCTACAAGACTACATGTAAATGACAATGTTAGAGGGAAAATGTAAAACTAGTGCATATTGTTTTTATTCAACTTAATGTGCTGTTAGCTTTTTTGTTAAAGGGCCTGTATGATGCTTTTTCTCAAACCTTTCAGAGTAAACTATGTCCATATAGGCTTCAAAACATTTGTTTAAGCAACATGAGTTATTTGTACGACTTCAGGAAAGTAAGTCGGCTCAATCTCTGAAGAACCACCTTTTGGGTGCCGCCCATTTCATGACGTCAGCCTAGAGTAGGCCTCAGCAGTGTGTCTGCGTTTCGCCCATGAAAATATATATCTGAACCTTTGCAGCAGCATTTTGTCGATCACTGTTGGTTCTGTGGAGAAAGTGTGTGCTTTAGCCTGGGGACGGAGCCGGCAGCGCAGCTCTTTCTGGAAGGGGCCGTCCCTAACTTATCTATATCAGAATGTGAGGAGCCGCTCGTTTTTGGTGGATTCGGAGGGGCTGGTCCTGAGACGTCAGGTTTTTAGAGAAATACTCAACACATCAATGTGTTTTGTGTTTTTTCTTTTTTTTGTGAGGAATTAACATTATAATACACTTATAAGCTCAAAAATTAGATTTTTGTAATTTTTTAAGCATTCATTCTTCTTTAGAATGAAATATTTTTATGCCTTCTTATTTCTTTAAAATCTGAAGAAAGTCAGATTGACATTTGTCTACGGAACAAGGTTCATCATTTACAAAGAAAGCTGAGGTGTGTAGTCCGATATAAAAATATACATTTTAATATTAAGAGGACTATTGCTGATTACTGTTATTGATTATACTCAAGAATTGGTTTTAAACTTTAGGCAAACTGATGTACAAATCTATTTGTCATTCAAACACACACTCCAAGTCTCCAGACTGTCTTAGACAGTATCTATTAACAAGGAGCAATCCAGAACACAGAAATAACAAAGAAAATCACAGCATTTTAAGTTTTAAAGGTAAACCTTTCTACTTTTCATGAAAATATTTGTTTTAGCTTCTGACATAGAGCATGTTTTAAATTTGCAGAAACATCAAAACTTTGATTTCCGTTGACATTTCAGTGCCCACAGATCTTATTACACCTTATCCCTCATATCTGGTTGTGCCTATCTGTACATTTGTATGACTATGCTGTTCAAACAAATAACAGATCCAGATGAAGAGCTGAATATTTTATCACTTCGCTGCCATCTCACGAAAGCTCTTTTCTTTTTGAGATTCTGCAGAGAACTGGACGCACAAAATGTCAACCGATGCCCACAGCCGATAATGAGATTTTGCTATTTTTATGTTGTTGTCATGCACATAAAGACCAGATGTAAATCTGTGGTGAAATCATTTCAACACATTAACTCTAACATCCCAGATCTAAAAGCAAACTCAGACAAATGTGCACAGGGGGTTTTAACCACCACTGTGTTTTATGTGCATTTAGAACCATGGGACTGAAGTTAAAGGAAAAAAAAGCTTCAATCTAAAAGTACTTCAGAAATGTTAAACTTGCAGTACACATCTCATGTTCATGTTAGCTTTGAGTGTTCCACTTCCACTATACTGTGGAAGGCGTATGCAAATGAACCGCAGATTTATAGGGGGGTTGCAAGAATTGATCTCTTTTTGTAGCTGCTTTCTGAGAAACAAAGACCTCAACTGAGATTTGTGGTGATGGCATTGGATTCACTTTCAATGCATTACCTTATATTTAAGCTACTTAAATGCCACACACTCATGAGGAACCACTTCAGACTGACAGTAGATTTAGTCAAAGACTTTACCCCTACATTTATAAATTAACTTTCCTGAAAATAAATAAATTAAAGGAAATGGTAAGAAAAAAAACAAGAATAGTGTGAGTTTAAGTGTTCTTTTTTTTAAATTTCATTTTAACCTATAGAAAACCGCTGACCTCCTGAGATTTTCACCCACAACCATCTCTAGAGTTTACAGAGAATGGTGCGCAAAAGAGAAAATATCCAGTGAGCTGCAGTTGTGTGGGCAGAAACACCTTGTTGATGCCAGAGATCAGAGGAGAATGGCCAGACTGGTTCCAGCAGATAGAAAGACAACAGGAACTCAAAGAACCACTGGAATCAACAGAGTTCTGCAGAAGATCATCTCTGAACACACAGCACGTCCAACCTTGATGCAGATGGGCTACAGTAGTAGAAGACCACACCGGGTACCACTCCTGTCACGCTAAGAAACTGAGTCTACAATTCACACAGACTCACCAGAACTGGACAATAGAAGATTGGAAAAACGTTGTCTGGTCTGATGAGTCTCCATTTGTGCTGCCACATTCAGATGGTAGAGTCAGAATTTGGCGTCAACAACATGAAAGCATGGATCCATCGTGTTTTGTATCAACAGTTCAAGTTGGTGGTGGAGGTGTAATGATTTGGGGGATATTTTCTTGGCAAACTTCGGTCACCTTTGTTTCAAGTGAGCATGGTTCCAACACCACAGCCTACCTGAGTATTGTTGCTCACCATGTCCATCCCTTTCTGACCACAGTGTTCCATCTTCTGATGGCTACTTCCAGCAAGATAAGGCTCCATGTCATAAAGCTAGAATCATCTCAGACTGATTTCTAGAACATTACAATGAGTTCACTGGACTCAAATGTCCTTTACAGTCACCAGATCTTAACCCAGTAGATCACCTTTGGGATGTGGTGGAACGGGAGATTGGCATCATAGATGTGTAACCAACAAACCTGCAGCAACAGCGTGATGCTATCGTGTCAATATGGACCAAACTCTCTGAGGAATGTTTCCAGTACCTTGTTGAATTATTGCCATCAAGGATTAAGGGAGTTCTGAAGGCAAAGGGGGGTCCAACACCCTACTAGCAAGGTAGAGCTAAGAAAGTAGCCGGTGACTGTAAATACAAATTCTATTAAAAATATGTATATATACTTAAAACACAATATGTATCAAATAAATAAAAAATAAAAATAAAAAACAGAAAGGGGTTCATACAAATTTAGACCCTGGCTATCTAAAAATTCACAACCTCTTTTTGTAATAGTAAAACCTGTCCAACACAAAAGGGTTCAGCACTCATCTGTTTGCCCAGTTTGGGCTGTCAATCTGTGCTAATCAAATTCTATTTCAGAAATTGTAAAAGTAACAGACTCCATACTGGATTTTATCCACATCAGATTTGTTGGGTTTGGCATGTTTTCTGTCATTTTGCTAATCTTTTATAAGCAGTAGTACGGTAGGTTTAAAAATTGTCATCTACTTTAAAAAAACCAAGTCCAGATGACCATTTCTAAACCTACTACTACGATGGAATTAACCTGGATGAATGAGAGTCTTCACAGACATAAATCTTTTAGAAGAATAAACCAGTTTTGTGGGTGGATTTGTTCATTTTCTGTCACTATTATTTGTAGCACTCCTTGTCCAGTTCACCAAGACACCAGAGATTAGTCTTGTTTTCTCTAAAATGATCACATAATTTAGGAATTGAAAGCCCTGCATTGTTGAAAGGTTTCACACATTTCAGCCCAGTCTTGGTGGAATTGGCAGCTCCTGACTTGACAGCGTTGCCTGCTGTGTGCAGAGGGCATATCCTGGCAGAGATATCATCGCACACCTGAAATGAAATTGGACAAACAGAGTGAAACTAATGGGACTAGGGACCAAAAGTGGACCAGTGGTATAAGCGAAAGGGGATGAATGGTGCCGAGACTAAAGTTTGGTATCTGAACAGATAACATGGGTAGTAAAAAAAAAGTAAAAAAAAAAAAAATTGGAAATAGAACATTTATTAGGAAACATTTTAGGCTACACTAAAGCACAGAATTTGACAGGCATGGCACAGGTTCCGTCTCCAAAAAATTGTGAAGTAACACTGAATTTTTTGGTTTCTGTCAGTTGGTGATGAAAGTAGTGAGCGCTAGAAAGCCAGATGTGACAGGACTGCTAAAACTGACGATGAAAAGACACTGACTGAAGGTACCAGAGCTTAGAGAACCAATGTTAAAGAAACAAACATTTCACCACCAGTCAAACTTTTCAAATCAAATATTCTTGTCATTATTAATACCTGTGAGTTTACTTTTTCATCTGACAGTTTTTATATCCAGATTCTGTGTACTTTGCTGTAAACAGAGTATGTGTTTACCAATATAAAAAAATCCAAGTAAATATTATGCATATACTCCCACACAAAAAAAACTCCAGCTTATTATGTATTATTTTGCAACCCGATCTGCAAAATGAGGCATATTCAGCAGCATAATCATGATGTGTCATTTCCCAGTATGACTCACAAGTTCAACTATGTGCACGATTCTGAATATATCATTGGATTTGCTGCAGTAATGTGGGATGTGAACAAAGCATACAGTCTGCAAAACGATGCAAACGTGTGTGTTCAAAGGAAAGGAGACTGACACCATCGTTCTCCTTAATCAAGTAACCGAATCAGGTAATTTTGTTGGCATCCAGTCTGAATTTGTGTCACTGCTTTCTCTGAATAACCTTAAAAGAATTCTCACTGCATCTCCAAAGGACTCTCTCAAGGATCTCAATTTTACTTAAGCTTCCACAAGGGAAAACAAGGAGCCAAAACAAATTGTGAACTCCAGAGATAGTTTTTGCACTTTGGATGTATAATTAAAACTCTTAGACTTTGTGCTCACCCCCATAAAGTACCAAGGGCAATTACAAGAAGCTATCATTTCACAGCCATGCAAAGAAAAGTGGCAAAGGCTTCATTTAGACTTTTTTGGGACTTTCTCCAGCTTTTTATTACAGCTTCTCTAGCTAGTAATAGCTACACTGGGAGAGGTTCACAGCTGCAGGCAGAACTTAAAGAGTTGGGACAATTCAGTTTCTCCACTTAACTCTTTGAAATATTCATGAAGCAAATGATTATGGAGCACAACGATGTGTGGCAGGCGTGATCATGGTTCTTTTTTTTTTTAACATCTCTTTTTTTAATACAAGAGTTTTCACTAAAATTGACACAGCAACAACAAGAAGAAAAAAACTGTTGTACAAAGCCCCACAAATGTCAAAATAAACTAGATGAAATGTTCACTGTGTATATTAGTGTTTTTGTTTGATTTAATAGTTAAAAAAAAAGTTGTTTCTACTTTATTGAGCCAGCCGCTTGCATTTTAGCAGCTTAAAATGCATTTTTGAACAGAATAAATACTTGTCTTTTCAGAAATGTCTTTCTAAATGTAAATTTTGCAAAACTAGATGTACAAATGTATGACTTAAGCAGAGAAGGAAGTAGATTTTTGTGTGCTGAGGATTGCACGCCAAGGCTAATTGAGTTTCGGCAAATACAAAAAGTAGCTTTGTTCACTATGGAGTAAGACTAACTTTTTGTGTCATGGATTATAGGTCCTAATAGATGAGAATAGCACAAGACAAAACCCTCAAATTATTTTTGGGTGATAAGTATGTTTCTTTGGGCTGTGAGAAGCTGTACTTTAAAATGTCGAGAAGTTTCTGGAAACTAAGCTCCATAACACTTACTGCAACGTCCTGCGGGAGGAAGAAATGGGATATCTGCAGATCTGAAATAAAGACAGATGGCTTTTAGCTTGGCCAGAGCTACCACTCTGAGGAGTTCCATTAACAAGCGTGTTGTTGTTTACATAGTGGAGAATGATTAAAGCCAGAGGCACTGCAGGCCCTCTGGACAATAAAACCCAAGTGAACACAGAATTGCAAATAGATGCTCATTCTTTGGAAAAAAGGAGTCAAAAGTGTTACTTATCTCAGGAGAGAATAGACACCTGCTAGAAAAAGTAGTAAAATACGTATTAAACTGCAGGATCTTCATGTAAAATATTTGTTTGTGAGGACGTATGTTTTGACACAGCTTTTCAGTTATTCTTCAGAAATAAAGTACAATTGGGACCAGAGGAAATGACATCACCTGTGCTGTTACAGTAATCAGAATGACCCAAGGAGCATCTTCTCCATGTCACCAGTGTGCTTGCATAACAGCTGTTCCAACAGAAAAGGGAGAAAAACACAAATAATAATAATAAAGATCCTATCAAGCATTTTTTTTTAAAGTACTGTGAAAAGTCTTCCTCTCAAGGCTGGACATTTTTGTTGAGAAACATAAACTATTGTCCCACGATCAATATAGTTTCAGAAAAAATAGATCAACATCTATGGCGATTAAGCAACTAACTGAAGAAATAATAAATACCACAGATGATAAGAAGTTCATAGTAGGACTGTTCATTGATCTTAAAAAAAGCTTTTGACACTATTGATCACAAAATTTGATTAAAGAAATTGGAAATATATGGAATACAATACATTAATTAGGTTAAACACTTGCATTAAAAACCGGCAGCAGCTTTTACAACTGGAAAATTTTCCCTGCTAAATTTCGTCTGTGGAGTACCACACGGGGGTCAATATTGGGTGCAAAACAGTTGATACTATATCTAAATGACAAACACATAGTGTAAAATACATTCAATACTTTTTGTATGCAAACTACACAAGTATAGTATGTACAGGGGAGAATTTCAGGGAAGTTGTAAAAATAGTAAATTGGAAAATTAGTGAAATGATTGATTTTTGAATGATTTTTGGAAATCGCAACATTCCTGCAGCTTTAGAAATAAGTAACTTTTATCTTATATTTATTGTTATTTAGATTGTCTTAGATTTATTATAATCATCCATTATTTAGATATTTTGGAAAGAGTGTCATAAATTGAGTTCCTCTGAGTAATTAGGAGCACGTTTACTAATATATTCATCAACAATACTACCACATCTACAATACATTGTAGAAGTTTGAGGAATAATAAAAAAGTCTACAGTGTTTTTTATATCTTTCATAATTAAAGCTATTTGAATAGTTCATGGTATGGATTATGGGACACTGTTTTTAAAGTTGGGTTTATTGAAATTATGGGAACTTGTGAATCTTCAAACAGCCCTCAATATGTATAAAGCCAGAAATAACTTAGTTCCAGTAAACATACAACAAATGTTCAAGGACAGAGATGGGGGTTACGAGTTAAAAAATCAGCTGAACTTCAAAAAGCTGTGCATTCCTACTACAAACAGAAAATGTGTTTATCAATTTGTGATGTGGATTAATGGACCGGATGGAAAGAGGGTTTAAAACAAAGCAAAGGTTTGCATGGATTAAAAAAAATCCACAAACAATATGTGAATGTTTTGAGAAGGAATAACTGTAAATGGATTCATGTACAATGGCCATTGTAAAATGGGAAAATACATGATTTTGTCTTCCACCCAAACCTTTTGGAGCACATTGTTTTGTTTTATTTGTCTATTTTTTAAACCCTTGTGTTTCTTTTCATTTTGTGTTTGTGCTAAAAAAAAAAAAAAAAACATTGAAAATGTCTGAAAAAGCAAAAACCTTTTGTAAGATAAAAGTCTTGTGACATTTTGGGGAACAACCACCTACCCGTCATGGCTGAATCTTCCAACATGACAATGCCCCAAAGCACACAGCCAGGATAACCACTGTAAGAAAGGTATCAAGGTTTTGGAGTGGCTAAGCCAGTTCCCAGACCTCAACCCAATTAAAAAGTCTTTGGTAGGACCTCAAACTGTTTCTCAGTGAAAATCCAGAAAGTGGAGGATTGGCCCAAAATCACTCCTGCAGTGTCTGCAAACCTGGTAAACAGGAAACATTTGACCTGTGTAATCACAAATTAAGGTTAATACCAAATATTATCATTGATTCTCTCAGGTGTTCAAATATGTGTTTGCTGCAGTAGCATAAAAATAAAGTATTTAAAAAGCATGCAATATGATTTCCAAATTTATTTAGAGGATGTCTTCCACAGTTAACATGCATCCAAAATGAAAATGTCAGACCCCTCCAACATCTCCAAGTGGGAGAACTTGCAAAATCACAGAGCATTCAAATAGACTACCGTACTTATTTGCTTACTGCATACAAGTCAGGTGCGTGTTTGTGTGTGTTTTTTTATGTGCCCAATCAGTGCAGACTAAAGAAAATAAATAAAACTCAGCTGTAGCAGTGTGAGAGCAGTCAATAGTAAGGTATACTTTACAAAAGCAGCTATTCTGGTAGGAGAAAAAAAAGCATCTGTGTAAAAATTATGCCCCTTCCAGCATTTTGAACATATCATTAACCTTCTCAGTTTCGGTCATTTTAGTGTTCCTCTCTGCCAGCTGGTTAAAACTAACACGAGAGATGTTCCTAGGCCACAGCTGATCAATACCAAGGCTAAATAGTTGGCACTGATAGTCCAATCAATTACTTGAGAAAGGGATCTTGGCTAAAAGCAAAAGCAGATGGTTGGAGTGGCTTTGGGGGTACCCATGGTAAACTATTAGAGACATTTGGTATGGAAATAACCTTAAAAGTGTGCTATAAAGGTTAAGACGCTTTTGGTGCCCTTTCTGCACTGCTGGTATTTAGAATAGCATAGAACTGTATTTCTTTCACGGAGGAGAAATTCACACACTTGTCTATTTTCCACTATAGCCGAAAAAGGTTTTGCAACCTTAAGACCCAAATTGTACCAAGGTGTTTTGTAGAGGTTGGTATGATTATGATGAGTTTGGCCAGATGACAATTTTTGACAGCTTGCAGCAAAGGTTGTTTGTCTGGGGAGATTCAGGAAAATGCACCAAACTTCCAGTGGTTTTCACAATAGCAACAGCGGATAAAAAAGTATGTTGTCCTTCAAGACGTGTTGACAAGCATTTTCTCTTTGGAAATCAATAAGAAAAGGCCAAAACTATTTTTTTTTTTACCCAATCCATGACTATCCCCTGTGGGCTATTTCACAAAGGAAACCTGAACTTGGTAAAAGCAGGAAAACACACACACTGAAGTCAAACCTTTGGATGACTGGCTGAAACATGCATGTTTAAGGTAAAATTATAAATAGTAGCAAATATTGCCTCCATATAGCTTCCATGCAACTCTTTTAGGAACTAAAAAAAAAGCTGTATAGAGCTAAATTCCTTGATCTTGTAGATTGTTTTTCTCTTGTATTTCCATACCATTACAGCCTTCAGTAACCTGTGGTATTCAGTATTTGCTCCTTGTTGTAGTCATGCCACACATACACATATACCAAGATCTATATTCATCCTGGTGCATTTAAGTGTGCCTTTATAATCTTAGAGGGCACATTTCTCCCCAAACACCATTTCCATATCAAAATCCACCAGTTTTTAGAGAGACAGAGGCAGACATCGAAGAAGGTAAAACACAAAGAGACAAGATCCTTCACACAAGTGCTTCTAATCCAACTGACTCGAGCTACATTCACGCCAGAGGTTGCATCCTTTTTCAGACTGTTTTTTGTATCGCAATATTTTCATGGGTCGATTCTAACGGGGCAGACGTTGGCGTTTCATATTTTTTTGCTTATGGTTTCTGAAAAAAATATTTTTCCATGTTAAAATGCAACTACTAGAAATGTAGTTTAAAAAAAAGTGGTATTTTTTTTTCTTTTCGTTTTTGCAGATAAGTGATTCAGTGAAGGGAAGTTGTTGATTTGTAAAAGTTCAATAAAAGCGACATGACAGTTTTTTCTCCATAGAATGCCATTATAACATTGAGAACTCATCCCAGGCTCAGATCATCTTTGAGATCAAAAATATTTTTTTATATTATGTTTTCACATAAATCCTGATTCATTGTGTAAACATTTATTTTAATTATCTGTGCTAAAGTTTCAAAGCTGCCTGCCTTATTCAACTTTAAGTTCCCTCAGTTCAGTAACATCTTTTGCAGGTTGACAACTTTATTTGATTGAATCTTTACTCTCTGCCAAATTTTTGTGGTTTGTTTAAACTTAAACTTTGTGATGACGATTTTACCTTTTACATCAAACTGGATTCTAACAACCAGATGCTAACTTAATCTGCAACAAACTTTTCACCAAATTAAAATGAGACTATCCTCATGAATGTCACAAGAACGGGCAGACGGCTGGTTCCAATTGCAGCAAGCTTATTAGCTCAGCTAAAGGTCCACAAAGCTAAATCGGGGTCAATAACGAGCATGGGAGCATCAGAGAAGAAACAGGAGTAGTCAGGGTCCAGGCGAGATTTGGGGCAGGCAAACAGAGTCAGAGACAAAACAGGGTCAGGAAAGCAGAAGATCAGGTCAAAATATAATGCTCAGTAATGCAGGCAGAGTGGCACAAACAATACTTTACACTGAGTGAGGCTCAGTGCAGTGCTTGAGTAAACTGAGTGATTGCAAATGAGAGTCAGGTTTGTGGCATCCAGGAAGTGTGCACTGGGGTTGCTGGGTGATGAACTGCATTCAGATCTCTGGAGATGGTTCCCACTGGTGACCAGAGGGGGAGACAGAGCTCTGACTCTTGACAGAAAGACTGATATTTTCTAAATATAATACGTGAATCCATCTTGTCTGCAATTTTATTATTTGTGTGTGTGAAACATACAAAAATCAGTCGCCGCGGATCAGGCAGATCTGAACGGCTTCTGGGATGTGAGAACAACTGTCGCAATAAATCTGTATGTTGCAAAAACACCCATGGTTTTGTCTGCAAATAGCAGTGTTACTTTTCCTTGAAGTCAAAGACCTCTATTAGCTTTCATCGCTGACTCTTTTCTCCCCCAAAATCCTTTCAAATACGTGTTTTTGTTTGGTATCTATTAGCTTTTTTGGCTTTGGGCTTTCTTAGCAACCCGAACAGCTGCTTAAGGTCAAAAGATGTGTCAAGACAGACCAAAGTGGTGAACAGAATCTGTTAGTTTTTCAAAATAAATACTATGCGCGGTTTCATGAACCCATGATGTTCACACCAGATGAGCAGGTGAGCGTTACTTGGTTTCACAAGGACCCCTTCCACACGATCCAAGTCCCTTAATGGCCAAAGTTCACCTGTTTTGAGATTTAGCAGCCAAAAACCCAACGGGTTCCACTTCCAGCGCCATCTGCCCCATTTGTATATAGAGCCCAAGATTTCTGAACATGGAGGCCCAAAAAGCAGGTTGATGGGCAATTACAGAGACTTTTCATAGAAAGTGGCCCCTTGAACAAAAGTTATCGCGGGCGGTGTGATAGTAGCTCCACACATTTACAGGTATGGTAAAGATCCTGGTTGATCCAAAGTAATCAACCTCAGATCTTACTGTGGAAACATGCACCGCTTTCAGCCACAGGAGCTGCAGTATGCAGCTAGGAAAGTAAATGTGAAGCCATCTGTGTACACAATTGGGTTAGCAATAAAACAATCATGTTTGCTAAAGCAGCCACTTTTCATGTTAAACTTGTGTCAGATCGCTCTTATAAACAACAAACAGATGGCGGTTGTGGTATGCAAATTGAATTTGGGACCGTTTTGTACAAGCACAACAAATCCTGTACATCACCCAGGGGTGGGCTACAGGGGCAGTTTTACATGTGTAAAGACTTCTGACTGCTACAGTAAGTGAGGTGTCCCTTCCAATCCTTTATGATGATGAGAGCTAAGTGGAATTTTTCTTACACTGAGGTATATAAATAGTGTGTTAGAGGCACCTTGAGTTTTGTTTTTTCTTTTGAATCCACGTGTTTGTCCATTTTTCATTTTTCTGTGATGACAGCAGACCCTCATGCCCTTTTCCAGTGATCTGAAGCAGGGATTTCTCAAAGTCTGACATAATTATTTTTGCAAATTATGTTTTGCTTTTTCTTTGATTTCACTTAAGCCTTTCATCTCACCTATTTTCTGGGGAAGAAATATTTTCAGGGTTGTTTTTTTTTCCCTGACAATGACATGAATTATTAAAGCAAATGCGAACATATGGGAGAAAACAAGAAGCTCAACAGATTGACCAGTTTTTTTGCTTCATTTTACGAAGGCTTGCAACTTATCTCATCTTTTCCTCAACGCATTCAGCAAGATGTGCCAAGTTTTCTTCAGACGGCATTTTGTTGATGTCAGAGATGATTTAAGCGTGTTATCTTGGGTATTTTTCACGTGTGCAACAGAGGAAATAGGAACAAATTACATTTCCACGTGACAGAAAGTTTATAATAAAGTGCCTAAAGATACACTTTAGATATTAGTACTTTGCCAAGTCATGTGTCATGTGGGAAACCACAATTACTTATCCCTGAGTTGGAAGTTATTTTTTACAGGTTGGTATTTGTTGGCGGCTCAAACAGAAAAGAAATTGACTCATCTAAAATGATCTGATGCAAGAACCAGCAAAAAACAAACAAAAAAAGATTTGAAAGGTTTAAATGGAAAAGTTTTACCGACAAGCAAATGCCTCTTTTTCTAACAATACTGGTGTTTTGGATGACATTGCATTGAAGTGTCATCCATCACTGTGCCACGCAGACTTTCAACATCACAATATAATATCAGGGTGCTACCAAAATGGTTAAAAAGATTCATTATTATCACGTCACAATATTGGTGTTGGCAGATATTTCCATAAAAAGCTAAATATTGGCATTCATAAAATCATTTTTAGAGCAGATCTATTTCCTGACCACAATAGAAATATATCAGATTAGAATACAGGGGATAAAAAACAGCAAAAAAGGAATTTTACAACCTTCAGGTCCCATAAAACACATATTCCTGGCTTTGCTCAATAGTGTTCATGTGAGATGATGTGTGCTTGGCCTCTTTTCTGACAGCCTGCCTTAATGTCCATTAAAAACCAGTGCAGCATGTTTGTACGGGATTACATCTGGGCATGTGATGAGCCTAAGGCCAGCCATGAAACCTGTGATCCATATGAACACACAAAAACAATAAGCAAAAGCATATAGAGGACGTTTAACAAATGCAGAGTGCAGTTCAAGTCCCCCTAAAACAAACTGTTAACAGACACCTGCAAGAAAACAAACAACAGAACCCTGGCTTCCTGAAACACAAACACTCACCATCTGCGATCACCCCCTAACCAGCTCTTAAGTATTTAGCACTCTCAAAGAACACAACCCATTAGTTTCCAGAGAAACACAGCTCCAGCGTGCAAAAATGTGTGCGTCTTCCACCAGCATAAGCAAGAAAGCGCATTAGCCATGTGTTACAGTGATAATGGCTTTGTGTTAAGGCCATAACGACGTCTCGGTTGCATGCCCAGTCATGCTACGTACCCACCAATGTTAGACAGCGTGTTTGGTCCTGGGATGCAGGGAGAGACCATTACCAAAACCCTTCAGTAAAATTTGAATGAGAAGTAGTACAGAACAAACAAGGAAAAAGCCTTCATGGTTTCATTAAAAGTTTTAGTCCAAAATGAGTTAAAAAAAACATACATGTGAAAAGACAAAAAAACAAAAATCCCAATAACGTCACTGTTTTATCTTAATATAAAAACATGCGATGTATTTGAGAGAAAAATGTCGTTTTTTCAAATCAAATCAAACCAATATTAAATATTATTGTGGGAATTTGTTCATCTCTTGTTGTGGTAAAAACTGTCCTTCTCCTGAATTCATGTGTTTTTGTGAAATGTGGGCTTTAGGAAAGAATAACAAGCTTTATTTTTAACCTGAAAATTCCAGCAGAAGCAGCCGACAGCTTTTGAAAGTAAATTTTTTCAGATTTAGTGGTGGTTTGTATTGTTTTGGAGCTCGGTCCCCAATCTTGCGTTAAATGCAAAAGCTAGAAAAAGGCATCAAAGACTTTTTTTTTCTGTCCTGAAGTGCTAAAGGTGCAGCCAACTGCACACTCAGCCGAAAGCTTTTTTTCTGTGTGATAAAAAACCAAAAAGAAAAGTAAAGTAAATAGACAAAAAGAAAAAAAACAGGGAGCATCTGTGTTTGTGAGAGGTAACGGGCACATCATCATTACTAAACTATTACAGCATGTAGAAATAAACATTTAACAGACAACAGTGATTTTTTTTTTTTTTTCAAAAAGTTGAACACAAAAACCAGCGATGGTCAGAAAACAGTAATTTATCGAATGCACATTATAAAAAGAGATGGGCTGTCTCGTCACAAACAAATTTTAAAAGTGATTTATAAAAAGTGTCATCTGCCTGGAGACACTCCAGAGCTGTCACAGGCAGAGAGGAAGCTGTCACATTTCTTATGATGGATCAACAACAATGGTGACTTGAGTAGAAGCTGTCATAGCACCAGTTTGGTCAGAACTGGCAGAGATGAACAGTGATGAAACCCATAGTTCACAAAATGAGATTATTCATCATGCTACCTGATTGATCATTTTGCAAAGTTAACATAAATGTAAGGTATTTGTATTAACTTTGCTTCACTAAATGTACACATCTACATTATTTACATATAAAGCGTATCATGCTCATTATCCTGTTCGAAGGATATGTGGGTCGATCAAAGATAAATAACCCAAAAATATAAATATGTTTAAAAAAAACAATTTGTAAGCAAATCATCATTGTGAAGTACGTCACTTAATTGACATGCAGAACGGCCAATTGAAAATCATCTGATCCATACGTCACTGCACATATGTGTTTAAATTCACTGGGTGCACAATCTTTCTGTCATCGGAAAGACAGTAACAGCCCTGCTTGTGTCCAGAAACTAACACACGCTAACAGTTGATGCAAATGCTAATATGATCAAATTAGATATAGAACACGTAACAATAACAGCACTGTTGTTGTTATTGGTACAATTTTGCACTCTGCTAAAAATCTTTTGAATCTCCAAGCCTTGAATATCTGCACAAGGTCTGACTACAATACTTGCTCCAAAAGTCAGGTGCGCACCTTCACATTCGAGCTTTCAGTTTTGTGCCCTTGGATTTATTTTAGTCATATTTGTGTTAAAGTTGAAGTTCAGTGTCTGTTTCTTCTCAGCTCGTTCATATTACTAGTAGGTTTAAATCAGTCACTGTTACCCAGTGTTTTGCATTTTTAATTCACTCAGAGATTCTTTCTGGTGTCTTTGTTTGTCTGTTCAGGTAGGTTTTTTTTTGTTTGTTTTTTACTGGAGATTAGTTTTGCCACAAAAAGAAGTCTATTAGAAACAAATAAGAAATCACCTTATGAATATTTTTAGCTGAATCTGGTATTATGCCTGAAAGTGACAAAAGAAAGCGTTTATAAATAGACTCTAATCCAGGCTGAGGGGTTCTAGCCACCATTTTTTTTTTTTTTGCACTGGGAGGGTGAGTAAACACTACCCTGAGAGCATAGTACCCTATCACACAGACACACAACTTGCAAATGATGGAAGAGCTCCCAAATGAAAATGTCAAGCAAGTGAAAAACAGCAGCAGGGAAGAAATGGAAGTTACTTCCCACTGATTGAAGTACATACATTAGCTTTTCGGGTGAAAGGGCAACTGCGCACATCCAGTCGATGAACAGGAGTCATAATAACTGTTCAATTGTTCTAGTTCCTCTGATCAGCATTACACACTAAGTGAGAATGACAGAGAAAAGAGCTGCTGGTAACTTCAGCAAAGGTTCAGTTAAACCGTCTGAGACAGAGACAACCACTGAGGAACAAATGTCCATATCCATATATCCATGTACTACGGTCACATATGCAACTGCCACCGCGTGATGGGGAGGCATCAGCTGAATTTCAAGATGAGCTGATGCCTGATTTAAAAAAAAAATCATTGCCGTGGTCATGAATGAATGTAGTCAAGCGGGGGTGACGTCATTAGGAAATCAGGTGTCCACAGGGTGGCGGCAGCCAGACTGGCCTGCAGCAGCTCTTATAAGATGATGTGGAAATGACCGCCCGTCAACCAGGGCTGTCTTAAATAAGCAGTCTGTATACTGTCCAGGCAACACTGCGCTGCAACCACGGCCTTACCCAACAACTTCTAATTCTTTTTCGCCTTTCCTCTTCTTCTATGATTATAGCATCAAGCACAATGTTCTGTCTTGTTCGTATTCTTCTTAGCAATTTGTCAAGAGGCAGGTCTCTGAGTCGCTGTAGTGCTATCAACACTATGATGAGTTCTGTGCAGCATCAATATGGTATCCCCATTTATATGAAGGACCCACAGTGAATGGGATTGCCAGATTGACATCAGGTTATCGCCTGGCCCCCGGCCGTTCTCAACAGCCATCGTCGATAGCCTGCGCTGCTACCATGCGATTTAATCGGGCGGTGGCGGTGGGATGGCAGTGTGGTGGCATGGGGGTGGCTGGAGGGTGGCAGTCTGAGATTGGCTGATGATCGGATGATTTTGGGGACCTTAGAGAGCCTCCTATATGAATATGAATTTGAACTTTTTCTTAAACCTCCGCCGCCGCCGTGTTAAAATGTGACTGCCAGCTCCCAATTACAAATTCCGCTGCGTGGGCCACCTGCTTATTTTATTGCTTTATTGCTTTTTTCTAGTAAATGGCATTTTGGTATACATGACCTAAGTTTTTAGGAGTCTGTCAGTGGACTAATGGTGGGTAATTTCATCCTATTAGTGGATATGATTATTCTACATGGACAAATATTCTATACATTCACAATGTTAAAACATGCAAAGTTGAATTTAGCCCAGTTCTTTTTAGAATTTTAAAATGTAGAAAAAAAAATCGAATGTTACAAACACAATAACATTTGTATTAAACTGATAACATGACAATATTCATCTTTAGAGCTGCAATAAAATAAAGATAATTCATGAAACATTTTTTTATATACTTTTTTTTAAGTTGTTTGTTCCTAAGAAAGTGTTTTCCAAAGAAAACCGAATCATGAGTGTCAGTCTTTAACAAATGGTAATGTTGACAGGAGCCATAAACTTGCAGCGTTTATCAATCTTTCAGACATAACTGAAGAAACAGAAAAAAAGAAACTAAATTGCTGCAATGATGTAGAGCAGAATACGGCAAACACTTGGTGGTGTGTTGGGCTCTGCAGGGTGAGAGACTAAGAAAGGATGAAGAGATGACACAAATAAAGAACTGACATGATGGAGACACGGTAAAATAAACACAGTCTATAGAGGTTTGACAAAAAAATGGATGGCTATAAATATGTTGTAAATAAGCGAGATGGGAAATAAGAAGAGGAGAAACAGTCTTTCTTTCAAAAACACTTTCAAATGCTGTTATTACTGCCACAAAAAGCTTTTTTTTATTGTTCTAAAAAAATAAACAAGAAAAATTATCCAGACTTTTCTGAGATGCATTAATAAAATATAAAACTATGACATTTCAAACGCAGCTAAAGTAAAGTAAAGGAATTTACAAAATGGATAAAAAGCGATCTGAGCTTTGACACTGCAATAGTAAAGGTTACTTGAGATAAAAAAAAAAAATCTACTTTACAAAACTACTATATCAAAATGTAAAACATTATTCTAACATTATTCATCATTCTAACAAAGAACAGAAAATAGCATAATGCATTGCAGTGGGTTTTGCATTAAGAATAGGTAAAGTGATTTGGCACAAGGAATTTACAATTTATATGTTTATATTATACGTATTTAGTGTATAGCAGAGGATTGTAAATTGACAAAGCAAGGGAGACACTTTAGCCTGGTTTCCACTGAGCGGTACAGTACAGCGTGGTTTGGTCTGGACTGGTTTAGAATTGTCCAGGCAATTTAAAGTGAGCGTTTCCACTCAAACCTGAATCATTACAGCGCATGCGAGGTGACGCTAACAACAGTGGAGGTCATCCAGCAGCTCGTTTTTTTTCCGCTTGGCTTTTGGTACTTCGTATCTACAAGGCAATTAATATTTGAGGGAAGAATACAGCGCAGAGTAAAATTGACGTTTTTTTTTGTCATAATCACCTTCAGCCAATCAATGGGTTTAACAGTAGTTATGCCCCTAACTGGTCCGTTCCATTTTTTTATGAACCTACAACTAAAATGGTATGGTTTGATCCGGCTTAATGAGTCTGGACTGGACCGTACCATTCAATGTAAAATAAAAACAGCCCACAAGGCCACTAGCAGCCCACAGTCCAAGCCTGTCAAGTATGGATGTGCTAAAGAATTTGTCAATAAAGGTGAACAGTTTGAGTTTGTTCAGATACGACAGGCCTAAATTAAAACTCCGAACTCATGAAAAACAGTGTGTCACTGTTACTATTGTTCCACTCAATTTAAAATGAAGACCAACTGTTTCTCCTTGCACTGATCTTTGTGTACATCACTTCTGCTTTCACCATTTCTTTATTCTGAATTAATTAGGAGACAATCGAACCATGCAGTGATGCAGTAAAAGTATTTGGCGGTTACCAATTCTGCAAGATGTCCCACTTAAAAGGATGAGAGAGGTCTGTGATGATCATCTGGTGAAGATAAAAAAAAATCCACGAAGTCTTATTGTGTAATGTTTGAAGAACAATTGTGTTTAAAAGTACATACAATTCGTATTTATTGTACACCTGAACAAGACTTGGATAATCTAATCTATAATGAGCAAGCAGATAGATTGAAGAGATAAACTGTTGGAGCAATTATTAGAAAATAAAAGAAATAGTCAGGAATTAGGGTGCAAGAAAACATGACTCCAGGGAGCAAAGACTGAAACGAAGAAATTATTTATTTTGATAGGTTTGAGATGGTGACTACAATGGAGCTGAGCAGGAGCTTGATGGCAGAAAGACGGGGATGGGTGCAGTGGATTTCTCAGATGATCTCAGAAATGGTGGCTTGAGAAACTGAGGAGGTGGTATGGAGGAGGAAACTAAGCAAACTGCAACAAAGGTTGGAAAAGTCCAGGGAAACATTATGTATGGAGCTAGAAGCAGGTGAGAGGATAGTGTAAAATCTGGTTCCAGGAGAGGGGAGACGGGGGAGGAGAGCCTAGATGGTTCTCAATCCGCAATGACTCACAGTTGATGCAGAGGTAGAGACGGGGTAATCCAAAACCAAACTATGACAGATTCTGAGAACAATAAGAACTAGAGTATCACAAAGGGCTTGTATCGGAGTCAGGCAGTGGAGGAGCTGGGGAAGGCAGAGGAACAGGTAAGAGTAATGAGCTTGATTGCTGGCAGAGAAACCGAAAGAGGGGAGGAACCTGACAGAAATAGAAGATCATTTACAATCTCCCTCCTTTTGGGGGTCCATGCAAGATCTTACCCGATGGGGTACAAATGATGTTTAAAACAGTCAAAAGAACTACATGGGGGAAACAATATCCAGAGAAAGAATTTGGACTGCTAAGGATTCAAATCCTGCGGTGTCCCATCTTAAGCCAGCACAAGTCCACGCCCATCTAAAGGTTGCCATGCTATCTGGATGATCCAGAGGAGGATTAGAATGTCAATGTCATTAGAATGTCATGTGGGCAGATGGACCTCTTTGGCATAACAACCATTCGCCATACTTGGGAGAGTAAAAATGAGGATTCGCATTCTAACACATCCACCGTGAGACACAGGGTTGGACATGGGCTTTTCTGGAAAAGGGACAGGATGACTGATCTGTGTACAGCTATGGGGGCATGTATGATGAGACTTGTGGCAGAAACCTCCTGGACCAAATTAGGAACAACAGTGTGTGTAAACCTGGTGAAGACCAAAAGTAAATGCTTTATCTCTATCATTGCCAACCAAGGTGTTACATTACAAAGAATTGAAGGACTGACCAACACTGGATCTCCAGCTCTCCCTGGACTGTTTGATTCTACCTAAACCAGGTGTGTTCAGTCAATAAGGATGACTTGAGTCAGTTAATCAGCAGAAAGCTGGAAACCAGGCAGGATTGTGGCTCTTGAGGACCAGGGTTGGCTAGCTCTGTAGTATTATAATATAGCATTTTTAATGTATTGTACATCACTATTTTTATTTACCAAACACCTGCTGCACCATTATTAAAAAGAGGGCAAACAAATTACCTGGATTAGTTTTTTTCTTCTTCTTTTTTTATGGCTTTTATTTTTTTAAGTGTGATAACTTACAAAACTGGTGTCTGCCAAACTCTTTTTTTGCCCCCCTGTATTACGCTACAAGGGTGCCCTGTAAAAATACAGCAGTATAGCAAACAGAAAGGTTAAGATCTTCATCTACTGTGGAACACTAATACCAAAATAATAAATAAATAAAAAAGGACATTGACATTACGCCATCAAAACAAAAAAAAAGAGATCTTTGGCTTTCGGCTTCACGGATGTGAAAACCATTCTCAGAATACAAAAGTCTTTCCGCGTGTTTGACGCCAAAAAGGAAATACAGTCAGTCCTTTCAAACAAACTCAAAAAAAGTTTAGCAAAAACAGACTGACGGGCAAAAACACATAACATTTTAAATAAAGCAAAGTTTCCTGAGCATGTGCAGAGTAAATTATTACTAATAACATATTAATGCCTTACACTTTTGTGTTTACTTTTTAAAACTCCATAATATTCAGTTATGAATTTTAAGCATCCAAACCAACAATTACCATTTCAGCTCATTGAGTCTATTAACGTCTCTTTCAAAAATGTTTCTGCAGGTTTTTCTGATGTCTCAAAATTTTCTTTTTGAACTCACTTCCTCAACATTTATTCTTTTTCTCCTCTTTTATATAACGTTATACACTTTAAATATCCCTATTTAACTTGTTACTCCCACCCTCTCCATATTCTTTTTTCACTTTTCAATCTATTACTGAGTTTGCCCTTTGTATTTTTTATATAAAGATTTGTCCAACATCCATCCATCCATCCATCCATCCACCCATCTTCCTCCGCTTATCCGGAACCGGGTCACGGGGGCATCAGACTGAGCAGAGATGCCCAGCCTTCCCCCGCCCCAGCCACTTCCTCCAGCTTCCCAGCCCAGCCGAGAGACGTAGTCTCTCCAGCGTGTCCTGGATCTTTCCCGGGGCCTCCGCCCAGTGGGACATGCCCGAAACACCTCTTCAGGGAGGTGTCCAGGAGCCATCCGGACTAGATGCCCGAGCCACCTCCACTGGCTCCTTTCGATGTGGAGGGGAAGCGGTTCTACTCCCAGCTCTCCGCGGGTGGCCGAGCTTCTCACCCTATCTTATTCTGTCTCATTTCAGCCGCTTGTATTCAGGACCTCGTTCTTTCGGTCATGACCCAGAGCTCATAACCATAGGTGAGTATTGGAACGAAAATCGACTGGTAAATTGAGAGCTTTGCTTTTCGGCTCAGCTCTCTCTTCACCACAACGGACCGATAGAGCGACCGCATAACTACGGATGCCACTCCGATCCGCCTGTCGATCTCCCGCTCCGGTCTTCCCTCACTCGTGAACAAGACCCCCAGATATTTAAACTCCTCCACCTGGGGCAGGGAGAGTCCACCCACCGAGAGATGGCAGACTATCTTTCTCCGGTCAAGAACCTTGGCCTCAGATTTAGCGGTGCTGACCCTCTGTCCAACACAGATTGAAAATTACCGAGTCTCTTTTTCTTGTTGTGATAAAAAAAATAAAAACTCAGCCCCCACACACAATAATCTTTCTACTGTATATAAACTACAAATGCTGGCATTGTTTCCTATAGCAAACATTTTTAACTATAAGATGGAACCATTACATAACTATTCCAACATTTATGAGTGGGCTTACTATTTTTTCTTTGATAATTGTGGGGTTTATTTTATTAAAAAAATGTTCCTGGACTGACCACACATTTTTTTTTCTTTACCACCGTCACTGTAATTCCTATTGATTTGATTGTTTTTATTGACACCTTGTCCTTTTTTTCCCTTCTATCTCTCTCATTTTATTACACTTTCTCTTTACAAAAATGCAGTCTTCCCACCAATCAACCTGGCAGAGCAGTGCTCAGGTAGACAGTTTTTTATTGGAGACAGCAGCTAAGCCGAACTCTGCGTGTTATGCAACTCCTGCTGCATGCATAAATTCATGAGTGCAGTTTCCGATTTGAAAACAGGCGCTCTAGCTGACAATACGAAGGAAGAGTAAACCATACGTGCAGAGGCATATGTCACTAACCCTGCATACTTCTCACTGTTCAGTCTGCTGTGACTCTGTACTCTGAAATTACAGTCTTTGTAAATGTCCACAAGCAACATATGAAGGCTGCACAGGTTTATATACCATTTCACCAAGAGCACAGAAAGAGGAGATCTTGCTTGAATTGAAAACAGTTACTTGGGAGACTGTGGGCTTTCTTTTTGCTGAATCTGCTGCAGAGAAAAACCAAACGAGGTTCAGTTGAAGCCAGGCTCATTAATATACACACTACAAAAAAGAGAAATGTAGCCATATGGTGGTTCAGTTAGGGAATTTACGCAGAATGCTCATCAAATCATAGAGGAAATAGTTAGTGACAAAATGCATACACTTGCACCAACATGGTTCTGTGATTTTAGGACTAACTCCAGGCTTTTGGAGTACGTTTAATGATAAGCTGTGTCAAAATCAGGGAGAGCGCTGCCTGTAAGCAGCAGGGGGAGAATAAAATGAACGTAGTGAGAAGGGACATTCATTCTGAGCGCGGCTCACATCCACACAGATCATGACACGGCTGGCATTAATGATTCAGAGAGAGGCCGATGAAAAGGGTGAATGAGGGAGATGGAGAGAATAATGCCAGGTGGGAAGGAAAAGAGAAGGCAAATATGCAGGAAGGGAAAGAAGGAGATGAAGGGGGGGTTTGAAGGAAGGGAAAATGAAAAAGCAGGGGGTGGTGGGCGGGTGGGGAAGAAAGTGGCAGAAAGAGAGGGAGCCTTACGTTTTTTCTTCTTTTTTTTTCCTTTCCTTCTTAGCTCCAAGTCATTTTGGTTGGTTCCCTCCTTCTGTTTATTTTTTGAAATGACGAGAGCAGAATGTGAGAGCAGAGAGAATGCAGCCTGACATTACAGCAGTGTGAGCAGCCGCTCCTGCATTTAACACCTCGACTTCCATTGTTTCCCGCTGCGCTTTGCTGTCTGTCAGCAGTTTTTCCAATCGCCCAGGGACTGTTACTCTGAAAACCCGAAATCTGAGAATCGGATGGATGGATGGATGGATGGATGGATGGATGGATGGATGGATGGATGGATGGATGGATGGATGGATGGATGGATGGATGGATGGATGGATGGATGGATGGATGGATGGATGGATGGATGGATGGATGGATGGATGGATGGATGGATAGATAGATAGATAGATAGATAGATAGATAGATAGATAGATAGATAGATAGATAGATAGATAGATAGATAGATAGATAGATAGATAGATAGATAGATATGGATAGATAGATAGATGAATAGATAGATAGATAGATAGATAGATAGATAGATAGATAGATAGAAGATAGATAGATAGATAGATAGAGCAAAATAATACTCTGCCAAGAACTGAGTCTCGTTGGCATACAGACAAGGTGCCACAAGCCTGCTGCCGGCTCTGTCAGCACACACACCAAAT
This sequence comes from Oryzias sinensis, assembly GCA_037389245.1. NCBI lineage: Eukaryota > Metazoa > Chordata > Actinopteri > Beloniformes > Adrianichthyidae > Oryzias > Oryzias sinensis. Next base: position 8,295,105 of record CM074490.1, read on the forward strand.
TCACACTCATCCGTGCAGACAAACACACACACTTCTGGTGTTTTGCATAGTCCAGGGGGCACAAAAGTACACAAAGACACACACACACTGGCACAGCATCAAGGTGGCATGGCATGGCACTGCTAGTGGCCTTGTCAACTCAAGTGAGCTCCCACAGGAAACACGTACACCCTGAGTCCCAGAAGCCAAAAAATAAAAAATAAAAAATGAGAGGGGGAAAAAAGACAATAGGCATTTGAGAGAGAGTGGGGGGGTAGTCAGAATGAAAGATGGCAAATAAAAGTTAGTCTGGTGAGCAATAACAGCAACAGATGGGCAAACTAGGTACAACGTAGAGAGAAAAGACAGAAGCAAGAGGTGGAATACCTCACAGACAAACATTGAGGAGAGGGAAAGGTGAAGTAAGACCATCTGTTACTACTTTGCATGATGCAGAAAGTCCATCTGTGGGTGGGTGAATCCATTTCCTGCTGTTTCTGCATGTGTGTGTATGGGCATACAGTATGTCAGCAATCAGTATCTCTGTGGGAGACTTATCACAAGCCATTTTTTCACATATATACTTATACATTCACGCATGTTGCTGTTACTTATATCTTTTAAGACTATCGTCCTGCCCTGTGGTGGATTAGGAACTGGTTCAGTGTTCCTAGCCTCCACCCTGAGTCAGCTGGGATGCACTCCAAAAACTCATGTGACCCAATGTGTCAAAAGATGAAAGCGGATGTATTTTTTCTGTATCTGATCTTGAAACCTGACAGTCTAGAACAGGTATGTCCAAAGTCCGACCCGTGGGCAGAATGCGGCCCTCACTAGAATTTACATTGGAAAGCAAATGTCACAACGGCAATTCAAAAAGGAAAACAATACACAAAAAAACAAAACTAGATTGTATACATTTTAGAAAGCAAAACTAAATTCCAGAAATTAAAATGAACTGTTAAAAAACAACAGTCAGTTTTTACATTTCATTCTGATTTTTGGAAATTAAGTTTCATTCATCCTCATTCATTCATTTTCTTAACCGTTGTTCCCGGGGTCACGGGGCTGCCGGAGCCCAGCCCAGCCACTTGTGGGCGGAGGCAGGGGACAACCTGGACAGTTCGCCAGTCTGTCGCAGGGTAGAATGTCCGCAAACACACACCCATTCACCCATTCACCCTCACACTCACACCTAGGGACAATTTTAGATTAACCAATTAACCTGTGAAGCATGTTTTTGGACGGTGGGAGGAAGCCGGAGACCCCGCAGAGAACCCACGCATGCATGGGGAGAACATGCAAACTCCACACAGAAAGGTCCCCCGTTGATGTAGTTTTTCACGTCCCCCAGCCGGGACTTGAACCGGAGGCCTTCTTGCTGTGAGGCAAGAGCGCTAACCACTGCACCACCATACAGCCGGAAATTAAGTTTGTCTTCCAAAATGTTTTTTGTTTTACCTTTTGGTTTAAAGTACATAGTTTTAATTTGTAAAATGTAATGTGGCTTTTTTATTATTTGTTGCACTTTTTAAAATTGTTGTTATCTATAATATGTTTATGGGTTGCACTATTTGTTGATATGATCTGCACTCCAGGGTCACCGTACTACTGCAGTTTAACAAAAAAAGAATAGTAGCAAAAACCATCTTTTTTTGGTTGTTATTAGAGTTCAGGCTTGCCTTCAATGTTAAAATCAAGGAATAACGGCAAATTAGATGAAGGAATTATTGTTGATCCTTTTAAGAGAATGGACTTAGATTGATTAGATAGAATGGAATTAGGTCTCCACTGTTAAACAACACAGAAACAGAATAGTGTCCTGAAGGCACAAACAGATATGTAGGATTTTTTCATGACAGATGGTTGAATGAGGGGAAGGAGGGTGCAAAACTCTTTCCAGCATATGGAGCTTCCTAAATAAAGCCAAATAAGACAGCAAACAAACATCTGTGCTGGAGCCACAGATGCATTTACACCAACTGAAGCACTGTGGGAGAGAAAGCAATTTGACTGTAATACTGAAGTGAAGGATATTTTATTGTTACTCTCATCCTTGAATATTTCTTAATGCGATAGTATAGAATAACTGCTTTTGCAAACGAGCACTGAACTCGTGCCTTTCTTGAGTTTATTTCAGTGGAACTTTTTGTAGCTGCACAACCGGCGGCCTTCCTCAGCAGACATTCACTGGGGATTTAAATGTTGATGGCTTTGACCACAAGCCCCCATTATTCGCCTGTTGAAAAAGAGCCAGCAGAAGCGAATTTGTGAATGAGCATTATGCCAGGTTTCGCTGATTTCTTCAGAAGTGTTGCACTCTTCTCCTTTAAGTGTGATTTATACTCTAGTGTGACAAATTTATGATTTCTTCTTCTTCATTATGAATTTTTTGGCTCTGATTTATAGTTTGAATAAAACAGTACATGCTGCCATCAGTTAAAGTAAAAAAAAAGACCTCTATTAATGACACACAAACACACAACAGTCACTAAAATATTTTAAAAGTTAAAAAAAAAAGATAATCCTCTGTTAAAAACAATATTAGACAACTAAGAAACTAATAACCTACAAAGTTGTGTTTATATAACAAACATAAAAAAACGATTTTTTTCAAACACAAAAATAAGGTAAATAAACAAACAGAAAGTGATGAAGTGCTCTAAAAAGTAACGCGTAAAGGAAACATCTCAATAATTATATGTGCATTGTCCCACCACAATTCTTATTCTATACATTTAGCAGATTTTCCATTTTATTATGTCCAGTTGTGTAACATTTTTACTCATTTTCACCATCAGTTTACGTGGCCAACCACTTCATGGCTTAGTGGCTGTTGTTCCCAAACTCTTCCATGTTTATCTGATAGAGCTGACAGTTGACTGTGGAATATTTAGTAGTGAGGAAATTTCACTACTAAATTTGTTGCACAGGTGGCGTCCTATGATACTTCCACGCTGGAATTCACGGAGCTCCTGAGAGCGCCCCATTCTTTCACAAATGTCCGCCTGCATGCCCGAGTGCAGCTGTGGACAGACCAAATGATTAGGACACCTGATTCTGTACATTTGGATGGTTGACCCAATACTTTGGGTAATATAGAGTAATACATACGTAGTTTTGTTTTTAAGGAAAATCTTTTACCCTGTTTAGTATCTCAATATTTTTTTAGTTAATTTCAATATGGGCTTTCTAACTCAATAAAAATGCCTAGGAAGTTAATCTCATCAACTTTTCTTATGTTGTTTGTTCACCTTTTGGTATATCCCTTCTGGGGTCACCACAGCGAATCAGCTTTAATGATTTGCACAGCTGGTTTGACTGAGATTTTAACACTGGATCTAGACATAGGCCCTTTGTGGCTACATAATTAGGCGATTCCAAAAAGGGTCCCAAACTGGATGAAGCTTATCGCGCCCCTTGGGAATCTAACCCTGATTTCCCCTGTTAGTCCTGCACCAAGTGAGCTATCCAGCTGGTTTCTCGTTAACTCTTCGTTTCCGTAATCATTAATTTCTTCTTGCTGTCAATCTTTCAATTGTCAAAACCTATACATTTTGTTTTGTTCAGGTTTATTGATTATTTGTCCCATAATTTCCGTTTGAAAAAAAAAAAAAAAACTACTGTTAGTTTTCTGGCACCTTACACATATCATGGATATTTTCAAAATAATTGTGGCCCATTATTAATCCTTGCGGGGCTCCACTGGTTAGTTTTCTTAGTTGTTGATGTAATATCCCCCATCTGTACAAACTGATTAAACTTTTTTATGTCGTTTTTTCAACCGGCAAAGTGTGACACCCTTTATACCACAATGTTCCATTACCCCTAATAAAATGTAATGGTAGTGTCAAATGCTAATATAAATATAAAAATATAATCTAAAATAACATAAAATAATATATTATAAAATATGAGATTTAAAAAACACGTCATTTTTTGAAAGTATTAACTTTAAAAGAAAATTCTGTAATCTACAAAAGAAAAAAAANTTGAGTACTTAATCTTCATGACCAATTCTTGGTAGCTCTGTAGCTTTTGTCTATGAGAAACATGTAAAGTGGTCCATTGTTTATCCCACGATATAAACTCTGGTTCTCCCTGTGCTGGTCCCCAGCCCGGGTAAAACATAGGGTTGTGTCAAGAAGGGCAAAACAACTTGTGCAAATGAGTGAAAGCTTCGTGACTATGGCGCCCCCTATAGGGATAAGCCGAAAAGTGAACAACATATACAGTACTGTGTATATACATACATATATATATATATATATATATATATATATATATATATATATATATATATGGACTGTAATATGTATAAATATATATTGTTTTTATTTTTTGAATTCTTTGCAGCCATGGGTGGATGAACATGCTGACTGTATGAAAAACGGAATGTAGAGTCTTACATCTCCTTGCTTCTCCTGCATCACTTTCAGCTGTCTTGGCCATCAACCCTTGAGAGTGTCCTAACTGACCGGCATTCTGAGTATTTTCATGCAATAAACATTCAAATGGTTGTAAATGAATTCAGTACCTTGCTTAGTGCAGGAGAAAATGGATCCCTTCTCATCTGGACAATAATTTTCATTTTTCTGAAAGTTGAACTGGCGAGCTTACCTGCCACGTCCTATGAGCACTCCACTCTAATAACACAAACAAGGTTCTTAAAGTGCTACGCTGTTTTATTGACTCAATGAATTTGATCTACCGTTGTCCCCGGTGGGTAGGACAAGGGCCGGTGGCTGTTGCTTTTGCCTCATAGCCACAAAGAAAGGAATGTTTTAGACCTCAGTCAGAGGCTTTCTGTTTGAGTCTGAATGTTTTTAGTCTCCTGTCTATTTCTTCTAAAAGAAATCTCAAACCGCCACTTTGAGTCGTTTATTTCCCTCTCAGAGTCAGACACATGCCTCACAAAGACATTTAACAGATGTGAAATGCCCAGGATCTAATGCATTAGACACTTGTACCTGACACAGCTCTGAATATGGAGTCAATGAAGGAAACTAATAAATGAATAAATCTCATGGGTTTTTGATTATTAGTCTAGTCCAAAAACAATAGTGATTGAACAGGCTGTTGTTGGAATGTGGAATGATGACAAGAAACTCAGGAAGCACTTAAAAGGGGCGATACAGTACTGTGAGCACAAGAACAATAGCCATCATATTAAAAATTGTAAATCTGATAACAGTAAAATCACTAAACATCTTTAATATGAACATGTTTTGTGTTGGTCTGCAGTCATTTATATATTCAGGCTGTTCACAATGGTCAAATGGGTGTTTGCATTGATCTGTAATTGTGTGGATGAGTGTGTTTTTACATACATAATAAAGACAGTGATGAACCTCAAGCAAGTTTAGTTGTTTTCTGTTTTTCCTTTGAATTTTAAAAATTTGTTTGTTTCTTTTTGGCGATCTTATCACACCCCTTCTTTTATATGTATGTTAGTTCTAGACTAGAACTAGGCTCTGTCCCACAAAACATGCTTCATAGATTGATTTACAACTCCAAATGTCCCTAGGTGTGAATGGGAGAGTGTATGGTTGGGTGGCCCAGCAATACATTGGCAAATTGTCCAGGGTGTGAACCTGCAACTGCTCCCGTTAAATAGACATTTAACACCAGTGAAATGCACACATAAACTCAATGAAATAGATGTTATAGAATTCATAACATTATTCTACATTTTACTAAGGATACTGTTGCCATAAGCCTAACTTAAAGATTGTGATCTGTTATTATAGGGTCTATTAGAGAGGTGTATCTAAGGGCCTCATCACAGCACAGCAGTTGAGCCATGCCAGAGTCTGTCTGGCCACAGAGTACAGCAGTTTTGGTTACTATGATAGGCACATGCTTCTGATCTGCCAGCAGAAGTGGGCAACAGTTGCCGTAACTGTTGCAACAGTTACGACCCCCGGGCTCAAAAATGGCAAAGTTCTGCCGTGACTGAACTCATGGAGGATAGAAGGGGGGGGGAGACCATACCCTACTTTATCGGCATACGTGTTAGCCGTGTCTGCATGGGCACTGATGGTGCAAAAAAAATTAATAAGTGAAGTCAAGCACTACGATCAATCAACCCCCTGTGGTGCCATTTTCACAGCCCAAGTAGCATGCTGTGACAAGTTTTTTCTTTTTTTTTTTAAGTTCCTACCTCTTTCCAGGAAAAAAGAAATATTGCCAAATCTGATAAAAGTCTCATATGACTTCTGCAGCAGCAGGGTGGCTGTAACTCAGGTGGAGTGGCTGTCTGCTTATCCTATTGTTGATGGTTTGCCTATACTGGCCTTAAGAGTCTTAACTATATTGTGATATCCTTGGAAAAGTATGTAACTCCACAATGCCTCTGCTACATTTAATAATAATAATGGATTTGATTTATCTGTGCTTTTTCTTGTTGCTCAAAGCTCTTACAAAGTGTCCATTATTCATTCATTCATTCATTCTTGGTGATGGATACTACTGATGTAGCCTCGGCTGCCCTGGGGCAGACTGACAGAGGCATTGCCGCCAGTTTGGCGCGTACGGCCCCTCTGACCATCACCGGGACATTCACACACCAGTGAAGCTACACTGGAGGCAGGGAGGGGGGGGAGTGTCTTGCCCAATGACACAACGTCAGCTGGCTGGGGGAGCGGGGATCGAACCGCCGACCCTTCCGTCATTGGACGACCTGCTCTACCACTTGAGCCACTGCCGCCCCATATGAGTTTGTATGAGTTCAAAAGTGCAGACAGTGTGAGTGGCATGTGGATTAGTAAACACAGTTTATTTTGTGAAAGAGTTTTATCTACTCTAGTAGAGAAAAGGGTGTTACTCTAGCTGTCGGGGACAACCATGGATAGATAAGTTGGACAAATCCTGTGGATGCTGTGGTATTTATAAGGTTTATTTGAAGACGTGTTTTCGGCTCTGGGGAGATGTCATTTATCAAACCTCTGGCTTCACATAAATGGGCAAATAGTCAGGGCAAGCACACATGTAGGTTACTGGAACGTGCTGGGAAACGCTGGTCTAAAGCTCCCAAGTAAAACAAAAAGATCACAATCCTGTTTGAGTCTAGTTCTAGTCTGAAATGTAAACTAAAACAATTGCCTTTTTAAAAAGGATTACTACATATTCAATCTAACCAAACATGTTGGAGTCACAGTGTGAGGTTGTTTATTTCGGTTGTGAAGTGTGTTTTCTTTTGATGGTGGTGGCTGAACAAAACCATGTGATCACAACTAACACAAATGAACCAATAGCAGGGTCAAAGCTGTTGGGCACCTGCAGATTGCATAAACTGCCCACTTCCTGTGAGCAACAAGTCTCATCAGTCTAAAAAATGACTTTAGTATTTCCAATCAGCGACAGGATTACAATAGAGGCATGTAAGTCATCAGAAATGTATCTGGTCACAGCTTTTTGCTGGTAAAAGGATCATTTAAACAATCTATATCAAGGTGAGATGTGCGACAAAAGAGAGTAATATGGTAAGAGTTTTTGGTTTAGAGACAGTGACTGAAAAAGAGACAGTAGGCAGAGCTAGAGGAGGCAAAGTTAAATTCTCTTTGGATGGGACGAGGATGGATGGATCAGGAATAAATACATCAGGGCTGTTAGATTTTCTGGAGATAAATGCAGAGAAGCAGACTGAACACGTTGAGAGATGGGAAAGTGATTGCGTTGCTAAAAATATGATGTAGCGTGAGTTTCCCATTAGCTGCAACCAAACAAACTTAATTCATGTGAAGACAAACAACTTCATAAAAAAAGACAATTGCTGGAGAAGAAGGATCGAATACCAGTGATGCAGTCAGGGAAAAATACAGATTAAAAATGCACAAATTAAATAAATTAATAAACTTTTTTACTATTAAAAAGAAAAATCAAATATTCATCTTTTGACATGTTTACATTCTTTTTATGTGGGTTTTCAATATTTCTTTGGGAAAAAAAAAAAAAAAAAAGACGCAAGTTTCCTGTGCCTCCCCTGCACTGCACACACGTGGCATGCGCTTTACTGTTTCGGTCTGTCTATCGTCATAAAAGACGCTTTTTTTTTTTCAAATTTACTTCATTTTTTCTCGTCAAATGTCTGATTGAATTGGTGCCAGTTTGTGACCCATTTAGTCTGTTTTTTATGCACTAAAAATGTGCATTACTAATAAATTAAGGCAGATGGCGCAGGTGATCCCAGAGAATGTGACACCACAGCTAAATAATAATAGAAATGGGGGCATCAAGTCAAATGTAGCCGTCCGGTTCTTCTTTAATGCTCGGTATAATTTTCTAAATAAAGAATTATGTGTCTAAACTCAGGAATTTGCTTAGACACGTCACTGGCAGTGATCTCCATTGAGACAGAGAGGAAGGAAACACGTCTACTAACAGGTTAGCCATGTGCTTCTTCATGCAGACTTCATTTATAAGGAAAATTAAGTCAAGACTAGCAATTTGGGGGATTCTGTTGATATGCTAAAGTTTGTAAATGGAAGAAAAAAGGTGAAATTAAAATGTAAACAACTCGCTTTAACTGTTGCCAATTAGTGAATAAAGGTTCACGTTTGTAAATCTGACTGATGACATCAGCCGTCAACCTCACTGCACATCACTGAGGAATACATATAAATGTACTTGTTTTTGTGTGCTTTTTGACTTAGTTTTACTATGTAGAAAAAGTACAAATTATTATGGAATACCCACTTAAAAGAAGCCTGCTATACAATCAGTAAGTCAGGTTCCTAATAATTCATAAAAAGGAAGGACTATTCATGGTTTATCATAATGGCAACCAAAAATGGTTTGGACTTAATGTCTTCATAAATACATGCATTTTTACCCCTCCTTCATACTTGATGGAAGCATAAATCTAGTAGCCCACTAAGATTTAGATTACCAAAAAAACACAAAGCTCCCACCAGAATCCACACAATGCCCAAATGTTGATCCAAATATTTCTTCGGTTAGTTAGTGCAGTGAGAGTTTCTGTAAGGCCCCGGTAACATATTTTTCAAGCTTTACTCTTCAAGATTCTTTTACATATGCATGAATTGAGCATTCCTTCAGGCACATGAAGCCCTGCAGCAAGCGCTGCAGATGCACTCACTCGTGTAAGATCTGCTAAACACAAACAGACACTTGAAAACACATCAGTACATACAAGTGTTTGCTTGTGAATCTTTTAAAAGTTGGGATAAGTTACAACACTTGTCTGAGTAAATAATGAGTTAATTAATTCTTAACGACTGTTCCATTGTTAGCATAGTTAATCAAGGTGGCTAGTGGGTTGCTGTTTGCTGTGTACTCACTTTTCTCCACAAACATCCAGGACTCCCCAATATGGAATTTAGCAGTGTTAAAGTGTCGTAATGTAAAACGAAGACATTTTCAAGTCAAGTGCACTGAAAAAAGAAAAATAAGCTTTAGTCTTTGACTTTTTTACATTACGACACTTCACACTGGTATGTTTTATTAACACCAGGGTGTATTTTCTTTGGGCAAGTGTGAAAACTCTGAAACTCGGTGCAGAAATAACAAGTGAGCCTTGGCTCACTAAAACCTTGGTCACATATCCAAATTAGTGCCGCCCCTCTGTGACCTAGGTGCAAGTTTCTAAGCAAAATCACTGGGTGGTTTCATGGTGGCGTTTGTAATCGGGAGGCGGCAGACACATTTTTACACACTGCACGGTGGCCATTATTAAGAAAACGTTCAAATTCAACGGCGACTGGAGGAATTTTTGACATCGGTCAGGCATGGGGCACATTTTGAGGTTGTGCTGTGGCTGTCCAGTGAAAGGCCGGTGATAGGAGGTCAGCAGCATGATAATTGACTGATAGGAGGGTCTCCGAGGTCTCCAAAATCACCTGACGATTGGCCAATTTCAAACTTCCACCCCCCTGCTTCTGTGTTGACATCCCATCCGCCTGCCACCGTTACGTCATCCTTGCCTGACTGATAGCCACCTGCATACATGACCACGCCAATAATAGGCAGCTAATTTTGAAGATTCTGCCGATGTTCCCCATCACGTGGTGGCAGTTGTATTTGTGACCGCAGCACAATCTCTGTTCATGGACTAGGTGGAGAAGAGTGGTACTAAACCAAAGGTAAGAAATTCTGTTAATGCCCCACTATAAAAGTAGCAAACAAAAACAGCCCACGGTGTGAATCTTCCAGAAAAATTGTTTTTCCACTTTTTGGGCTGAATTACCTGGATCTTTTTTTTGTTTTTTGTTTAACTTTGTTTGTCTTCTCATTGCACTTTTGGCAAGTGCTCTAAAGTTTGTAAACAGAAAGATTTGTGCAACTATTGCTGGTTAAAAATACCAGTGTGGTATTTCTTTCTAGCTGCATTTCCTTCTGAGACTACAAATATCTTATAACAGGTCAAAATTTTTGAAAACAATTTGAGTTTGCAGAGCAGCTGCTTTAAATTCATTTTCAACATGTTTTGCGCCCAACAGAAAGTTTTCAAGCACCCATTTGCCAAAATCATTAAAGTTATTCTTTCTCTCTCAATAATTTACACTGAGAGTCGCATTTAGAAATGGAGAAACAGAGGTGCCGAAACACTTTCAGGTCTATTGGGGTTAGGGCAGGGCTCTGGATGGGCCAGTCAGGAACCGACGTCGCTCTTTTGTTATTTTAGCAGCTTTGGGTCGTTTTCTTGTTGGAAGTGAGGTTCTGAGTACTCTGGAAGAAGCTTTCTTCCAGGATATTTCTGTACTTTTTTTTTTTTTAACTTGTCCTGTCCAACAGCTAGGCAGGCAGATGAGAGCTGAGGGCCTCTTGTGTTGGACATATTTTACTTTAACAAGAGGGGTTGTTAATCTTCAGACAAACCAAAGGCATGTCTGAATAAACCCCTTTTGTAATTGAGGCCAAACTTTATTAATTTCAACCATGTTTGAAAATTTTGGGTGTTGGACCGGACGGAAAAGGAAAGAAGGGAAGAAGAGAGGGATGTTAGAGAGGGGGGGGGTGATAGTGAGAGGGGGTGTAAGACCATGAAGCAGCATAGAGCAGACAGGTTTACTGGTTGTTTATCATTACGGTAAGGTTCAAATGTAGTACAGAAAGGGCGGGGCCTGTCCACACACACACTGAAATTTTATCAACATACCTGCTAGCTGCAAAAATGTCCACATGTCAACATGTACACAAAACAGATAGTGTTCACACGCATACCTATGCCTTTAAACCAACTAGTGTGAAATCTTTCATTCATTCAATCATGCAAACTATTAGTGCAAAGGTGAGCTAACACCTGTACTCAGGTGAGTGTTTATGTTCTTCTAAAATGGATGGTGGAATGTGAAAAGAAGGAGGTGGAGCGCCCAGCCACCCCCACACCCAGACCCCCACCGCAGCAGCAGCGGCAGCCGGAATCCCCCCAACGCCACACGGCAACAGGCAGGGAGCAACCGCCGCCCGGGCGACCAAGACCGCCACCCAGGCCAGGGCCAGCAGGACCGCCGCGAGGCCCCCAGAGCCAGAGGGCAGGGAGGCGCGGAGGGAAAGAGAGCGCCGCCCCAGCCCAACCAGGAAAGCAGCCCCCCCGCCGCGCCAGGAGAGCCCACCGCAGGGCCCCACCGGAGAAGGGCGCCCACAGCCAGAGACGAGCACCCCACCACCACCCAGGAGTTCCGGGCATCCCCCCGCCCCAACCCCAGGTACGAGCCAGGACCCCCCAAGGGAGACCCGCTCCGCACTCCAGGCAGCCACCCACCCGGCCCACGGTTGGTCCAGGGAGGAGCAAGGCAGGGGCCCGCCGCCCCCGCCCAGGAGGGGGGAACCCCGGGGAAAAAAAGGGGGCCCACAACGGGTGTTGTAAATATGGCCCGATCAGGCTCGGCCACTGTTGGAAGTTTGGCGGGGCCCAGCGCTCAGGGGCAAGGACCAGGACCCACCCCCAGGGAGACGAACACCCCCGGCTCAGGTGTAATGTGAACCCCCCCACCGCGCGGAGAGAGCACCGCCGGGCCCAGGAAGCCGGCACCCAGGGGATACGGCCGCCGCCGCCAAGGGGCCCGCACCCCCCACCAGGGAAGGGGTAGGGGACAGATGGACCCAGGTCCCACCTTTCTTGCAATGGATATTTCTGTACTTAGCTGCATTTAGTTTCCTTCATTTGCAACCAGCCGTCCTGTCCCTGCTGCTGAAAAACACCCCAGAGCATGATGCTCCCACCACTGTGTTTTTTTATGTCTTTTTATGTCTTGCATACTTGAATAAAACTGGCCTACAACTGAACGCTGACACAAAATGTGTCATCAGGTTATCACAGGGTCACACAGACAAATAATGCTTGTGGATTATGGGTAGGCCCCAGGAGGAGACGAAGAAAAGCTGCCTCTCACAGTCCCCTTCATACTGGATCTTGCCATGTAAAGTATTAATTTCAGAAAGCAAAAAACAGGGCACAAGAAAGAATCATTGTAGGCATTTTGTAGAATTTCTCCACAGTTCAGATATCAACTTTCTCTTTGCTGACTTGATCTAAAAAAAAAAAGGCTCTGTCAGAGGGTGTAAACTTGTAATTGTCGAAGCTGCAGCAACAACAAACAGAGTTATGCTGTGAGAGCTGCAGAACCAGAAACACAATGCTCACTTAACTGGAGGTTGATTGGTCCCCAGGGTAGTCGCTGTTTGAGATAATTGGTTTTCAAACATCAGCATGCTTTAGGTCCTCACTCTTATGGCTGCATCCTCACACTGACACTGCTGCATAGATCTGATGCAGTATTAATTAGCAAAGTGAAATAAAATATGCAGATTTATGCTATAGAGTGTTTCATGACATAAACCTGGTGTTTCATATTTTACGAGTACTTATCAGTACAGTTTTTCAATTTCCTTTACTGCAATGTCCTGTTTTTATGTTTGCATACACCAAATGGAGGAGAAAAAGTTCAGCTAACAGAGGTAGCACTTTACCAGTTCATGTGTATGTGTCCCCCCCCGTAGCCCTGACCCAGATTTTGGGCTGTCTTCACCATGTGTGCAAAGGCTGCAGAGCTAAAGTTCTTTCCTACTGTAGTTAAGTCTTTGGTGACTTTCCTGGAAAGAAAACAAAAACAAAGATGCAGACACCCTAAAGTTAAACTCGGGTGATGCAAGACACATACTCTAGTCACATCGCTAACATGCTCACTATTTCATCCAGCTGCACAGTTGGACAAGTACATCCAGGAAAACTTTGGATTCCAATCATCCAGCACTGTTTCTAATCTCTAAAGGGTGGTGTCAAAGGAAGCCAGTAAATGTCTTCCACTCTGGTCTAGAAAAATGTTGAACCTTTGATCTGTAGCATGACACAGACAATTCAGCATTCAACGAACAGTGAAATGACATCTCATTCTTTCCGTCAGGACAGCTCATGCTGGGTTAAAATAATATATGCAAAGATTTAAGCAGATATACACTCTTTTTTCTCTCGAAGAAAGTAGTGAAAAATCTACATTTTTTTCTGTTATGCCAGGGCCTTAAACCTAACCCACCCACCCGCCCACCCCACCAACTAGTAAAAACGTACAAATTTATGTCATTATGAGAAAAAATAGAATCAAGCTTTCAGGGAAAAGCACAACGTCAGATTTTAACAGAAAAATATAATTTTGCTGCCGAGGATTTCCTTAATTTCCATTTAATGAATTTTTAATGGGTAAAAAGCTTACCTTTATAACCTTTCATAGTCATAAGAACAGTCAAGAAGCGATGCTGCTGCATGATAATGCTGACTGGCTGACCTGCACAAACTGAAAAATGAGCATTTCAGGAAAGTTTGCTAATGTTTTCAAGAAGAAGTGCATAAATCTGGCCTCACAAATGACTTCTCGCTGACATAACTTCATGTTTTCTCACAGTTAACCTAAGTTCAGCTAAAAAAGTGACATTTTGTGTGAACAACAGTAATTACAATAAAAAAAACTGTAGAGGTTCAAGTTTTATAATGACCTCTAAATGTTTGTAGGACGTTTTGAAGGTCCAGATTTGGTGCAAACACTGAAGAAAAAGAATGTGAAGCTGATTAAAAGAAGCAGAAGACAGGATGAGAGAAAAGGGAAAACAATGATGGATTAGGAGAAAAGCAGGTGGAAAAAGAGAAAGGGGAGGAAAGGTAAAGCCATTAAGAAGCAGCTAAACGAAGAGGTATGGGGGCAATAGGTCAACATTTACTCTAGCTGCACGTAATAGGTGTCAGACCATCACCATCTCACCTCTGGGGTAATTGTTTGCGTGTGTGTGTGTGCAGGAACGAGTAGAGGTAGTTTGTAAAATGAGGCAATTTAGCTGCCATTGATGCGTGTCCCCTTTGTCTCACATTTTGAAGGACTATCAGTAATGTCTTGGTAGTGGACATGCAGCGGTGAGGAGAAATAAACATCTTGATGACAGAGAAAAAAATACAGGATGCACAAAAGTGTTGGTTTATAAACTCATGAGGAGCAAGGAAAATGTTTGTTTAAATCGCCATAAAGCTAACAGAATTGCGTGATGTTCCGGGGAAGAAGAAGAGTCTTAATATAGATAAAATGAGCACATCATTAGCATGGAAAGGGTTAAAAGGTTGGTAGATGCAAAGGTTGCTTTTAGAGCCCACATTTAAGTCTATCACATGACCTATATTGATTTATCATTGACTCTAATGGATATTATGGGAACTATGCATTTATCTATAACCCAACAACCATTAGCTACTGCTCATTTATGCACACACCAACAAAAGCAACTTACACTGAATTATAGTTGAGGGAAATATTTTTACATTTTATTACAGGAAATGTTCATCTGTAGCCTTTTTTTTCTTTCTTTCATAGCCAAACCAGGCAGAGTGCCACAGAATGTTACCACAAAAAAAGTGTAAGAAGGGGGCGCTGGTGACATGGAAAATGTGGCAATCCTGGTAGAAAATGTATTTTAGATTTCTGTAAAAGTCTGCCTCATCACCCCACGCCACTATTGACTTTCTTTCCGTTAGATGAGATGGACTGTGGCTGCTGGGAGCCCATGAGGGCATATGAGGTGCCAGCTGCTGTGTTTGTGTTTTAAGAAGAAAACTGAATTGGAAAAAAGGTTATTTAATTGGATTTTATTGGCCATTCAACACTCACCCTTTGACCTGAACAAAATGTGAATATGCTAAAGACATACTGAACTGAAAAAAAAAGAAAGAAAAAGAGCCATTGACTTCTAAAAATCAACCGTGTCACGGCTGTCTCAGCTGAAGCAATAAACACGTAAGGGTTAAATTCAAACACAGAGAATTATGCTCAGCTGGAAGGCCATTAGTGTTACAGCAGAAAGAAAAAGTTTAACAGTGCAAGACACATTACAAGGCCTTAACCAGGAGAGACATAAAAGACTATGCATTACATTAGAAGAGAATATTTGCAGTTCACAGTTACCCTCTCAGTCTAGCAAGATGCCTCAGTGCTTTGTTGCTGTCAATCCGTCTTTCTGAAACAGTGGCAACCTGGCAGACTGATGGAGCCATAGTTGACTCTCCACAAAGCCTACCTTATCAAGGATCAGCCACACAGTTCAGACTAAACATGGAACGCCATCAGATCTCCCAATTATTCCCGACAGTCAAATGAGAGCAAACGGTCACATTTGATGTTGCACAACAGTCATGAAAACACATTTTAAATGTTTGAAACATTTTTTGTAACTTTTCAATAGTTTTAACAGGGATATATGGATTTAAAGTTCTTTTTATTGTCATTTCACCATAGTGGGGAAATAAAATGTGTGACTTTGGTCACAGACCAGCCGATTACAGTGCAAAGTACGGCAACAAAAAGATATCAATGCAAGTAACTTGAACTTAGTACAGTTCCTATGGAGTATTGCATAGTTCCTATATAAATGGCACACTTCCTACAAAAATGTTTTGAAGTTTAGTCATTACATCATGACTTTTTAACACGCAGGGATAAAATTTGCATTAAATTTTTTAATTATTTAGTTAAATACAAAGCAAAGTTCACAAAACTCCAGTTTCTTTTTATATTGAAAAATTTTGCTTTTACTACATATTTCAGCTTTTTGATAACATTTTGCTTTGAAGTGCCATGTTTACAGTTTGGTGCAAAACATTGCTGTCTAGTCTAAACTGTAACGTCAATGACGTTTCTTATTTATCCAGGAGACATTGTCTTGAAGTTGAGTCATGACAAAAAGAAGAATTTAAGTCCTGATGCTTTGACTCAACTTCAAGGCTAGACTGTTTTTTAACTGCACAAACAAGCTTGCTGTATGTCTGCCAATCCTTTGATGATGAGTGCAGGAGTGCATGGATGTGTAGGTGTGCTCAGGGTTTGTTTACCTGGATAGACCGCGTTATTTGTCGAGTTGGAAACCGGAGCTGTGGTGCAGACTAAACAAGCAAACCCTGGTCCACATAAGAGTGAGGGTCTAAGATCCCTTAATAGTGGAGGATCAACGTGCACAAGATAACTTTAGTGAATATATGGTGTGAACAATTATTACGAGGAGTAGAGGAAAAAGGATACCACAACAAAAGTTGAACAAATGTTTAACAATGTCAATGTGGTGTGGTGATGAGGTATAGGCTTTTGTTTTTGTGTAGTAGTGCTTTTTTTCTTTGTCTTGGTCATGCAGTACAGGATGGTCATGAACAGCCTCTGTCACCCAAGTCTAGTATGAGAGCACATTAACATTTTGATATATGTTTGTGATCAAACTGTTTGTGTTTGTAGCACTTGTAGATTCAGTTTTAACCAGATCAGATAACTGCACAACAGCCTTCCTTAGACACCTAAACCTCTGACAAATAGAGTGGGATTCTGTGCAGAAAACAGCTTAATTTGTGCAAGAAAACCCAAAGCATTGTTGGCTTTATGTGGGTGATGCCATAAGGCATTCCAAAGCCATTAGACCTGCAGCCCTGTGCATTCACATGCAGTGGTGAGGTTTGCATGGTTGTCAAAAATCCATGAGAATGGGTGGTGGTCCACTCTTTGGGCCGGAGTGTGTTCTCGAGGTGCTCAGGCTTCGTGGCGTTGAAAGCACAGTAGAAATTAAAAAAAGATGATTCTCAGTTTGCTCCCTGGGCTCCTCAGACGAGGGGGCTCTTGCTGTCTCTCTTTCCCTGCTCAGACCAGTTGATGACTGAAGATGTGTTTGTGGGGGACCGTTATAAGTGTAATTGTGTAAAGCTCTCAGTGCACCATTATGCTAACAGGGAGCAAAGAAAACATTTTACACACATCTTGAATCTGTACCTTTTTTAGTATTTGTTTATGATAAATACACATTACTTGCAGGAGACAGATAAACAGATATTGTCAAATAGTATTTATTATATTATATATTATAATGGTTTGCCACTACTGTCATTCTCCTTTTACTAGAGGAACATTTTCCTCTCCCAGATCAAACTACTCAGACTTTCTCAGTCCTTGGGTTGAGCATAAAGTAGAGCTTTGATAGCTGAATTGGACTACAGGTACACTTGTTTAAAGTATCAGTTGCATGGTGACATTTATTAAAAGTCTTGAGAAAAACAACCTTGATTTGTAAAATGATTTACCACGGTAGAACTATATGAATCATGATCAGAGTATACAATAAGAAATGAAACACATATCACCTCTATTATATGTGAAGTTTCAATTAGCCAGGATGGTTCAATAGCAGAAAAGGTTTTTAAAAAGTCATTTAGACTCAAGTTTTTTGTTTGTTTCTTAAGTTGAAGATGTTTCATTTCATATTCAAGAGACTTTCTCAATTCTGAATAAAACTGGTAAGAGAACTGTTTTTTTTATAAGCTCCTCAGAAGACGGAGGTACATATATCCATCATCCGTTTTCGGGGGTCACAGGGTTGCCAGAGCCTGTTAAGGCTGTACCCCGCTTTTGCCCTGCAACGAACTGTTTGGAACAGACTGTTGCAGGGCCACCAGTCTGTTGCAGGGCCATGCAATCAATCCCACACACGCATGCACATCTAGGGAAGCTGGAGTGCCTGGAGAAAGCCAATGCATGCACATGGAGAACATGCAAACACCATACAGAAAGGTCCCAGCCAGGATTCAGACCAGAGCCTTCTCGCTGTGAGGCGAGTGTGCTAACAACTGTGCCGCTATGCTGCCTGAAGGAAGGAGGGAAACTTGATAACGATGATGGCTAACTGACCAAAACAAAGACCTGACCGGTTTTCTGGTCGGAGTTCATTAAAACATATGATGAGGTTGTTGCTTTAAGGTTAAGAGGTCTCCTTGAGTAAAAAGGTATGGGGAAATTGTTGCCCTCAATTGTCTGATTTTCTCCTTCAGGGTTAATTGTCCTAGGTAAAACTGTCTAGTAATGTTTGAGTTTCAGAAGACTGTTGCCAATATATCATAGGTTATATAAAAGGCTACCATGTTTTTTTTTATACTACAACAATAACTGCAATAAACATTACACTGGAGAAACGGACGATTATTTCAATACCACAGGGCTAAATCCAGTGCACCGGTGTCAACAGTACACCTCCACCTGAAGGCCACAAAGCACTCCTTTAAAAACTGGGAACTCCTAACAACAGCAAAAACCTTTTGCATGGACTTCCAGATCCACAAGACCCAAAACAAGCCAGGTCTGTGCTTTGGTCGTGTAGTGGTCATTATCAAATGATTGTCAAATCTAACTCCTCATATTCAGGAGCTTATAAAAAATAAAACTCCTTTTTTTTACCAGTTTTATTCTGAATTAAAATGTTTGGACATGAGCTGAAATGTTTTCAACCTAAATAACAAAATCCAGATTACCTTTTTACAAACCTTTTCTGCTTTACTCTTTGTTATATATGTTCATGAACTGCTACAGCTTGAAACAAATGGAACCATCTTGGAAACATTTCTTAAAAAATCTTTTATTGTTTTATTGAAATGCATGTGCCCACTACTGCCATTCTAGGATCCTCATCAGATAACGTTTCAATGTGTCTCAGAGATGTCTGATAACTTCCTGTTAACATTTAACAGATAGACTTAGATAGATTCAAATGATAGACTCCAAAGTCTGTCAATTGAAGTTACTCGAATGAGCAGCAAAACAGATTAACCTTTAAAGTCCCACTGCAAATATATATTTTTTTCTCTCGTAAAATAGTTCCCAGTGTATATTTACTGTAATTATGCTGCACATCGGCAGCAGTTCATTAGAAATTCACCTCTGGGTTGTGGGCAGGGGACTGTTGGTCCCATCTATTGTCCCTAAATGGTGAATGGAGACTTTCAACGCGCACCTGCCTCACCACCAAAATCCATTAAAAAATAATTATAATAAAAATAGAACCCTTTTAAAATTACCAATGCACATTTCTGCAGCTGAGACAGGATCTTAGATTTTACGTGTTTTATTCCTAATCTGGCAGTTGCTTTGAATACAGCCTTGGTTTAATGGCTAAATATGAATGTAAAATAGCATCTGCTGGCAGAAACAGATGGATTGAGGCTGGTGAAAGATCCTTGTTTTAACTAGTTTCTACTTAAAAAATGAGAGAGTTAATCTCTAAAACTTGGGGTTTATTTGTCATGGTGCTCGCAATGGTTGAAAAGAGTCATTCCTCAGATCTACTCCAGATATGTTTGTCACGCCGAGCATGAGCTTGAATTTGTGCCATCCAGACTGAGTTTGTCATCTGTGGCCTTTTTTGAGTATATGCTTAAAATCTTTTTTGAAAGAGAGAAAATTTTAAGTCCAGATGCCATGACTGCACCTTAAGACTAGACTGTTACTAGTGATGGGTAGATGAGGCCTCGTGAAGCGTTTCAGCACACTGCCCAAACTGTGTCGAAACTGTGCCGATACTGTGCCACTTAATACTGACTCCTACTGGACCAAAAACGTCATTGCAGGCAACCAAGTTAAGAAACTCCTCTGACACATGGAATAAATGTAATCTAAGCACAATATCATTGTAGTTCCTCATTCCCATGTCTCGCTCTATAATGCCCCAGCATTGAGGAGGTGCTTTTTGGTTTGACAGTTCCACATTTAACCTCCAAAACATAAAATAATTCATTTCAAACAAGAGTCAGTTTGAAATTGAATTGTATTCTGCCAGATCAAGCGGAACAGGGGGCCAAAAAGCCAAAAAGACTGTTTAATAACTCCACAAACCTCATTAAAACACCACATTCAACACGTTTAGGAAAGACTCTATAAAATAAAACGTCAAACAGAGGTGGGCGGGGACAATGGGGGCACGAGAATCATTCAACAGCTGGAAGCTGGGCGTGCATCCGGGGCATCAAAAATTGTTTTTTTTCTCCCCTACTCTGTTAAAGTAACCGCTGGACTGATTTTAAGATGGAAATATAACCAAGAAGATTAGGTAATTTTTCAAAATAAAATATTTTTCAAAATAAACGTTAGCTTAGACTTATAGTAAATCTAACTGAAACCCGCCAAGTTGACGCGAAAAACGCCCAAAACAAGTTTTCTCTGCAATTTTCAAAATCAACCAACTGGGTGGAAAACCGCAAAATCTGGCAACAGTACTGGTAGGCGCGCTTCCTTCTTTGGCTCCTTTGTGACACACAACACAATGGCTGCATTGGTCACGTTACTTTTCCTAAAGTAATACGCGCAGCGACACAGGTTTTTTTTTTACTTTATTTATTTAAAAATCCGACACAGGACTTCAATTTATGAGCCTGACACGCGAGCCGACGCATTGGTGTTGCCGTGCAAACTTGCTGTACATCTGTAAATCCTAAGAAGATGAGTACATGCTAAGTGCACGCATGTGTAGGTGTGCTAAGTCCTTTTTGAAATGAGCACTCACTAACACTCCTACATTGAGGGAATGTTGTACAAGGGTTGGCCTCAGATGTATGTGAGCACCACGTAAATTTACATAGTGTGTGCCAGAGTTATGCAACAACAATTCAGTATGATTTTAAAGAAAAACTGTTGCTAATTTGGAGAGATTTGGTGTCTCCTTAGTAGTAGCATTCCTCACACACTTAATATAACGGATGTGGACAAACTGAGAGGTCTGTTTCTAGTTAAGATAGGGTGATTTAAAACAGCTTGAATATACTTTTTCACCAGTCGCCAGGGTACCTCTGTAGAGATTACTACAGGCACATAAAAACATAAAAGCTCTCTCTTACTTAATTTATTTCCCCTATAGCTCGACATGTGCAACTTGGGAGACAGAGAGAAGTGGTAATCCTCTCCTTTCAATAAAGTCAAATACAGCAGTGTTTAGTTTATCTACTGTGTATGGTTCTTCTAAAGAACTTCAAGGGGCCACCAGCTAAACACCAGTTCATGTAGCTTTTGTGAAATGTTCATCGTAGTCAGTGTCCTTTATTTTGAATCACTAATTGCCTATTGATTGGTAAATGCTTAGTCGAGAAAGCTGTTTAAAAAGTCATGCTGACACGCCTCACACGCTTTCCCCTTCTCACGTACTACAGCATTTACTGCACACAGCAACACAAGCATTCTACCCTCATCAAGTGTAATTGAAGACATGGGGGAAAGACAACAGGATAATAGGATTATCATTCTCCTTTAATCTCAATGAGTCAGCACCACACAATTCCTCCTTGTGTTGCAGATGTGTATATGGGCAAAAAAAGTGTCTGTTCGGTTATCACATTCAAAATTGCCATCAGGAATATGATTGTTTTTTTTTTGTTTTTTTTTTAGATAATAGACAGCTTTTTGCTTCTCTAATAATGGATCTTTGTCACCGTGACACTTGAATTAATCTTATTTAATCATATTCATAGAAACATGTCAAAATTTCATGAGAGCTAAAAACAGAGCGTAACAATTTACCAGGAATAGCTACACTTAACAACATTTTATTCTAACCAAAATTCTCTCATATGCATATATCAGGTTGTGGTTATGTAAAACTAAAAAGAATGTATACATTTAAAGAAATTAAGATATTTTACTGCTATTGTGACTCAATAGCTTATGTGCACAGAACAGTTCGTTTACCGCAGGGGTGCACTTTTTCGGCACACAAGCTACTTTTGAAACAAGCTCCAAAGGATATATAGTGAAAGGAGAAGGAAAAGATATATAGTTTGCGTATGTGTGTGTGTGTCTGTGTGTGTGTGTGTGGGGGGGGGGGGGGGTGACCCTGCAACAATATCCTGCCTTTGCCCAACACTAGCTGGGATTCCGGCAGTCCTGCAGCCCTGAAAGGAGCGGGTTAAGAAAATGGATGGAATATATCACAGATTGAGAATGTTGAAATAATTAGAAATATTTTGTAGCCCCTAAACTTTATGTTGGGGGTGGGGGTGAGGGGTGTACAGATTTTGGAATGAATTAGTCTCACTGTATTTTCAAAAACCAACTGCATACTCAGCCAGCGATAACTGAGGTCAAAACAAGCTGTTATTATGGAAATGTGGGGGGACAAAAAAGGATGTGTTCTGCTGGAGTCTGATATCTCTGAGTCAGTACTCCAGAGTTGGCGTTTGAATGAGTCACAATACTTGTAATAATAGTGCTGGTGTAGGAGGTGGCTGGCCACATCCATATGCACTCCAGAACCTGTGCAGCAGAGCAAACACAGTTCAAGTCAATTTTATTGTTGGCCCATGCTCTATCTTAGTCATTTGGTATATTTCAAATAATTGGTTACTTCAACCAATGCTCTTCACTGAATACCAAGTACTGAGTTAACACAGCACGATCCATAAAAACCTACTTAGACGCTGCACTAAAGCAACAACGGGGAGGAGGAAACTGAATTAGGAATGTCTTCAAGCAACATCAAGCAGCAATGTTCAATCCAGCATTAAAAAGTGGGACACAAATCCTTCATGGTGCTTCTTTGGCTTGCTCAGGATATTTATTCCATTGATGTTTTTACTAATGCTCCATCTTTTCCAGCAGAAACAAGAGTGGCCTTTTGAGCCCTTTGTATCAATGTCTACTAGAGCAGAGGGCAAGATGCCAAGAGGAGTTGATGCCAAAGGAGGACAAAAGGAGGACACAAGCTACACACATGGAGGAAAGCATTAGTTTGGCCCTATTATAAGTCTGCTTAATGAGTCATTTCTCACTTCAGGCATCTGCTTCAAAACTTTTTGAAGAGACTCTCAACAATTAATGCAACAATATCATTTAGGGTAACTAAAGCAATAACACATCCATAAAATCCGACATATTTTTTTTAACCCAAGGTATTTTTATTGAGTTATACATAATACAAAACACAATCCTGATGCATTACAGAGTTACGAAAGTCTAAAAGACAAATTACTAAAACAAGTGTTTATAATATTGTAAAGCTAAAGTAGACAAAGTTAGAAAGTAGAAAATAATAATGTAAAGTAATAATAATAAATAAAATAAACAAAATGCCCCATGCCAATACTCTGTCACTGCCACAGCCATGTCATCACTTCATCACACTAGGACCTGGACTGTGTATTATCACATGCAGATAAGCTACTACAAGTTTGTAATAGTAAAGAGCTGGAAATGTTCTCAAAAAGGGACCCCATAAATCTTCAAATGTGTCAAGAGACTTTTTGAGTGAATACCTGATTTTCTCCAGATTCTCCAGATTTTCTCCAGTTTTAAGCAGGACATGATATCCTGTAGCCACTGTGAATGAGACAGGGGAGAGGTATCTTTTCATTTAAGCAGGATAGCACGTCGTGCCAGGAGTGAGGCAAAGGCTATACAGTATTTTTTGGCAGTACCCAACACAGCTTTGTCCTCCACAACCCCAAAAAGGGCTGTTAATGGATTTGGTTTCAAATCAGTTCAAATTCAGACATTGTGTCAAAGATTGCCCTCCAATATACATTCAAATGAGGGCACGAAAAGAAAGAACGGTAGAGAGACGACGGTAAGGTTACGTCTAATAGTGGGCTAACTGTGGGGTACAAAGACATTCGATTTATGATCCAAACCACAAGGGGGTTTGACAGAAACAAAGACATTTCTTTACACTGTTTTATGCATTTATAATAATACATGTAGAGTTTGCTTTGGTTCAGTTCAGAAGCTATGGCTATGTTTGTATTGATCTCTGTCTTATGATATGTTAAGGCAATGAGACCGAGCTTGTGGACAAAATCATTGATCATCCAAATTTAATAAGTCCAAGATAAAGGATCAGGATTGTGCAAAAGACACTGCAGATCATGATAGGTGCAAAGAAAATCTGCAACAGAAAACATTCACGTGGTTTCAGTTATTGTTCTCATGTCGGGCATTTTATAGTCTCCCGTGAGAAAACAACGAGGAAGGAAAATAATTTTTGTTTTTCTCTCCTTCAATCTACTCACTTGTGAAATGTTTTCCCTTTGTTCAAAGAGCAGAAATCAAGGAGCAGAAAGAAAAAGAATATGTGAAACGATTTAGATGAACCAGGCAATTACTCTCATATAATTGATCATAAACAATCTGTTGGTGCTTTTGGAGAAGAAACACTGCCAGTTATCTGATGGCAGAAACAAATTATTCCAACCATCTTTACATTATTTAATTAGTTAGTTTGTATGTGTGTGTTTAGGGCTGAAAGAATTTTTTCTTTGTGTTTAATTAGATTTTTGTGATTTTCTGTGGTTGTTTAAACTGCAGTGGTATGTTCGGTAGCTGATGGCTGTGTGTCATATACAGTGACAAAAACAGCCATATTGTTGTTTTATTATTATTATTATTTTCCCACAAGGAAATAACAGTAGCTTTTCATACTTTTTCAAAGTTGTAGTACACAAGAGTTCCTGTCAAGCAAAAGTAATTCAAAGTTTGTGTCGAATTTATCCCCCAAAAAAAGTATCCATTTGTGCAACTGAATTTGGTTTTTAACTGTCCTCTGCGTATTTGATGAATATAAATCTACCTCAGATTGGTTCAAAGATGTCTCCATTAAGTCCGTGACAGTCCAACCCAACCTTTAAAAAGAAAAGCAAGCATCTAGTGACGGATAGCACCTGCATTTTCAATTAAGACTAACTGCAGTGGTTTGTTTGTTGTGAGAGGGCATGGAAAAAGCTGTCCCCTCCTCTGCTGGAAGCTGATTAGACTGGAGACCATGTCAGCCTGAATCTGAAACTGAATGGCTCAGAATTCCTGCAGATAAAATCTTTTACCTTTTGCTCTCACCAATTTTCTTTCCCTTTCTTTCCAACACGGCTGTGCTCTGTGTTATCTGCTTTCTAATGAATGCAGTTTTTTTTTTAACCAGTAACAGAGAGGAGGGCAATAATACACAACATGTTTTATGATCAGTGGAGGGAAGCTGTGGAAGTCAAGGTCAAACCGTGGGGTTGCAGCGCATGTTTGTTGGTGTGTGAGTGTGATTTACAATCCCACCTGCCCGTTGTTATCTGTATCCTTAACCAATCCTTGGCTCGGTTTCCTCAGAGGAGTACCAAATAGAGTGCATGCTTATTTATTACAGCACACAAACTCAGCTGGCAAAAGGAGAATTCAGAAGAAGGCTGATGAGCACAGGATGATGCAGAGCAGCCTGACTAATGTGAGTCAGAACTCGTATTTCTTTAATCATCTTTTCTCCTTGTTCCCGTTTTAACCTCTCATTCCTTCTCCTTTTTCAGCTCAATTTTTCCCCCGTTCTGCTCATTTACATTCTTTTGCTGGCCTTTTTTTGAGTCCTCTCAAAAAGGCTGTGGAGAAGTGGGAAACCTGTGATTGGAAGATCGCAGGTTTGGTTCCCAACTTGCTTGTCCATGTGTTGAAGTGTCCTTGGGCAAGACACTTCATTTCTCCTGGTGGTTGGCGCCAGTGTTCGGCAGTCTGTGAATGCCTGGGACTGTGACTGTGTAGGTCTTTAGCCTTAATTCATCTTTCACAGGTCCCTGTCATACTTCTTGAAGCACCTTTCCATGCATGTTGAATGTGTGCTGATTGTGTCGTGGTTTCCAGTGTTATACAATGGTTCTAGAAATCCTCATTCTGACCCACATGATTCCTGTCAAACATTTACTCTCTCACATTTCCTGAGATTGAAGGACGCCGTTAGACTTTCAGTCAGCAGGTCCCGTGAATATCCTGTTGTTACATCAAATGCCTTTTAAGTTCATGGCAAATATAAAAGGTTTTCTTAGTTTTTTTTTTTTTTTTTACACTGCTTTAAATGATTCCTCAATCACCTGACATTTACTCACATCAGAGCAGCACGTCCTTTGACGACAGCAGGGCCGACAGAAGAGAGTTAATTTAGTGAAGGAAAGAAGGTATCGCTTTCTTACTCAGACAAATGATTTGAAATATGTCACACAGCTGAGAGCAGCTTTTTATTTCTATTGTACTGCTGGGTCTTTTAGTTTCTTCAAACCCACCAGGTGGCTCATTTTTCAGTTCTTTTTTTTTTTTAGCACTAAATGAAAGCAACCCCTAAAAGTGATTTCTCTCTCTTTTTTTCACTCACACATATTTTAAATGTAATAGTCTCTGTAAATGATAAATCTGTAATTTGTTTTTCCCATTTGTATGTCTGTGGTTCTTCTAGATTCATTGAAAAGATGGTTTGAAAACCTCAGCGAGTTGCTGCAACTCCCATATGAAATAATTTGACTTTGACCACACTCTGCAACACACAAACAAACAAACAAACAAAATATGAGGGCCCTACTTATGCGCTGATAAAAGGAGAGCCAGAAGGAACCCAATAATTGAACTGTAAGCGAAGCACCAGAGCATTGTGCCATTTCCAGAGTAATAAGGAAAACGTTATTATTCACCTCGAAAACACATCATAACACATTCACAAAGAAGCATCTATATATGCTGAACTGAGCCAAGTTTGAAAGATGACGAAGATCAGCGGATGCGGTGTATGGGGCCTTTGCATAACCAAATAAACTTTGAACGTATTGACTCTTATAGTCTCTGCTTCCTGCTGTTCAGCTGAATAAATCATAACACACTCTGTCTCTCTCTTTTCTTTGACTGTGTTCAGTGTGTTCACAGGGGGGAGTCTACAGTATGCTCAGTTATCAGTTGTGCTACAGCTCTGCAGCGTGCACAAACACACACAGCCACATGTTTTCAAAGCAAAACAGCTTTCGTGCGGTATCCGAAGCAATGGCTCTGCAGCAAGTACGCATGTGTATCTAATCGGAAAACGTGTGGCATCAGTGGAAATCTGACAAACACGTTTAAAGTATTTAAACAATTTAAATAGGTTCATGCACAAGGAAAGGTGCACGAAAACAGACAAAGGACTTTATCGGTTTTATTTGACATAAATGCAAAATATTACTGTGGAGAACATGGGAACATTGGGATGTACTGACACTGTCATTCATCAAGGGTTGTATGAGACTTTGCTGATTAGAAGGCTTGGCTAAGCATCTAATAGTTAAGGCAGAATTATCTGAAATTTAAAATACCAGTGTTCATTTTGGTCTTCAAAACAAAAAATAGTATTTTTTTGTTTTTTTTTTGTTTGTTTGATGTCAGACATTAAATCCAAAAAGGGCTATGACTGCATGCGCCCCATTTACCATTCAGATGGAATTAAAAGTAGTAGATATAACATTTGCATTTAATATGTCTGCATCATGCTGCGTGAGCAATGGTGTCAGGCACATCCGTGCAGTTGGAGACTTCCTCTTGCAATTGAAATGTTCTTTTCTTTTATTAGTCTTTTGTGTCTGCTACGATTAACTCTCCCTCTTCTGCTCTGAGGTCTCTTCTACAAAAAGCCGTCGCATTTATCTTTTTTTATCTTTTATGTTATGGCTAATAGAGTACTTGCTTTGAAAACTAAATTTAATGTCATTTTTTTTACTTGAAAGTTTCAGTATGATGCTTTTTTTAAATTCCTAGGACAGACTTTAATGATCTGTTTGTTTGCTATTGCTGTTCACATTTCTACCCATTTACTAAACCTCTGGTTTTCCTTGGAGCACAAACTTATTTCTCAATAATTAAAATGATTTCATCCAAACCTTCTCCTTTCTTTATTTTTTTATGCATTCACTGTTCTGTGGTCCAGGTTGGACCAAAGGAAAAATAATGATTTTTAGCCGTCTTATCCAAAAGAACGTTGTTGCTCCAAATCAACAGTGAATCATCCTGTTCAGACACAACCAAGCCTTGTCAATCTGCTATGAAGTCAAGTGCAAGAATAGAATAGAGAATAAACCTGATTTCAAAAGGAAGAAAACCATAGGCAGCCTCTGAGTCATACCACATGTTTCCAAGTGCATCTGACAGGTAAACTAGTCAGAGGTCTTAGATGGTGCTGATTACTGGGCTCTCTTATGAGCCTCCCCTGATGAACAAAATGTAGGCTAACAGGTCATACATGTGTGTGCAAATGTAACACAACCTGAATTTAGTTCAAATTTCTTATTGGGTTCAGTGATCCTAAACATTTTTGGTTACAAAACAGTGCAAAAATGTGTTCCTTTTTTTTAAGCAGCTGCTTTAACATTTGCTTCCAAGTGAGACGCTTATTTTTGGACACCAAAAGTCCAACTGAGACATTGTTCTAAACTTTTTACGTCACACAGAATTAACTTTGAAATCCAAAATATTTTAAATATACACATTTCTAATTGTAAACTTGTTAGGTCTCTTTTAAGGTTTATGCCTTGCAAAAATCAATACTGGTTACACAAACAGGTCTCCAAGACTTTTTAGACCACATTTCCTATTTTAGGGGAAGTTCCTGTTTGGAGGTCTCATCAGCCCCTCCCATTTCAGCAGAGGTCACATGCACTAAGCACTGCAGCAACAATGATTTCTAAGTTGGTTAAGGAAGTATGGCAAATATTTGATGTACAGAAGGGAGAGGACTTGTAATAAAGTTTTTGACATCGCCAAGAAGGATCCCACCATTCAAACCCTTCCAAGCATTTCCTCTAACGAGTCCTCACTTTGCTGTTGTGAGGTGCAAGAACTTGGAAATGCAAAAAAAACGTTTCAGCATGAGTTTTAGTTTATTTTTTTTAGCGCTTTGAGATTTTATCTAAAATGTAAAGCGCATTCTAAATAAAATGTATTATTATTATTATTATTATTATTATTATTATTAGAAATAGTGTCTCCTTT
Source organism: Oryzias sinensis (assembly GCA_037389245.1). Taxonomy (NCBI): domain Eukaryota; kingdom Metazoa; phylum Chordata; class Actinopteri; order Beloniformes; family Adrianichthyidae; genus Oryzias; species Oryzias sinensis. The sequence continues at coordinate 8,324,114 of CM074490.1, forward strand.
TGTCTCTTAGCCCTACATGCAAGGGCCTCCCATTTAACTGGAACAAACCTTAAATTGCACAAATTTGTCATTCTACCGCTTCTAAAAATGTAAATATAGAAATGTGAGTCCCACAGGCTTGATTTGTAAGGTAAAACCTCAATGTGTATTTCAGTAGTTTACAAGGTTTATTTAAGATCTTATTCCAAATATTAAAACGTTACCTTTTTTATTTGATGTCTTTTATTTATTTGTCAGTACTTAATCGGCAAAAAGAGGTCCATTTCACGTTTTTTGATGTGAACTCACATGTGGCATCACTCGCACTCCCCTATCCATCCACCTCAAGCAGCATACTTAGCAATGGCACGTCAATAATTCCTAAGCGCTTGGTGAATAAGTGTTGGTTTATGTTTGCAAGAAGTGGAATTATACAAAGTGAAAGCTTCCTGGATTGGGATTCAAAGTCAATCCATGGTAGCATCGTCCTAATCAATAACCAGAGAGACACTTGCAGTTACAAGGACAGCAGTTGGATGTGTGACATCAATTGCTGCTTTAATGCCAAGAAAGCAGCATCAAATAGTAATCATTGGCAGAGACAACGGTGCCGTGTTACTAATCAAAGGCAGTATTGGTGTTGATGTACTCAAGCTGAGTGACCTGAGCCAGTCAGCCCTGGTTCCAGTCGCATACGGTTTATACCGCGTGATATACATCCCCATTTTGTCACCAAGACAACAATGATATTATTAATCAGCACCCCGTAAAGTAGGCTGCAGAAGCTGCTAACATCCTTAGGGTTAGCAAATAAACGAGACCCCCACAGAGCTGACATCTACACAGTCATATGTTTCAGCAATAAACTAAAGGTTACAGTAATTACAATGTCATAAGACCACCAAAAAGTATTTATAACTTAATTTAAAAAGCTTGTTGTAAAAGCTTATTGTAACTAATTTCATTTTTTTTTGTTTCTAAATGAACACATTTACTGAGAATTGCATTAGGCAAGAAAACATCAGCTCCATCATGGTGTCTCCACAGCCCCTTTTGTCAGGTAAATCATGACAAACACAAGTTCCCACTAGTGAGGTGTAATTTTTTTATGCTTGTGAACACAAAAAGTCCTTCAACTTAACATACAGCCAGACTTTACATAATAACAAATGTCTCTTTGCAAATCCATGTCTTTGCTGAAGACATTTAAATCCTCTTGTGTTTAGCATTTGAAATGTTTCTTGGATTCCTCAGTTTCACAATGGTTATCTTCTCATTTCATGTTTGTATTGCACTTTTGTGTATATTTCTACTGTTCAGATGGCTTCCTGTCAAACTCTTTAAGATGCAACATTATCTGAAAAAGTTTGGTATAAAGTTAATTTGATTTTATTCTTTTTCTTTGCCTCTCTGCTGACATCGTCATATCTTAAACATCTCTATATAGCTACTTTATTATTTAATATTAATGACAAGATATGCTTTATTTTGAAAACTGCAGAAATGTTCAAATAGACCAGTATTTTTTAAGAAGATGCAAAGTGTAACATGCATTTAAGTACTAAAGTATAGGAATTTTGGACCAGAGCCTGTTGTAGCACGAGCTCAAACTTTAACCATGAGTTGTAAAAATAAAAATAAAAAACTTCACATAAACATACATTTGTATCAGTTTCAGCATGAGTTTTAGTTTATTTTTTTATTTATTCTGTCTGGTTAGAATAATAGCAATTAAAAGTTTTGTCATAAACCCAGTTTAAGAACATTTATAATTTTTTTCTTGAAGTATTATTAAATTTTAACTCACTAAAAGATAAGCAATCAAAGTTTGCTGATGGTAAAAACATGGGATAGTGTGGAAAAGTGGCTTTCAGCGGGGGGGGGGGGGGGGACATCTTAACTCAATACCTGAATAATCTGGAGTCAATCTCTCTAATCACCCAGACCACTGGTAAACCTTGTGATGGGGTCTCAGATCCTGCTTAACACTGACTATATCATTTAATTTTACTCAGATTCAATTTCAAGTGCACAAAAATCACATTTTTCTATGACTGCAGTCTTATCAGTCAGCTCTTTTTGTTCACTGGCTTCTTCTCTTTTGTTTTTTAACTGACACTTTAAAGCAATTTAAACGACTTTCTCATGGAATTGCTCATCTGCACACACCATCAAAGACCATCAACAGACATCCGAAATGTTATGCACTATTGTGGACAACACAGCTCATCCCTATTTTGAGGCCGGTGTCATGGTTTGTTTGTTTTGTCTTGGTTTTTGCTTTAGTTCTTGTTCTGTCATTGTTGAGTTCTGTTTCCTGTTTTATTTTGAAATGTTTCCTGTCTTGTCATGTTCTTGAGTTTTACTTCCTTGTCCCTATCTGTCCTGATCGTGTTCACCTGTGTCTTGTCTGCCCTGCCTGTATATAAGTCTTGTCTCTGCCTTCCTCTTGGGCTGGTCCATTAACGTCTCATGTAACGTCACTTTTGTCTTTAGGTCTCTTTGTCCTGACTCCTTCATGCCATGTCTCATGCTTTGCCACAGTAAGTTTAGTTCTAGTTTTGTTATCCTGCTCTGCAGCGCTTTTTGTTTGTATTAAACCCCTTGCCCTTGAACCGTGTGCCTCCGCCTCTGCATTTGGGTCCTCCACGCTCTCAAGCCCCCGCGCCCAGCACTGATAATTCGTGTCAATAAAAAGGTAAAACAAAATCTGGATTTGCTCTTTGTGTCTGCAGGCACCTTTATGTAAAGTAATATAGGGATATTATAAAACTACAATTTGAAAGCATGCACATGAAAAGAAAATGAAATTACCTCTTAAGGAGGCGCAGCATTGTATATAATTGCTGGGGATTATAATACAGAGTGGGCTGAGGTGACTCCACTTTTAGTTCATTTTTATGGTTATAGGGGTGGACGATACTGGGAATTTAAATATTGATCTTATATCAAGTATTTCAGGGCCAATACCGATACTTTTTCTTAAAATGTTTAATTTATAGAAAATTACACATTTTTTGTTTATTAAATGTTTAAGAAAACACAGGACAGAGACTTTTAGCAAATAAAACAGTATATATATACAGTGATCCTTGCTATCACGGTTTACTTTCACGGTTCTTCATGCAGTTTGGATTGTGCATTGTGTTCTGCATTCTGATTGGCTAAAAAGTCACTCAGCGAGTAGCTCAAGAATGGGACCCTTTGATGAGCCGTTCATTACAGTTCTCCAACATAATCGATGGGGGCATGTCGGTGTATAAGGATCTTTAGCAAAGAAGAAAAACGACAACAACTGCCTATCCTGTATGTTCCTCTCCCGAACAAACACACCTGCAGCTGCACCGCGGGCTTCAAAAGGAAAAAACGCTGCAGAGGATGCAGCGGCTCAGTATGATAATGAAGAGCAGTGAAAAGAAGACCGGAGTCACTATCTGTATCACTGTACTTTTTATTTTTCATTATCATTTTTAAATTTTCTTCGTTTTAAATCCTACGAATTACGCGGTCGTGGAGCTAATCTCCATAATTTAAAGCCTTCTGTTCTTATGATGATTGAAATTATTATTTATTGTACACTACAGAAGTTATTTGTTGAAAAACGTTTCTAAATACTTTTATTTATTAAAAACATTTAGCCAGTTAAATGGTTTGTTCTTTCTTTTCAATGTATAATGAATTATGTATTTCATTGTATAATAATTGTAAAAAAATAAGGTTTCTACTTCACGGGTTTTGCTTATCACGGGTTCTATTTGGAGCAATAACCCGTGATAATCAAGGATCATATATATATATATATATATATATATATATATATATATATATATATATATATATATATATGCTCCCCTAATAATAACATAATACAATAAAAATAAGAAGGAAAAAAGTAATTAGTGCAAAATTAAAAAAAATAAAAGCTACTTTTATTATAACAAAAAAAAAAAAGCTGTACCAAAAAATAAAGACAGTAATAAAATATCAAAGTCTTAGTGAAAAGAAGTAAACAAAAGCAACACTGCTAATAAGTTATGTTAAAATCCACAAATGTATCCGCTTAGGAGCGATATGGTGGTTTAAATACCAGTAATTACAAAAATGTACAAAACACAACAAACAATCCTACCATTGGTCCAAACATGTGGTTCTTTAATGAATCTCTGCTGCCTGAGGAAGCAGGGAGGGGAGGGCCAAGGTGTGAGCAGCAGGAGGTGGGTAGGGGTGAGGTTTTTATGCAGACAAACAGTGTTGCCAGATTGGGCAGTTTTCCGCTCAAATCAGGCAGGTATTTGCTCAAATTGGGTTGTTTTTTTGCCCAATCTGGCAACACTGCAGACAGATTGGCCCTTAGCGCCATTATGAACTCTGTAGGTAAATTCAAGCTGTGAAGGAAAAACTGCGACGAAAGTATTGATCTCATCACGCTGGTATCAATACTTCACCTTGGTATCGATACCATCGAAAATGCGAATCCCGATCAACCCACCTAATGATTTTGCAGATTGTGAGTCTAAAGCTAATCATCTACGACTTTAATTCTGCAGCAGTTTATTAGATATAATATAAATAAATATAAACCGATTTAAAAAAAGATCAAGTGTTTTTTTTTTAGGAAAAGACTCATGAATTAAGTTATTAGAATTAACTGTTGTGAAAATAATACCTCACAGAAATGATGAATGGTCGGACATTCCATGAAGCCTGTTGAGTGCATTTCCACAACCATAGAATGACTTGTCCTTTCTAGGCTTCTGTAGCAGCATGACATGGAGGCAAAGACACTTTGGCCTGTTTAGTACAATAAATAAAATAAAAAAAGATAAAGGCCAAATCCGAATTCAATCCCTACACCAACTTCTCCCTACTATTTATCCCACCAAATGAGTGATGGAAAAAATTGTCTTCGAATTCTGGCGTAACTACCACTCGATGACATCATGAATAGTTGCCCATATGGCTGCCGTTAGCGGGCAGCGCTCAGAATATACATAACAACAGCGGTTTGCATTTCTTCTCCGCATCACAAGCGTTACACAGATCACCCTACCGGCGGACGGATTCAGGATAAGTTGGTATAACTCCTCCTAAAAAAAACAAGCTTGGTCTCCAGTACAGCTTCAAATGCCCCTCCTGGAGCAATAGGGAGGAACCAGAGGGGTTAGGAATGAATTTGAAATTCGGCCGAAATGTCAATTTCATAAAACTTGGTTTTAACTTTTAAGTATTTGATAAAGTTGTTAAATAATTAATTTTTGAAGTCAAACAAGAATCTATTTGAACAACTTTGTTGCTAATATAACAGGTTCACAATGTATTGTATAATTACGCAACATTTATTTTTATTTATTTTATATCTGGCAATTGAGTTGCATGCCATTAAGGTCCTTCAGATCTGGGTAGAAGTTGATGCCCCCTCTTCCCTTTCTGCTGTTTTCTAATCGGGAAGAGGTGAGCAGGATGGAGATCTGTTTCTTTGTATTTAATGTTGGAGCTAATTTGAAGTTTGTATTTTTAGTTTTGGACATATCTGAGCGCAGCGCATGTTGACGCCATGTTATCTTATAAACAGATAATAAACCAGGCTGCTCCAAAAAAGTGTCTCGTGGCTTCCTAAGGTTTTCACAACAACGCAGAGCACTAAGAGAGACGGTTACACTATTTGTTTTTCCTTTCATTTGTTAAAATTGCTGCATTCTCTAGTGTGTTGTGCAGTCACAAAAGCGGTAGAAAGTTTGATTTCTGTAAGGTGCATCACATTCAAAGAAAAACCTTGCTCGTACTGTGGATGACTCCGTTCTGCTTGCCGTCCAGAACATCTTACTCTTCCTTCTCACTTCAGCTTCCACTTTCATAAACGACCTGCCTTAAGTAGAAAGACCAGGGAAAGAGTTCGCTCCAGAAAAAAGATCTTGGCCTCGGTTACTGACCAGCAGCAGTTTGCCTCTTCGTCTGCCCCATGGTGTCAGCACTGAAGAAAAGTGGTAAAAAATGCCCGTCAGGCCGGTTTTTAGAAGGAAAGACTCCAAGCAAAATAAAACTAATTGCAGAGTCACCTTCATACGTAATTCTGAAAGAAGTCAAGTGCATCATGTGAGGAGAACTAAGAGTTTGTATGACAACTGGAGCTGCGTCAGGGTCCTCTGCGCCGCGATCCCTCTCCTCCTGCTCCTCCTCTCCTCCTGTGAGAACAGGGAAGGATCGCTCATTCTAAAGTCTCCCTTTCATCTCTTCCCCTATCATACTGTTCTCTGGGGGAGGGAGAAAGAGGGGGAGTGGCGTGAGGACACAGGGCAGGCTTTTTATACATCTTTTTGCCTCTCCTCCTCTTTCCTCCTTGCACTGTATGCTTTTAGTACATATTCCAAGCGAATTAGTTTATTGGAAAAAAAAACACACACGTTTACTAGTTTGTTATTATCTTTTTCATTTGTATAGAAATGTTAAATTTCCTTTCACTATTGCTAACAGTCCTGTATGATTTGCAGAAGCAGTGAACCTCAAAAAAAAGAAAAGATTTAATGACATACACGCTTCTAAGGGTTGATGTATTTGAATAATTAGACATTCTTCCCATACTTATGGCCTTTGATGATCACGAGACATTGGCTGTGTCAATTCCCACCTAACCTAACTACTAAAAGCGATATAGTGGGGGACTATTTAGTGCTCTGGATTTTAAAGCAAATCTGACACCATACTCACCATTTTGATTGTTTTAAGCAGAGTGTAGCGTAGCGGTTCTAAAGTGAAAATCTCATTGATAGTGAGTATTTATGAATCAATTTATCAGTATTTATGAATCTGCTGTGTTCTGAAGATGAAAACGTCGATGGTTTATAAAAAAATAGATTTAACTGCAATTATTTTTCCAAAATCGTTCAGACACAATGCATTGTGGTCTATATTCACCAAAAAGCCACAGTGGTTTTTCGCTAAGACTTCTGGGAGATTTCTAGGGCACTCGATTTTGGAATTGTAGATTTGGACAGCACTGCAAAATGATTGCACAATATAGTGCACTATATAGTACATAGGGAAGAAAATTCGGACGTAGCCGTTATATTTTTAGAAACAACACTGCTTTCTTTTTCCATTCATTTAAAACTACAATTGTGCACAGGCGTCTGATGGAATGAAATGAGTTTGAGAGCCTTTGTGGAAGTCGGACCTATCGCGATTAAATAAGTTTAGTAAAAAGACTAAGAATGCTGTGTTTAGTGCATCATTACAACAAAATGCTTTGTCAAATCATCTCGCATTTGAGATGTGTTTGTTTTCTTTCAGTCCTGCCATTTCAAACATGTATCTGTGAAAAGCACCAGAATGGAGAATGTAATATAATGTAGATGGTTTATATTGATGTTGAGTATTGTTTTCAGCTTCTGGTACCACAAGATGCTGCCAATCAGCTCCCTGATTGCAGCTGGCTGGTAGCACCTGTGAACATGGGCACGACTACAGTATTTTTGTTTCGCGAACGCTCGTCACGTTTGGCTTTGATCCAGAGGTTCATTTTACAACGATCCCGCTGGTCTTCTGCTAAACCGAGCTGCAGCATTATTGGGAGGGAGCCCCAGTAGCATTGCCAAACTAAAGGACAAATTACATAAAACTGGAAATGGTAAACAAAGCCAGAATGTAGAATCGCATGAACAAAACCGCAGTAGGAACTTTTCCTCATCCTGTTTACACAGGACTGGAAGGCCTTCACAGCTGTTTGGTGATCAGCAGGAGGAGGTGTCAGGTTGTGTATTAGTACTTTCACACACTGCTAAGGCTCCCTGTTTCTAAGATGAACGAGTTGATTAAGTACCATTAAAGGGTTTTCGAAATCTTAATGATCTAATCTAGTCAACACCAAACAAAGGTTCACTGGTAGAATAAGGGCCTTGGTGAATAAAAATGTGCAAATGTTTCAGCTCTGCTGAACATCCCACAAGTGAAAGTTCCTAACAAACATGGCAGATTAGAAGCAAAACTATGAGCTTAAATTGAAAGTAAATTTTGTGTGGAATAAAGAAACAATGTACCAAGCACAAATTTGTTCTTGTGTCATGCCTAATACCCCACATGTTGACTGAAGGTGCGGCTGGTGAATTTTGATTTCCTTTACAATCCTGTACAAGCTGTACACTGCCAGAGTCTCCCAACCTGCCATCCTCACACCACACTTTTACCACCCATGGAGGCCAAGAAAATGTGCTGCTTTTACTACATGTGAGTTTGTAAAGAGGTTGTTCCAACAGGCCAACACAATCACAGGGACGGTGAGCCTGTGTCTGTGGGATTCACACTCTGCAAGATCTTTTTGCCACTTTCTTGCACAAACTGAGACACACAAACACACATGGCTGTGTGATGGTGCCAATCGCATTGCTCTCCTAAGGGATTTAACTGGGATTAGTGTGTAAAAAGCCAATATCCGCCTGATAATAGCGTGTGTCTGTTTATGGCTGTGCTATTCTCAGTGTCATTATGTGATGCAGTGTGTACATGTCCTTTTGTGCTTGTCATTGTCACAAGCAAAAAGGGCACTTCATTATCTGAGGGCTCCTTTTAATCCAAAGAAAATCTCATCATTTTTTTTTTAAATCATTTTTCTGTTTCAGAAATAAGTCTTTGTTCTTATCTAATTAACTTTATTTATTTTTGTCAAATAATGTTAAAAAACAGATTTATAAAATTTTAGAGAAGTTTATATACCTTGATATACCATAAAATACCATCAAAAATATGTATATATTTTATTATTAGGAAATAAATCAGTGAGAAATAGATATTAACATTTTATCTTCAAACATTTTTTTCAGAAGTTATGGAAATGTATGATAAAAATAGAAAAAAAGAATGTATTTTTGTTCTTAATGTTACATTCTATCTAATAAAAAGACTTCATATGTTCCAGTGTGGTGAGTTTGTGCTGTTATAATATAGAAATAAAGCTATTTTTTGGACACTTGTTTACTTTAACAGTATAGTCATAGACAGAGTGGCTTATCATGCAGACCAGACAGCACACCCTCCATCTTCAGTCCAGCGAACACTGTGCAGAGAAAATTTCATTCCCCTGCAACGAAATGTAGAAGCAAGCCTGACACTTTTTTTCAATTTACTCCATGTGATTCTGTTGTACGTTCAAGCAGTTTTTCTGATGTTCTCCATTGTTTCTGCCAGTGGCAGCCTGATTGCACATAGAACGTGACATTTTATTCCACCATTCTGCAATTTGTGCCCCAGTTTGTATCCCTCTAAAATCCCTGTCAAATAGAACAGAAGACAGTCTTCCCTTTCTAGTTTTCTCGCAGTTCATCTTTGGCAGTTTAGCTCATTCTGTTAGAGCGATTATGCTGCTTTTATTTTTTTAAACAGCCCACCCTGTTCTGTGTCCTGATTGGCTTTAGACCTTTTCAATCAGTGTTCTCCGTGCCGTGTCTCCTGTACATAAATGCGGAGCTCTTCAGATCTACAGAAATCTTTGATCGCGATTAGATCTTTGTTTTCATTTTAAGATCCTGGATTTAATTTCTATGAAGGTTTGAACTTTGAGAATTTAAACAAGAGTAAAGGGTGAAAATGTCAGAGAAAAAGTGCACAAAGTAGCCAGTGAGGAGTTTTACTGCCATAAAATGTCTGTAATCTTACTCGGTGGATTTTACCGTTCATGGGTTATTTTTAGAACAAAACTCCTGCAATAAACAAGGGAACTCTGTACTGGTGAGAAGGTAACGTAGATAAATGGTAAATGGCGTATACTATATAGCACCTTTCTTCCTACAAGGACAAAGTGCTTTACAGTCACAGACCCATTCACCCAGTCACACACACATTCATACACTGGTGGCGGCTCCGCTGCCAAACACAGGCGCCCGCCAACCACCAGAGGCAAGGTGGGGTTCAGTGTCTTGCCCAAGGACACTTCGACTCATGGGCATGCAAGGCGGGAATTGAACCTGCAATCTTATGATCATGGGTCGACCGCCCTACCGCTGCACCACGGTAGGGCACCATGGCCGCCCCAGATATATGCTTAGCTGCAACAGAAGACATAGAAATGAGCTTTTTTCATTATTACTGGATGACAAACAGACATGCAGGACACAGCTGCTCAGTTTTAGAGCAAACTGTGAGACGTGTGAGGAGCTGCAGCCCTCAAAGTCTCAGCGGGACGAAGACAAGAGAGCATTAACGATTTATTGTTTTGTTGTTTTTTTTTCAATGTATCTGATTTTTTTCCCTGACTTTTTTTTTTTTGTTTTTATCAGAGAGAGTTATTTGGTCTTTTTTATTGTATATATATTGTTATTTAATTGAAAGGATCATAAATGAAAGAAACTTTAGCCTTTAGAAAGTTTCTAGAAACTTTAGAAACTTTCATATAGAACTTTACAACTCCCTCCCCGAGCAGATACACCAATGATCAAAGGGTCGGCGGTTCGATCCCAAATCCCCCATTCAACTTATGTTGTGTCCACTTCACTCTCCCTGCCTCCAGCGTGGCTCCACAGGTGTGTGAATGTGTATGAATGTCCCGGTGATGGTCAGAGGGATCATAGGTGTGCATTGGGAGCCACGCCCCTGTCAGTCTGCCCCATAGCTGCTGTGGCTACATCAGTAACTTACCTTCATCAAGTATGAATGAGGAGTGAATGAATAACGGACACATTGTAAGGGCTGTGAGTGTCTCTTTATAATTTTTATTTTATCTAAATATCCAAAAGGTAAATATTTTGTGTCATTTACGCCCTTTGTTCTTCTCGTTTCTCTTTTAGCATGCTGATTCAGGTTTTTGTTTGTAGTAAACTTCTCAGAGATAGAGGAATTGGCAGTTTTTTAATTGTCTTACTGATCAGAAGTGGATCCCATCATTGTGCAAATGCTCTGGCGTGCGAGTGGGAGATGGTTAAACATACAGATAAGTTTGTTGTTTCAGGTGAAACTATGAAGCAGTTGTTTGCTGCCAGGCTCTGTCATTGTTCGCTGTTTAATTTGAAGATCACAGTCATCAGGCCAATGTAGAGGATCTCTTCAAATGGACAGGTAGGTATGGTAGAATCTACTGCCCCAACCATCAATAAACATTCTCCCTCTGTTTGTATTGCATGTTTAGTATAATGGCAATATTTCTAGACAACACAACAGACAGACACAGCAACAAACTTTACCAAACTGCTCAAAATCCAAAGGTTCCTGCTGGACTGATGCCCTTTGTCATCTGGTTGAATCTGCACTGTTAGAGTGCAGAGTCTGACATTCAAAACGTTCTTGGTTCAAAACTACACTAAACTCAGAAGTTTATCCAGCAATTGCTACAAGTTCACACTCAGAAATGCACCGAACTAGAATTTTTATCTTGTGGCGGTTAAGGTTTAGATGATTAATGGATGAAAGAGGCAACACAAATATGAAAAAAAAAAATCATGTTTTTCTGGATAATATATACAAAATCTTTAAAAGGAAATTAAACTATTAGTTTAGTTTTTTTATGATAATTTCATAAGAGCAGATCACATTGTCCGGCATATTACTGCAGTTATGGACATGTCAGTATTTATGCTTATGCTCCTTGACTGTGACCAATTTACCAAGACCTCAAATCATTTTGGGCCCTCATGAATCCCTTAAGTGAAACATTTTTTACAACTTCAAAATGTCATTTTAAAATTAATCATTGTCATTAGTTAACCTTTTGCTGAGATAAACACATCATCAATCATTTTCTCTGGTCCTCTTCAAGTTTCTAAAACCACACCCGAGCACTCTGTTCCATGACCCTTATCTCAAATATTGCTCATGATTAGGTCTTCAAGTTTTATTTTTTTTATCATTGTTAACCTAAATAATGAGAAGGTCAGGTTTTTTAATCCATCATGTTCAGATTTTTAAATTTAAATTTTACTTTGTTGTAAATTTTGCAGTTTTTGATTTTAAATTTGAACGGCTTCAACGGTTTTAAGTGAAACAAAAAGATAACATAGGAAATTAATCAGAAAAAGTGCTGATTTGCCACAGTTTGTAAATCAGTAGTAAAACAGTTTTCCTGGTTTTAAAGAATATAAAGAGTACAACACATGTATGACTTTTTTGAGAGAGAGAAAAAAAATCAGTGATGAGGGTTAAAATGATGATACCACATAGGATTCAGATAAGCAATGTCATAATGTGATTCAGTGCCAACGCTTAAACTCCATTGCAAATCTGTGGAGCCAGGATGTATGTGGCAGTTTCTGTTAAACAGGAGCAAATGCTGGATTTGGTCAGAAGAGTGTTTAACATCCTATTAAAGATGCCAGCCAGCTGTTCAGAACAAAACTGGAGCATTTTGTTAGGTAGGTCAGCAACCTTTCGAGGATATATGCACGTCAGCCTTCACCTCAGTTCCTGCTCCTGCAGCAGGAGAATGAGGATGTCAAAAATCAGGGGGAAGAGCCTCTAAAACTCAAGACAATAAAAACAGTTCAGCCCCTTTTACCAACAAGAATGAACCATTCTCACTCTGCTTCTGTCTGTCTAGTTTCTTACCTTCTTGTATTCCATTCCAGATTCTTTAGAGGCAGCTTTGCTCTGAGAGTTCCTCTGTCCTCCATTATGCTTTTCTGTCATTGTTGTGTCCTTGTTGTTTTTGGCCTGTCATTCTCCTGACCCGAAGGCACTGTGGTCTCCTCTTTACTTTAATGGCTATCCAGGATTCTAAATAGGGACATGTCTAAAAGCTGTTTAAGTTGGGATGGTGTAAGCAAAGCACATGATCCAGATAAGCACAGGGTCAGTGCTCCTCACTTATTTCTTCCCGTCGGAACAGACTTCACCCTGTCTTTAAAGCAGTATGGCTGTTTTGAGGCAGCGATTTTTAAGCCCAAATTTAAAACGTTCAATCCTGGACAATTTTTGGTGTGTAGATGTATGTAATAAAGAGAGACGACAGGATTGGGCAGCCTTTCTGCCCCACAGACCCACAGAAAGGGGTCTGAGCAATCCTCTACAATAAAGATGCAAAAAGACGTTTAGGGGAATGAAAACATGCTTGATCAAATTCTGCTGCTAAAATGCAGGGAGTAGATGGTGCCGTTAGCGTTGCAATGTCCAAAAAGTGACAAGTTGAGGAAAGCATTTGGTTGAACATAAACTGTAAAACCAGAGGTAACATTTTGGCTCCTAAAGGAGGAGAAACCAGCCACTAGGATGTAGGTCAAGACAGCAGAATTCCTCAAAAGTATTCCTCCTGTTATTCCTGCAGTTGTTGGGTAAGTGAATCTTCAGCCTGCAGCCCCTGCTTTTACCACGTTATCATTCATTTTGCTGCTAGTCAGTGCAGACTTATCAGCCTCACAGCTAAAAATCCAGTGGGACTCCGTCGTAATGGGATCCATGACGCCGCCTACTATTCACACACCTAACACACTAAATACAAGCAAACAGCCCAATACGTTCAGCAAATACACACCTAACGAGAAGTCAGGAGACACTGCCCTCACAGGAGACACTGCCCTCACGTGTGCCACCATCTAGCTGCAGGACAGAAAATGGCTGCATTGGATATTCAAAAATTCCAGAGACCCCCAAAGGTGTGTCAGACCTCTGGAATACTTAAGACAAGCACATATTTATTTATGTATTATTTATCTAATCACATGCACGATGTTGTTGTCGTCGTTTTTTTTTTTTCCTGCTCACACTTCACACTGCTCACTCTCCATGCGGCATCTCATTAGGATTTCAGCGGAGTGAAAAGCAGGGAAACAAAATGAGGAAGACGGCAGGCAAAATGACAAGAGGCTGACAAAACGACATCCACTAGGGACAAACGGAAAGGGGGGATTGAGATGAGAAAAGAAAGACAGTCATGGTGTAATAGCACTCTGACAGAGTTTGGAGGAGGGGAAGAATACTGAGCAAGCAATGAGGTGTAGAGCCAAAGGATAGATAGAGAGGAAAAAAAACACAAAAATCAAGCCAGCACCATGTCACCTAAGAGGTGTTTTTATTTCACTGTGAGCAGGGATTCAAACAGCATTATTGCCCGGTAACACTATGACAACAGCCTTTAAAAGCTCAGACTCACACTGTGTGTCTCTGTTTGTGTGTGTGCTTCAGCTGGTTTGTGTGAGCAAATAATTAGGCCCATGTCTAGCTTAGTGAATGTGCCTGTTGGTATTTCAATCATCTGCCATTCTGTCTCACTGAACACACACTATTAGCATCATTGATGTAAGGTGTTTTGGAAGATAATGGATTTTCAGGGGTTCATCTTTTATTTTGTGCCGGTGTGAAACAATGGGACAAGTTTCTTTTCTGTACCGTATCAATCCGAGAGAAGAAGGACGCTAAGACATGCTAAATGTTCAGAATTTTTGGTTGTGAATTATCCTTTGTTCTCTAATTCTCTAATTTACAAGGATCTAAATTATCAACACATGTTTATTATTGCAATAGAACAAGTATTATGATGTTCCAAGATGAAAACATGTAATTCAAGGTACCCAGAGCAATACTAAGATACCGGCCAACTGACATTAGAGCCATAAAACCAATTAAAAACATGAGTATACACTCGCTAATGCTATAGTCGTGAACAGAGATTGTACCTCAGTGTTTGCCATTTAATTCTATTTGACGAACATGTCATAAACTGACAAAATCCATGACTTGCAGCGGTGAGACATGTGTTTCTGAAAGTTAATGAGCTGCTAAATTCGCACTGGTGTCTCCTGTGTGGAATTAGTTTAAACTGGAAAATTAGATCAGTCCAAACAGCCTCGTGCAGCGCCTGCAAAGCAAATATATGCTGATAAAGCTGCCTTAACTCAAGTAGGTTTACTTGCATGGGGCTACAAATATAAGACATTTTCATTTTCCTAATGACTTAATGTTGACATAAAATTCAGGGCAGCATAAAGACAAAGCCTTGCTCGTCAATTTTGTCTCTAGTTGGAGGTGTCTGTGCTATGCTAAGTGGTCATACTATGGAAAACTGTATAACAAATTTAAATGGACCACTCTTTCAAATCCTCGTCCTCCTCGATTAACCTTTTTTTGGGTTAAGCAGAAATCTAGAATTTTTTGTATTCATCCATTTAAGGTCCTAACACAGCAAGCATGTTTCATTGCTGCTTGGCAGGAAATGGCCTCCCATTTAAGGCTGTGATCATTTCCTTTCATTGCATTTATTGTTGTAATGCTGCCAATAGTGTTACTGTCCATGTGTATGGCAAAAACAACATCTTATGGGAAAAAAAATGGCATCTAACCCTCACAACCTTTTAAAAAAAGGCTTATATAAAGAAAAAAAGAATGTTTCAAGAGGAAAAGTGAGGTAGGCACAACTTTGTATGAAGGCTATAAAAATTATTTTTAAATATGGGAGCGGGGTTCTATCACTGGGGATCACAGAACTGTTTTATTCTGAGCATCTGTGACAAATTGTTTTGTCTTGTTGAATTGTTATTTGAGTGAGATGAGAATCTTGGCGTAAAAAGCAATCATCATCTCCGGCTTCCTCGGCCACAATCAACCCAGGTTTGAGTGAATCATTTTGTTTATTGCCCTGATCCCGTTAAGGTCTACGGTTTCAATATTTCCAGGTTACGATTACATCAAATTTCAGATCAGGCTCAGGTATTTTCATGTCGTGTTGAATAGAATGATTGAGTTTTCTTCAAAGGGTGTCTTTGGTCCACATTTCAAGAAAGACAGTTTATCCCACTCACACGTAATCATAAAAGTTAAAATTGTCATTCCTGTACAGCTCACTGTGTATGTTCAACATTTGCTCAAATGCATGATACAGTACAATCATCTGTTACTTGAGGAAGTTCTCATAAACACAAGCACTTGTTTTAAGGAGATCTTAAGTAGAGGATCCTAACGAAATGGGCGAATAACTGAAATGAAGGAGCAAATGATAATTTTCTGTGCTTACGGTTGTAGTTGTTGTTGTCCTTTCAGCATATCCCGTCAGGGGTTGCCACAGCTAATCAGCTTTCACATATTTGCAAAGGTGGTTTAATAGATTTTTACCCCGAATACCCTTCCTGACACAATCCTGTGTTTTATCCCGGCTGGGGACTGGCACAGGGAAACCCAGACCTTGCCCCCCTTGTGGCTACATAGTTAGAGAGTTAGGTTCTTGCCCAAGGAGTCAGACTATAGGCCCCTTGGGAATCAAACCTTGACTTCCCATGTACCCATCCTGTGCTTAAGCGTATAAATCATATTTGAATACAGTATAGGGCAGGGGTGCTCACACTTTTTTGGCGTGTGTGAGCTACTTTTGAATCGACAATGTCTTGAAGTACTATTAGTAAATGTTTGTTAGTTAAGTTTATTAGTAACATCATTGTTTATGTACTGATGATTAAAAACTACACTTCACTTGTGAGATTACACAAAGATACTTTTGTATTAACAGATGAGGCATTTTATTACAAAGACAGAAAGCAGCAACCATCGGATGTCATGCTCTGCTGTAAACCGTGCAATGGGGGAGCATCACGACGTTTCAAAGGCGCTGATGGCTCCATACGAAGCGCGTGCCTCGGACATAACAGCTTCCTTATGAGCTCGTATTTATCAGGCGAGAACTGCAGAGCTGATAGCAGGAGGAAACACGCGGGGCAGCTTCAATAAACACTCCGCTTGCGCGGAGCGGTCTTTTGCCGGGAACTTGACGTGACGCGGGGAAGAGAGCAACTCTCTTATGACAGAGAGTTTGCGCTCAGTGTTTTTAAACGACGTATGCATCAGAGGATGTCCGATTGGCAGTTCTGCTTGTCAATCAAGTCCCATACTTCTCGGTGAGGATTTTGATTAGCTGCTGGATTTTTAAGAAGTACTTTTTTTTTCTGTCCCGCGATCTACCCTCATGTCCTTGATGATCAACAGGTCGATCGCGATCGACGTAATGAGCACCCCTGGTATAGAGGGTTATCGATGCACCAAGTTTGTTGGAAAATCAACAATTTAGTAAATTTTTTCTACAGAAACATGCAAAATTTGGATTACTTAACCTCAAAGACGTTGAAAGTCTTTTGTGTTAAAAAATAGCAATATAAACCTCTGTGTCTGCTAATTAGGTGCCACCATAGCTCAGCGACCTGACCTAGGTTCTCTCATCTAGTGTATTTGCATTCATAGAACTCGCAAAACCCTCAAAGGCATTTGCCATAATAAAGGATAATAATCAAGAACATTTCAGAAAATAAATTAGGTTAAGTTTCCAAAACGTTTAACATTGGGGTGCTGTAGCTTAGGACAAATTTAGTCATCTTAGTTGCACTGACTTAATGACTGAGGTTACACAAAAAAAATCCTATGTATGGGAAGGAAAGCCTTCTTTTTATACACTTTTCTATTATTGCTGCTGAATCCACTGGCTTACACCAATCCAAAGTGTGTGAAAAGATAAGTGAATGCACATTTTTTCCTCCTTGTTGGAGACGACACACCTATATATTCTCCTCTTGGCTTTCGCATACCTACACATAAGTCAAGCCACATGCACTTGTTCGCTGGACAGCTGAGCTCAGAGCTTGAAAATGGTGCGAGCGGAGAATATAGACACTCTGTAATGTCAGGTTTCTTTGCTGAGAAGATGAAAGAGAGAAGATCAAACAAGCGGTGAAACGTGATAAAGGAAATGTCACCCCTGCACACACAAAAGAAACACACAAAACGTACAAAAAAAAAAAAAACTAAAGTCCCACAGGGAAAGAATGACGATAGAATATGTGCAGAACTAATTTGGAGCAAGTTTTAGCCATCTGATGTAAATGTATGATGATTACCTATTTTGATTAATATGACTCCTAAAAGTATAGTTTATAAGTGGTACAGTGAAAATTCAAGAAGCACATTTCAAGGACAAACACATTCCACTCACAATAAGTTATAGATATCATGAAAAACTTAGTGGATGTCATTTACACATTCATTTTAATGTCACACATTTCTGGGAGAGGAAGGTAATTGTATTGAGGTGATAGACACACCTCATTTTGTGTTTTCCACATGATGATGTCCTCATGTTTCTTACTTATTGGAGCCAAAACCAATCTGAAGGTTTGTGGCATCACTTTCAACATTCTGTGGAAATAAAAAAAAAAAATTGCCATCACTCAAACAGCCATGAACACAATGTTGCTTAAAGGATGAGCAGCAACACCTGGCCTTAGTCCGCCTTTAGGTTGGTAGTAGGCAGTCATAGTGAACTTGGTGCGTCCCACTTACTTTAATTGATAAATAAAAAAGTATTGGCTTTGTTTCTTTGATGTACTTTGAGTATTCCCCATTTACATGTAGGATCCAATAATAATCCATCTGGGTTTGAAGCGCTTTAACCATGATTGTGAATCAGTGCATGTGAAGCCTAAACACTGACTTTTCACACCAGCAATTAAAGTGTATGTTTCATTACTGCTCTATTAATAAAACAGGAATGGTTCTCAAATATTTGCTTTCTCTCAAGGTCACATGCTGAATCAGGTCGAATCACGGCTACACACTAAGACACTATGTACATATTGATTTGTGTGTGGACAGGCTGGATCAGAGTGATGTGTCTTGATTGAAGGGGTCAAGCAGAACCATTCAGCGTCTTTTTAAGTCAATAAAGAAGAAACTCAGAGGTGGGAAGTGTAAAGTGACCAATTTCTCTCATCACTGCATACATTTATCATTTGGGGGTCTAAGTATATATGTATTTAAAATAAAAGACCTTGTTGCCGCACTAAATAATGTTACTTTCCTTGTAAAAGTAATTACTGCGAAAATGACAAGTGTTATGGCAAGAGCAAGTCAACAAATCCATTTATCACCACAGTATCCAAACAACTGCAGGCAGACAGGAGCGGAGAACCCTGTCCTTAACCTGCAGATAAAGGATATAGCAACACAATTACAGAAAGACTGCTGCAGGTTGTAGGTAATTAAGCTACAGGCAGGGGAGGACACAGACGTCACAAGAAGATCCACTAAAAAAAAAACATTTCTGAAGATTACGTCTGTTTGATTCTGTTAAAAATCTGGTCAAAATGAGATTCCAGGCCAACTAACACATGCAGCCAAAATGTTACCTTTTTAACCCATTTTCTGAATGTGAAGTAAAGTGTCCTTCAAAGCCATCTACTTCACCAGCATTTGGTGAAAGTCATCACCAAGAAAGAGTTGTGGTTGGATAAAGCAATCTATCAATCTGTATGGTTAAATAAAAAAGCTATGTGTCATAAATATCTCACTTTGTCTGCAACGTGAAAAAAATTACAGGATTTTCACGGATTTCAGGTTTAGCGGTGCCGTGGCTTCCTCTTTAAGGCAACCAGTTGTTTGATAAAGACAAAATCTTTGTCATCTTTAGTCCTTTAAATGCATTAGACTCAAGAGTCAGCAAGACTCAAACAGGTGTGTCTGAGGAAGCAATAATGACCGGCAGATGTTGTACAAATTGGATCTAATGACTCACTGGGATCCCTAATAAAAGCAAGGCAATGTGAGAAGAAAAAAAGACAATTTGGTCTATTTTTTAACAATTGAGTGATTTTTTTCTTTCTTTATTTGCCATAGGGACTTGATATTGTAATATTCTATTCTTTTTTACACTCCTGTGACCAGTTTCTGCTGTATAAGAGCTCTGATCTGCTTCTGATTACACATCACTTTGATGAGCCCGCTCTGTTTCACTGTTTGGCCCCCTTTTAAACATTGCATCTGTTTTTATAACATTGGAGAAAGCCAGTGTTGATAAATGCTCTGATGGAGGCCAGATGTGAAATATGGATTTAGCTGTTGTGTCATAACATCACAGCTGGCACGCTTTACTACCATGCATTCATCATTCGGCTCTGAAAAAGCGAGTGGCGAGGAAGAAACGCTCATAGAAAGCAAAACAAGTTGACGGCTGTTTGTTATTAATTGTTTAGGCCGTTGTTTAAAAGGATTGCTCTGCTAGAAGAAAGGAAATACCCAAGAAGCAGTAGCGGGACGGAAAAGATTTATTTTAAGAGGCAAGTTTGGCCCACTGGCAGGGACTTCTGGTAAGGAGGAAAAAAATGGAGAGAAAGAAATGGGTGAAATGAGTGGAAAATTTAGAAGACTGCATAAAAAGAGGTGG
Organism: Oryzias sinensis; assembly: GCA_037389245.1. Taxonomy (NCBI): domain Eukaryota; kingdom Metazoa; phylum Chordata; class Actinopteri; order Beloniformes; family Adrianichthyidae; genus Oryzias; species Oryzias sinensis. The sequence continues at coordinate 8,344,197 of CM074490.1, forward strand.
ATGTGATGAGGAGGGAGAAAAGGCTGACACTGGGAGAGTGAGGAAATCAATAAGGGAGTGAGGGGATGGGTGTAGTAGGAGAAAATGTGAGAGGATGAGCTGAGAAGCAGGTGGAGGGGAGGGCAGGAAGCTGAAAAAGAAACAGACCTTGTAAAGGGAGCAGAGAAAAACCAATGGGGAGTAGAGAAGCAAGGTAAAACTAGAAGAAGCAAGGAAGCACTTGACCATTTTATTCACATGTGACGTGATGTGGATGTGAAGGAATCACAACATGATGAGCTGAGCTACACGAGAATATCCATCTACCATAAAGTTTTTTTCATTTTCTAAGGTAAGTAAGGGGAAAAGGAAATCTGGAGGAACAAAGACAGAAAAGAAGGAAGTGGTTACAGTGGAGGGAAAGTTCCCCCTTTTCTTGACAAGAAAAGAAAGCTGATTGACACATGTGTTTATGTCAATCAGTGATCGTCTCTAGACACTCAGACCCGGTCCAGTACAATTGCGGATTATCATGATTCATCATTAAAAGGCAAAGTAGCGAGATCTCTAAGCCTGCCTCTATCTAATAAATCCTCCTTGATCCACACAGGGGCATAATTAACACACGCGGCGGGGGGTGGGAACTAAGTGTGGACCAAGAACGTCTTAATAAGCAGGTATGAAGAATAAAAACCCTCCTTGAGTTGTTGATATTTCCATTCTGGAACCTTCAGAAACACCTATCTGATTTCATATATTTGTCTTTAAAGAGAAGCATGAATGCAGATTGTCAAATTAAATTGGTGAGATTATTTTCAATTCAATTCAATTCAATTTTATTTGTATAGCCCAAAATCACAACAACAGTCGTCTCGATGGGCTTCGAAGTAAAACATGAACTCAAAAGGATCATGAATACAAAGAGTTCAATAGGAAAATACAAAAATGGACTAACAAACTGACAAAGCTATACTGGCATCCCTGCCCTTAGACCCCCCTTCGCGGTAAGGAAAAACTCCCAAAAAAAACGGATTCCGGAAAAAACGAAGAAACCTCAGGGGTGCCCACATGAAGGAGGGATCCTCCCCCAGGACGGACAGGCGATGTACCAGAACTCTTAGAGAAGAATTAACTTATCTAAATCTATAACTACATATATAAAGTCCAGCAGACGAACTTCATCCAGTCGTGGTTGTGGGGACAGTCAAAGGCGCGAGTCGAGCTGGAGACAGGAACCACAGCCAGAAGCAGGAGCAAAGACGAGGTACTCGGTCAGGTACAGAACAGAGACAAGCCAGAGATGAGACAGGAACCACAGCCAGGTGTAGGAGCGGGAGCAAAGGCGAGGTAGACGGTCAGGAACTGGAGCACGGATGAGCCATTTCCATAATGGAAATTGAAAGTATTTCTTTTCTCCACGAGGTGGGGGTCTTGGCGCCACCCTCATGCACAGCTGACTGGGCTTAAACGCGGGACGGGAAGGAACCAAGTCAACATGCCAGCTGCATAAAATCAAGGAAGAAAAAAAAATAACAGCAACGTTTGCTCATTATTTTTCTTGAGCTCACTAATGGAAGAATAACTACACTTTTTGCCCTTGTGGACATGTTTTACATGTAAGTGCACAGTGTGAAACCATTGACCAACAGTGTGCTAAATTGAACATAAAACCAGTAAATACCTCTTAATATACAAGAAATTAAACCTTTATGGTTTGTGAACAAAACTATAAGACATATGCAAATCAATATTTCTGTTGCACATGTAATAGAAAATAATAGTTTTGTAATTTCTGTTATTAACTTTGCTATGAACTCACATTTTTCTGTTGATTTAGGAAAAATAAAGCCAGAACGAAAAGTGTCTCTGGTCATCCCAGAGAGAACATAGCAGGAAAGAACTGTCAAAAATTGTGAGGGACTAGTTCATATAGGATTGTGCTATTATTATTATTATTGTTATTATTGAAGTTGTTACATCTTTTCTTCAGGAGAACTTCATATATTATCAAACATCTCTTTTTGAGGAGGGTCCTGGTTAGATGGCTGCAACAGATTTAGACAGTTTTGAAATATGAATAATTCCATAGTTATATAGGATGACCAGAATCATGTGATTCCACATTCTAATTGGCCAAATTTCCAGGTAATCAGCAGAAACCAGTACAGGGAGAGGTGGAAAGGAAGCAGGGTGGTATTTTTGGAGGACCAGGGTTAGCAGGCCTGCCTAAGCCTTTCAACAAATGAGCGCGTATCTGCAATGAAACTATAATCTTGCGATTTATCTTGGATTGCAGCTGATACTGCTGCAGCATTGCTAGAAGCCCATTTTCCCCTATTTTAGCTCCGACTCTGGGAGGAGGGTACATGAAAAGGTTGTGTGATCCGAGTTTCTGGGGTCAGAATTTCTCCGTTTAATTTTTCCATGAGATGCAGAGGGAGGCAGGCTTAAGATGGCTCGGTAGATTAAATAAAGCCTCTGCTCAGGGAGAGCAATAAACAAGGAGAGTGACACATTTTAGGTTTGACATGAATGTCAGTGCTCAATGGTTAACGGTATCTAGTGTGTGTAAACTCTGACACGAGAAATGCATTTGTTCAATGTCACTTTGTGAGACATTTAAAACATTATTCTTTAATTACAGGGACTGTTTTCTTTCTTCTTCATTCTTGAATGTGTCCATTCACTGACGTGTTTGAATTCTTTGACCAAACACAAGTTTTAAATGTCTGAGCGATGGTTTGGGTCAGGGTTTGAAAAAGTTGTCAGTTGTGATGCACCAACCGAAATGGGCGGATCACAGTCTCCATGCTCCGCTCCATTCCGATGCATCCACTTGCAGACAAATAGATTTGCTAACGTCTTTGTTTTCCTCACCTGAGCTGGAATCTGAATCTAAACTGTACGGCTGGGTAGCTCCAATATTGCTCGCCATATTAGCTTGAAAGGGTTTTGAAAAAAAGAGATAATGGGAGAGCAGAGTCTCACTCACAGGTCAGAGGCGAATTTCTCCTGCTGTTCTGCAGAAAATATGTCTTAAAAATGACTGAGGCTTTTTGATTTGGACTAAAAACTGCACAACCATCATCAAAAGACCGCTGGGGACACTTTAGAAATAGATCAAATAGATCGGTTTATCCTTTTAGTCAAAATAATAGAATGATAAAGCTATGGTGCACTACAGCGAGACATGCTACTGATTACCCTGCATTGGATAATTAACATTCAGTGCACATAATGGCAGACACATCCGCCTGTTGACTTTTCAATCACTCGTGCCTTTTCTATAACTTTTATATATCCAGTCAAATTTCTTAGCCTAGGGAGGTAACTCCCCGGTGCATGCAGAATGAGAGGAAGTCACTTTCCCCTACTTTTCTTTCATATTTCCAGCAGAATGGTATCTAATTCGCAAACTGTTGATGCAACAGTATAAAAACCATGAAAAGATTGCAGTCGCAAGGTTTTCTCTCTGCTTCAGGCTACTTGAAGGTGCTGACAGTGTCAGCTTTACAATTTCAGTGCATTATGATGTGACCCCATAGCCCCAGCCTGCTGCTATCGTTTTACCTGTGAGAAGCAGGTAGAAGCTGAGTGCCTCCTACTGAACGACGATTTGAAAACCCTGTGCTGTGGCAGAATGCAACAGAAAAAGCCCAAAAGAAAAAAAAAGCAATGCCATTGGAGGGGTTGAGTTCCACACCCCTTTTGGAGGTAACTAATGATAGTTAGTTCTAAAAATGCATGTACAGAAATGGAAAAAACATGTGAATTTGTCTGGGTTGAAAGCTACTTATTGCTAACGCTGTCATGCGATTAATTTTTGGTTTGTGTGCAATTAATTAATCATCACCAGTAATTACTTAAACTTCGAAACTTCAAACTTTATTTATTTATATAGTGCTTTTCATTCAGGTAAAAACACAAAGCAATTAAAATAAAAGCAAATAAAAAACACATGAAATTTAAATGATATTTTTGACTCTAACATAATTAGAGGAAAAAAACGAACACATCAAGTTCAGAGTTCTGTAATTTACAGTAGGAGCACTTTTCAGAGCAATCAAAAAAAATATTAACCACAAACTACTTATTATAAGCGTAATATATATGTCGACATACTTTATTCCACAGTTTACTAACCAATGCATTCAGCCCTCTGCATACCCCATTAATATATCATAAGGAACACCTTATGATAAACACCTATGGCTTTATCACTGACATAATAGCTGTGGCACTTTGGCCTTGGTTTGGGTTCGCTCTGTTAAACAACTACAAAGTCGCACATTGATGACATCACAGCAGCGACGTGGCATGTGCTGCATACAGGGACACGACGACCTGCAGTGACAACAATGTCCGAAACATTTTACCCGAGTTCAAATAAAACATACATGCAAGGAAACAGCTGGACCCTCGCTTTTATATATTTGAGAAAAAGACAAGTTACTCATTAAAATGTAGATTAGTGTCATTTTTTTTTAAAAAAGTGCTTATTTATCTGTAATTAATTTATCAAGATTCTTTTTTCTCTTTCGGCTTTTCCCATCAGGGGTCGCCACAGCGAACAAGTCGCATGGTAAACTTGGCAATGTTTTACGTTGGATGCCCTTCCTTACGCAACCTTCTCAAAGCAACCGGTCTTGGGACAGGCACAAAAGTAGAGAAGGGAACAGGGAGCAGCCCGGATTCGAACCCTGGTTTCACCGACGGAAGGCGCCGCAAACCAGCACGAGCTAAACCGACTCCCAATTAATTTATCAAGATTAATGCAATAATTTGACATACCTACTTATTACATCCTAACAGGAACACCTGCAGTCAAACGTCACAGAAAGAGTGTGATTAAACCCGACCCCAGCATTAAAACGTGGCTGTGTGAATGATGTAACTTCCCGAATATGGTTCAATAAAATACAACCTTTTTATTTAAATGATGAAAAAATGGTTTGTTCTATGTATTCACATTGTAAAAGTTCTAGCTTCTATTTAATGAAAACATTGATTTTTTTTTTTATATAGTTGTGAAAACAAGATGTCCATTGTAAAATATGCACATCTCTGTGGAGCTATAAATTCACAAGAAAAACAGGGAAGTTCAGCTGGAGGGATAAAAAGAATATCAGTTGTAGGCGTATAGATGCTGGTAGACAGTAGAGCTCGAACATACCTGGATTTCCAAACCATATTGAACCACTGAGTCAGTCTGTAATATTTCTCCCTCCCAGGGAGCCACTCTGGGGTCACTTGGGACAATTTGCTTCTTTATCACTGTTGGGAGAAGTCTTAATGTTTCATCACAACACCCCAGACACTATTTCCAATCACCTGCTCCCACATGCAGCGCGTGCACCTCCAAACACATAAATACCCTGACTTCCACTATCACACCGGGCTTGCTAAGAGCCTTGATTAAAATTTTCTTCATGTTCTGCTTCACTTGGTGAACGATGCGCTTGCACCCACAGTTAGAGCTCCCTCACACAGACACAAAAAAAAAACCACACAAATACCGACACACTTTAGACAAAAATCTCCAGGTGTGTCAAATTCCTCATTTGCATGAGAAAATTGGAAAATACCTTCAATAAAATGCCTTTTCTCTTGTCCGCTGAACTGTAGAAAGGCTATGGAAATCAGCTTTTTTCTTCACAGGCCAGCGGAAAAGGGGAAAGAAAGATATCTATTGTCCTGCGCACATATCAGTAAAGGAAAACAAATGTAATCTTCAAAGACTAGAAAAGAGACTAAGAAGAACAGTAAATGTAGAATGTTTTAAATATAGTCGTTGGTGTTTGCCTGTTGTGTTATTTTTTAAAAATGTATCACAATTTGCAATCTCTTATTGAACCTGTATTTTTATTTGACGTACTACCATTTTATTTTTAATTGGTTCTTGCCACTGTTGTGCAACATTCTTTCATCAAGATGTGTCCATGAGTAAGCTAGAATGAGCGCACTAAATATATATCCCACAATGCATCAGGAAAATGAGTGCCTAAACAACGTAGGGTAATTTGTATAGCATCTTATGAACACACATAGGTAGGTATAGATAACTTAGCTGAACCAAGACATTTTCCTCCTGAGACCATCTCCAGGGAGGTTGGCGCCATCTGTGTTGGACCTTAAACTTCGGAACTAGCTACGCAGGTTCAACACAGATACATCAAGCTGCTTGGAGATGGTTTTCTTGTCTTTACCTTTGACATGTTTGTCTGTGAATTTCTTTCTATCTCCTCTGGTCGATGTTCCGTTTCAGTACACCCTTCAGTGTCCCCCTTTAAGTAGGCAGATCTACTGATCATTGATTTATTTTATTTAACATTTAAACGTGAGGATAAGCCCCTTGAGGTGTAACATCTCGTTTTTAAAGAGGCTCCTTGGTATTGAACGCTTACAAGGGCAAATGAGAAACAATAAAGTAGAGAAAAAGGACAAAACAAAAAGAAAACACAAGCAAGCAAATGATACAATATAGCTCGCAATAAGACTTAAGCGCCCTCACCCACAAGCTTAAAAAGATTGAGTTTACCTCTGATAGTAATTAGAAACCCCCCCCCAGCATGACTCAGGTGTCAATGTTTTTGCCGTGCCTGGAGCAGTTTTTGCTCTAAATATTTGCTTAGTATGGCAAACCGTGATGGAACAGCACAAACAGCAGATTCTCAGAATCTGGGTCACATGTTCCTGAGTTTAGCAGAAAACGTAGTTCTGCTGTGGTCCTGAATGGAGAAAAATCAGCTTTCAAAGTAAGAGATTGTAGGCAGACTTTTATTTTCAAATCACAACAGAGTTGCTATTTTCAAACCCTACTAAAATGTGTCACCAGTATAGGGGGTGGTGTCAGTGCCCCCCTCCAAGATATAAAATATCAGCACTAATTTTAGTAAATGTTCTTCCCATCAACTTAAAGATATATTTGTGGGATGTAATTGCAGCATAAACAGATAAACATTCTGAGAAGCTTTGCATGCACATGGTGAGGGTTTTAGCCAATGAGACTGTGGATATTGTTTGTAGGAAAAAGGTACATCATGTGATTACGGAATGTGCATGACTGAATTTTCGTCTTCAAGTTTTGGTGTTTGTGTGATGTATGGAAATGTATTTATTTTCTTGTGGCATATATATATATATATATATATATATATATATATATATATATATATATGTTTAATAAACATAGTATCATGAACTATTGTTTATGTTCTGATAATTCAAGAACTACACAGTAAGAGTACACATACTTCTCGGTGAGAATTTTAATTCGCTGAGGGATTTTTTTTGGAACTATATTTTTATTTTTTGGTTATTTATCTTATACTTATCCCTGCGATTTACCCTCATGTCCTTGAAGATCAACTGGTCGATTGTGATCGACGTAATGAGCCCCCCCACGTCTAGGAGAACCAGTACAGCTGTCTTCCTTTAGATTAACTTGCTTTTTTCAACACTTTTGGTGAATTCTTCCTATGTCAGACTAAAAGATCCTCTTCTCCACCGATTTACCATCATTACTTAGTTTATATTTTTCTTTGCCCCAAATTCAAAAGTTCTTGTCAAGAACAAAACACAGAAAAGGGGGGATATCCTGGAGTAACTCAGTTTTACACACATCTCCTCTTTCTCTGCTGATTAAACGAAAGGAACCAAATTATGTATCACACAGTTTTAAATGTTTTTGCAATAAGCAAAAACATTTGTGCAACCAGGTGAATTCAGAAAATGAGCAGATGATGTGATGATATGAATCTCTGATTGGTGTATGTAAAGTGTATCCTAACAGTTAAGAGGTATTTTCTTGCCTGGCGTCTCTGTGTGTCTCCATCTCTCTATCTGTCACTGTCTACCTCCCGTAGGGCATTTTTTATTTAAAAGTAATGGCAGACACTTTACCAACCGTGCTTTTTTCATGCTGAGCCACATTTGGCAGATTTCATCTTTTCCGGAACACGAATAAACTCACTTCACATATGATTAGGCAAGGGAAATATTATATTTATTTGATAAAAAAAAGGGAAAGTCAATTGTTTTTACAGTGTAGACTGTAACTTTGGTTGTATAAACTGAAAGCTTTTGAACATTTGTAACTTTTACTTTTTTTAAACATATGGCAGTTTTTGCTCCAATTTCTACCTAAGTTGTGGTTGATGCTGTTATTATTGCCTAATATTTCATTTGTTTATGGTAAGAGAGAGTATATTCCGCTTAGAAAACACATGGCTGCACAAGTTAAGTGACTGGTTACAGAAGTTTGCAACAGTTAAAGGTTCTTCAATCAGGAGTTTAGTGCTGATCATCAATAAAATTGCTAGTGGATTGCAGGGAAAGGTTGGGAGATTTATTGTACTGGTCTTGATCAAAAACTCTATTTTTGGGTTTCTGGGGAGGCCATTGTCGTAAGGGCCATATCCACGCAAAAATGTAACTCCTTTCACTACCCCTACATTTATCCCTCCAAGCAGAGAGATCTGGAAAAATAGGGTCTTCAACTTCGGATGTTAATACCACTCAAATGCTACCACTCATGTTTTTATTTAAATTCACTGATATTTGCTCCTTCTACAGTGACTATAGTTCTATAGCACTGCGACTGTTAAGAAACTGTTTTTATTGTGCTTGCATGACCATGTAACAGATGTGCTCTCTGCAATGATAACATGTCTTTGTTCAAATATTTACTGACAGTTCATAAAAGAATACTTTGATGACAAAACTGTGTTAGAAATACTTTTTTCTAAACACCAGGCATTTGAGCACATGCAGGATGAAAGTCTATTCTCCCTTCTGACTTGATGAAACAAAGGGCCATGTGTAATGAATGCTCCTGTGATTATTCCTGTACTCTTATCTGCAGTCAATTATGTGACTGGAAATGCACACAACAAGAAAACATACTGAGCGTACTGAGGCGTGGCTGCATTTCATCCCTGGCTACGGTCAGAGTGGAAAGTTTACAATGCAGTGATAATAGACACGAACTGTCATTTTTGTAAGGCAAGCAGGAAGAAGTGCTTTAGTCAGACAGGGATTACATCAAGAAGACATAGAATATTACACCGCTGACCTAATCTCAATCAAATCCTGATCACAAGCAGACCATTGGAGCACCCCAAGGAAAAGCTGGGTTAATTTGACAAGCAAATCTTGATTTTTAGTCCTGTAACTTGTCATCTATTTTTATGTTTTTTGGGTTTTCTGGCTTGCACTGCACATAGATAGGAATAGGCAACAGACTGTAGTTAGTGCTATGGTAGTCTCAACAGCATGTATGGTGTGTCAAGTTCTCACACTGCCAATCCCGTTAGTTCCCTCTGAACTTATAAAGGTATTACGTTAAGACTTTTGTTCCTGTCGGCCAATCCCATCAGATGTTTCCACAGCAAACTACACAACAATTTGTAAATGTGACTTGGGATCAGCTAATATCAGGAATATCCAGGCTGCCACATCAAAAAATTCTGCCAGTTTAAAGTTAAACATTGTAATAATAATATTTTAAACCATTGTTATTCCTGCCTTCATTGTAGCGTGTTGAGATTTGACCTAAGATGTAAAGCGCACTCTAAATAAAAAAAATTATTATTATTATTATAAGCATGCCATTAAATATAACCTTGCATGATAGGGATTCCAGCCAAATCATAGTAAAGAAGAAATTTCTTTGTAAACGAGAAAATAAGAAAAAAGAGCAAAAGAGTAGGGAAGAAAAAAATTTCGTGGTGGAGTGACAAAACTTTTTCGTGTTTTTTTCATGTTCTAAAAACAGTTTAAAATCCAAAATGGACTCAGAAATGTCCTGCTACTTAGTTGATGTGTATTAAGCTTCCAGAAAAAAGCGTATAGTCTGCTGTATAATTGTTTTTTTTTCTTTCCTGACATTATTTTAAAGCTTTTAGGATCATTGAAGACTACAATCACTTCATGATGGAGCCTTCTCGCCCTCTTTTGCAATTTATGAGGGTCCCAAACAATGTCTACAAGGAAAAAAACGTCTAACACAAAAGCCTTTCTGCTGTCATCTGTTTGATCAGCTGTTGGACAGAACAAGTTAAAAAATAAATAAATACAATGGATTCGAGAATTGTTCTTATTGATAAGATTTTAGATTAGTTAAATTAGATCATTTTGAAATCGATGACGTCATATTTCCCCATTTAAAAAAAGGGGGATTAGGGAGGAATTCAGACATATAGCCTTAATCTGGCTTTACAGACATTTTTCCTTAAGGGACGCACACACTATTGTTTTATTGCGTTTATCCCAATCATCCACTCTTACATTCCAGTGACGCACACTCATACTTACACAAGCCTACACTTACACTGTGATTTGTGATAACATTTGTTTATCCCAAAACACGCACACACATACACACACGCACAGACACACACAGTGTGAGTCATGGATTACCGCCTTACTGAAGAGTGTGTATATACATATCTCCTCAATAAACTGGCATACTGCTGTAGATCACAACTGGCTCTGTCAAAAGCACAGAAAGCCCACAGCTTCCTTCCAGCATGAGAATCCTCCATGTGAGTGTTGACTGCATGCTGATGCTTTCACTGGGCCACTTCAGGCAAAATATATCAGCACTTGAGTCAGGGTACAGCAGTATTTTATGGTGCCCACACTTTTTTGGCATGGGAGCTACTTTTGAGACAAGCTCCAAAAGATCTACCTATATATATATATAGATATATATACCTGCACCAAGGTCACTTTAAGTTCAACTTCAACAAAAATTCAACAACAAGCATTTCAGCGGTGTTAAAATAAACATTCCATCAAATAAACTGTTAGACTCTTTATTTCTGTTTAATGACACAACAATCGTTGCTTTACATTTGTTCGCGACTTATCTGTTGCTACATTCCTACTCTGTTTATGTCGGCTACGGTGGCCGTTTTGGTCCAGTTTTTCCACTCCAAGAATGGATTGTATTCAGGACGAATCGAAGCTCAGTCCGATTGGAAAAGAACCAAGACCACCTCAAAAGATGTGTTTGAGAGGGGATCCTGGTCCTGGACTAGGATCCACTTGGGTGTATTCAGACTGAAAATTTGTTCCTGATTATCGGAGGAAATGTACACTGTCGAAGAAACTGGATTGTCTAGAAAGGACTGTATTATATTAGTGCGTAACCCCGTCAGTTTCTTGCACACAGAAATAATGAATAATGACTCAGAGACAGTTACTTATCTTTTGTGGAGGTTTTACTTCGTACAAACACGAAGGGGACAGACAGATGAACATGGTGCATTCAAAGTCCGAACCAACAAGCTCAGGGATGGGCTTGGTATAAAATCGCTGCATTTGCATATTCAGAAGATCGTTCGATGGACCTCGTGTGAAAATCACCCCCACAGGTTACTGCTGGAGAGGAGCTCCAAGGCTAAAGTGAAGATAAGTCTGAGGCCTGCTCGGCAGATCACACATGCACAGAAAAAAGAAGGGATGAGAATAAACTATGAGAACAATAGCTCGGCTGTGCTTTCTTCAAATGTAATACAATTTTGAGATGACAATACATGCTCAGTGAATTAAGTTTAAACCATTGGTGTAATAAAAGTTAAAGGCAGTTTCTAACTATTCTTCACATGTCTAGTCTGAACACACCCTAAATCCAGAACTGAACTTAGTTTACCATCACTTTGAACACTTTTTAATTTTTTTTTTTTTTACATTTGAATCCAATCCAATCAATAGAAATGCAAACTGTTTGGAAATGACAGTGACATCTAGGGACTATTATTTGAAAAAAATAAAATAAAAATACGACTTTATCTTGCAAATACGATACATTTTACCAACGTAAACATTTACACATTGGCCATGAAATAAGAGTACCGGTAGTTTTATTAGAACAGCTTGAAGAAAAGACCATATTGCTGTATTTCAAGCCCATCTCCTGTGAGTTTTGACAGAATGATTTTCTTTTTGAGCTCCAAAGCTATTGTGTACGTTTTCTGAAATGCATCTGGACGGTAAACCTGGTGGACAATCAGAATGTTACCCTCAAATTCCATCGGAGCCGGGAAAGGCTCACGGTTAAACCCTTTAAAGCTGCCGTTTTGCCCATTCCACAGAGTCAAGGGACTGACGCAAAGCTTCAATTTCTGGTGCTTGACACTCTTCTTCATGCAGCATGTAATCATTCTCAAAGTGAACTGCTCAAGGCAGTGTGGTTTACAAAAATTCCAACAGAAAACAAAAAGACTCATTTATGCAATCTCAAAATAAAAAAAAATAAAAATTAAGAAAATAAGAAAATTAAGAGTGACTAAGTCAGTTGGATACTGCTAAAAGGAAATGATTTGGCAATTATTAGAGCCCAAAAGTCAAGATATGAAAAGTACAACTGAATTGTACCTTTCATATTTGTTCACCAAAAAAAGTAATATTGCGAGACTTAAAGACGTAAATGTATTACTTCTTTCTTGTAAATTTACGAGATTCAATTCAAAGTGAACATAGACCGAACACAGACTGACTAGTTGAACAGTTAAGCTGAATGTTCATTGATAACATTTCAAATGTTTGGAAGCTCATTTGTTTGATTTACGATTTATTAATATTTTATTTATTGATGGGTGGCTTGCAGGATCTCTGCAATCCGTTGATGAAGACATCGGTGTCCCTGCAGATGTCCACTTCAAGCCTTTCTTCCTAGACCAAAGACGAGATCTCTACGTCTGTGTGACGCTTCCGTCAGAGGAGGAGCACTTTTTTCGTATTTTCAACGTTCTTATGGTAATATAGCAGACTATTTTCATTAATCTTTCTTGTTTTATGTTGAAACGGGACGTTTCATCAGCAGGATTGGACGCATGTTACAATGTTTACCTTCCCCTTTGGGGTTTCTTGTGTGCATGACAGTTACATGACGTAAGCTGACAAAATGGACTTCTGGGTAGGTAAATGAAAAGGGAGAATGAAGTTGCGTTCCTCTGCCCCCAAACGTGCCTCTGAGTTCCTTATTTTACATATGAAACTCCACATTAATGACGCTGAACCCTGGAAAACCGGATACACTAACAATGATTTGGTTTTGAGTCATCAAAAGGTTCAGAATTTCTTTGTTTTTGAAACCTATCCGGAAATAAAGCTTTACAAAAATGCTCCACATCTTTCATCTTCTAGCACGGCTCCGATAAGCAGACAACTTTGGTGTTTTTTCTTGTCAATTTATGTTTTCCGTAGATTTATATTACTTTTTTTCTCGTAAATGTACGTATATTTAAGTCATACTTTTACAACTTTATTCTCGCAATTTAAAAGTTATGACTTTTTTCTCACAGATTTTTCTCAAAGAAAAAAAGTTGGTACACTGGCCCCAAAACTCTGTCATAGAAAAGTAAAAAGTAATAAAAATTATAAAATAAAAAAAGGAGTCAGCCGAGTTCACCAAAAAGGATCACTTCACAACAGCTAGTTTTTGTCTAATCCTGATAAACACAACCAGAGTTGAAACGCAAAATGAAAGAAAAATCAACCGAGAGCATTCCAAGAAGAGGTTTTTTTGAAAATGGAAGTTAAAATACGTTACAGTCATTAGGACACAAGGCAATCCAGTACATAATATTACTGCCTCTAAGATGGATTTTGCTATTGTGTTTATCAATATGATGCCTCTGATCTAAACTGTGGCCACAAAGTTAGCTGCTGAGTAATGTGGCGAACATCACTAAACTGTCCTTTAAAAAGGCTCTCCAAGCAGGATTTCCTTTATGATCTCTACAAAAGAAACAGCTCCTCATTTTTTTAAGTTGCTGCAGCTGCAAAAAGACGGGTCCCACACGATTTATTTAAGGGCCATCTGAGTGCTGTAATATCTATCACTGAGTCTTAAACTGCAGAGATCCTTTAGAGGTCCATGAGGAATGAGAGGGCTGTTCTTTTCAAAAAGAGAGTCCTTATTGTGTTCTTTACTATATATCCTCAAAACATTTTTGGAATGGTGTGATAAGCTGACCATTAGTGTGCACATGAGTGTCTTGATCCAGAAACAAAAGGACTCTCCAAGATGGCACCTTTAAAGCAAATTCTGCTTTTGTTCATTAGACATCTGCAAGTCCAAAAACAAGGTGGGCCAAAGAGGAAGAGAAAAAACAGGACAAGTAAAAAAATGTGAGAAGGAGATTTATGCGCTTCAACAATTCAATCTGGGTTTGAAAAATTAATCAACACTGAATTGATATTTACTTAAAAATATATTATTTTTTATAAATCAATTAATTAATTTTGTTTTAAAGTAATTATTGTATTTTTCCAAATATAAGTCCCATTTTTTCATTGTTTGGCCAGGGGTGGGACTTATACTGGGGTGCGACATAATAAAAAAAAAAAAAAAAAACACCCGTAAGCTCATTTGTTAGTTATTTTCCTCCAAACAACCACTATAACGCACTGTAGGTGTGCATCAGTATTTGCTACTGACTAGGGATGGGTATCGTTAAGGTTTTAACGGTACTACTACTCTTATTTATCTTATCGATCCGGTATTTTAACGAAACTCTTATCAATACTTTTTGAGGACGAAAAATGAATAAATAAATAATAATAATATTAATTGATACTTTATTCATCCCACAATGGTGAAATTCTTCCCTGCATTTGAACCATCCCCTGGGGAAGCGGTGAGCTGCAGCCGCCCCGCGCATCTGTACGCGTGGAGTTTATAATCACAGTTTTGGATGAGCGTCGATGGGCGTATTTGAGGTCGGTCGAAAGAAAGGCAGCAGACATAAATTTGACACCTGATTAGCGTTTAATATGAACGCAGCTTTATGCTAGACTTCATGGAGTTGTTCAGAACCCTCACACTTAAATCCTATAGCGCGATTTCTATTCTAGTGCAATTTGTACATTATTTTTTTTGGCTGAAAAATTCTCTATTATATTGTTCGCTCGCTATCTTGCAGTTTGCCTCTCATGTTCTCGCTGTTCTGCTTTTTTTAATTGCAACTTTGCAGTTATTTTTTTATTTTCATTATTTAAACAGCGCACTGCGCCACGTGCTGATTGGCTGATCTTTGTATTCATTCTATAAAACTGGACTTATTTTTCTATGAAGGTTTGAAGTTTGAACAAGAGAAAAAGTGTAACAATCTCCATGCCTGTCTGATAAACAAGAGTGTAGTGACAAGTTCCATTGCCTTAAAACATCTGAATCCTACTTTGAGGATTACACCTAGCACTGTTTATTATGGAACCTTTCCCACGTGATAAACAAAAGAGACTGTAGTTTTTAATGACAAAAGTGTTTTATGATAGTTCAACATTATGACTTAATGACTTAATTAGCATGCCTTTGTTCAGTTGATATCACTAGTCAAATGGAAACTGTTCATCCATACCATATAAAATTGATCTGAATGGGAGAATAAATAGCTGCGGGATTGATTCAGTATTTTGGCAATGAAACGGCGTGCTACTTATAACAGACATCTGAGGAGATGAGGTCACCTCTAGAGTTCCAGTGCAAAAGAACGGAAGGGGAGGGGGATTGCGAGCGGGAATCTATTATGGTATTCAATAAGCTCCCTCCTTTCACTTCTGCCTCTTGGACTTGATACCATGTCCCCTGATGCACACACACACACCTTTAAAGCATCTCAGAGGACTGAGTATCCAGATTCTCTTCATTGATTTTGATGGACTCACAAGCAGGTGATGAGAAAGAAACTGACCGTGGACCTAGGGTGAACACAGACAGGCCTGTAGAGTTTTTCTCTTCCTCAGCATCTGGGAGGGAAAAAAGAGGCACAGAGAAGAGAAAGAAGGCTAACGGCAGCCTTTGTTATGCAGGTGCATGTCAGCACATCTGAGTGCGTATGTCTGCGGCCGTGTAATTTCTCTCCTGACACACGGTGGCAATTGCATTAAGTGGAAGAGGGATCCAACCGAGTCCCTGTGTTAAGTGAAGTCAGTGCCATTTAAACAGGCAGATGTGACATTTGATACAAGGTTGAGGAGGGCACAAGAAAGCAAACAGACACTTGTAGGATTCCTTGAGACAGGGGTATTTGCACATTTACAAATGTGACATTCTAGAAGAAGGTGAGGAATGTATGTGAGCATTTATATACTACAAGAAAAATAATCCTCGGGAAAGATGTCATAGAAATAACTGCCGTGCAAAGTTTGGACAGATCAACATCTTGTGGAAGTCTTTTTAAAACACCCCTTTAAACAGGTAAGGACTGAAGAAAAGTCATCTATCACAATCCGCATATGCGATGTGCTCTGACATGTGAAATGTCTAACTAATGGGCTGGTAAATAAGGCAAATGCAGAGTATGCTCATTGGTTTAGATATACAGCAGAATTTGCAAGCTGAAGCCAAACTCTTTCATGTGTAAAATTAAGCATTTCCAGGAAGGATGAACATCCAGATTGAGCGAAGTTACTGCAGTCTCGATGCAAAAGATCTAAATGTGAAAATAATTCCAGATAAGGATAAACTAAAGGCAGTAAGAGATTAAGAACAGAAAAAAAGTGAATTAATGCCTCCTTGGGTCGCATCCATGGACAGTCTCCTTAGATGAAATTGTCGCAGGCAGATGTTAACTTTAAATCTGTTGTATGCAATAACAAATTCCATGACGCTTTCTCCTAAAGAGTTAGCAGTTAAAAAAAAATCAATTTTCCAGGTAGGAATTTTGGTCTTTCGTGATACATGCGTGATATTCGTAAATCATAAGGGTGTCTTGCGTTCACCAATGTGTGTAGATGTCCGTCGAGGGTTACTGGTCTTTATGGGAGTTCAGTTATCAGCCGTTTTAAAATTTTGGTAGGTTGATAATAGTTATGCAAATCTTACTCAGTGGGATTTTAGCGAGATGCATACACAAATTTGTGGCTTTCTACGACCGTTTCACGTATGTCTAACAGAGTTTTCACGCATGTATCTCCGATGTTTGACTTTTATATTGTGTACACATATCATATAAAGACTATGAAATTGACGCACAAATCACTAATCAATTGCATATAAACAGTACAATAATCGCACACAGTTCATGATCTAAGTTAATTTACGGTTTCTTTGTGTGGTTGACTCGTGCTTTTTCTGTGGTTTTAACGTGGTTCTTTCATCTGTGATCATGTCACGTACAGACCACGACTTTTTTATCTGTGTAATATGCACAAAATGTACGTAGTGGCTGTGTGACGTGGACTTTAAATGCTTTTAGTCACATGTGAACACCCACATGTTCTTCCCGACCTTCATTTTTAGCCTTTTCTCTCTGCATCTTTTCTAGTTTACAGTGAGATAAAGGCTCTGAAAAAATGTTTCTTTCTGTCTTGACTATGATAAGATCCAGTTAGTCATCTGCACATATTTCATTATAGAAGAAGTCAATTTTTATTACATCACTCATGCCTACAAAAGCCTGGCTGGCATATGGTGGTGCAGTAAAGTTGAGTTTTAAGACAGGTATCCAAGCCATTAAGCCATATGGCCCAAAAACACATCCTGACTTCATTTTGTGACAATGTGCCAAACAATAAAACCAATTTTACAAGCAATGCACAGCCAGAAGGTAGATTAATCAAGCCTGAGGTATAGTGACTGATAAGGATGTAGATTAAAACGTTAAAGAAACATGTGATTACAGTGCATGGGAGGATGTTGTCATTAGAAGCATGAATTAGGTACAAAACTTTGAGTAATTTAGTTAAATGACACCTTAAAATGATATATATTGAGAGAGGCCTGCATTTATCATGACAGCCAATGGATTTCTGTCCCTAACCTCTCAGACGGTTAATCACATCCCCAGCTATTAGTCTCAAAGTGGTCAATGTACCCTAAAGAACCAGGTATCAATAAAGTAATGAGCTAGCAACGCTGTGACGGGGTATAGTGATCGTTAATATGATGAACCTTTAGGTAATATCTGACAAATACTTGAGTTTTAGAGCCAGAATAATAGAGCAAACTTAGATTATTTGAAGACAGAAAGTGTAGCTCTTAGTAGCTAAAAAAAGGTGGGGGGAAAAAACGTATTAATTGTGTTAAACTGCACCCTGCAGGGTCATGTCTCAGAGCAAAAGTCACCATTTAACACTCCTTAGCATATATGACAGTGTTGTGAACAACATGTTTGTGTTTTTTGCTGTAACGGCAGTGTTTGAGCGTTTGTGCTTACTGGCCGTTGTGCTTTAGTCCATTTGAAAATGCTGCCTGGTTAAACTTTGATGAAGCCTCTAAACGAGCACAGTAAGGAGTTTGAAGAGAATCGCCCTGCAGGGAAAGCATCAGCCTGTGCTCAAATGTAAAAAGGGTTAAATGCAAAAAGTCTGTTTGTGTAGAATGACTGCACATCTGTTTGGAAGTAAGGAAGTGGTTTTGCTCCCTTGCAATGCATGGGGGCTTTTCTTACATAAACGCAGCCGCTTAGAGTGCTCAAATGTGTTTGTGTGTGTCGATAGAAGAAATGAGAGTGCGAGATTGGCATGTAATTATCACAGTGTCAGCTCTGTGATACCCTACAGGGTCATTCATCCTCTTTCTGTCATCACACCACACCCTGTAGTAGCTATTCTGAGATTATTAGTGTGTGCACATAACTGGGCCTATGTGAGAAAGATGCATGCCTCAACTTTGTTATTTCAGCGAGGAAGATGGAAAACGGAGGGGTGGGGGGCATCAGGGGTGAAGTCAATCTTCACTTCAAAGCTGTCAGCTTCAATCACGCTGGAAAGAAAAACATTTGCTTTAGTTCCTGTTAATTCCCATTAGAGCTAAAATTGAATAACATCTATGATGTCACGTCCATCCTAATAAGAAACAGTGGAAACTTGTTTTTGCAGAGGGAAAGTCAGGTCAGTTAAAGTTGTAATTTCCCCACGTTGCTTAAAGCACACCTATCAATGCATAAACAAACGGCAGTTGGAGCCTAAAACTCTAATCGGCTTCCATCTGCTTAAGTCAGACTATGTCCTTGAATGCAGCCATGCTTTATCTGGGTTTTTCTTCTCCTGGAGGAGAGCATCCCCATAAATTGTAAAGCTAAAGTGGATAAAACTGGATGTAGCCCAAAGCTCCATATATTTTAGACAAATGAAACTGAAAAATGCCTGCCAGAATGAATAGCGCCTTATTAGTATTTTCAAGCGGTGCATCAACTTGCAAGAGCTTCCCTGACTTTAACTCCTTTCCTTAAAAGCAATCACTGCAAATAAAATAAGGTCAAAGGGAGAAAAAGCCACAGCCATTGATAGCCAGGGTTCATTATTTAGTTTTATTGGTGGGGTTCTTCTCCCCAAAAGAAAAGGTTTACATTAATCTGGGAGTGCTTTAAGTGCATTCTTAGAAGGAACATGTCTTTCTCTTTCTTTTTTTGTTGTCTTTCTTCTTCTTTCTGGGGTGCACCTGCCAGTGAATCCCATTAGCTAGAGTAATATAACGGTTCTGTGCCCGTGCTTTAAAAGGCTAAAATCTCTCAGTAGCATTCAGCTGTGAATCTGATGTAAAAGATTAAGAAAGATTTAGATTAAATGCGTTTTAATTTATTACTAATGCCTGCTTACAGGAAACGTAGCGTACTCCAGAT
The DNA here is from genome assembly GCA_037389245.1 of Oryzias sinensis. Taxonomy (NCBI): domain Eukaryota; kingdom Metazoa; phylum Chordata; class Actinopteri; order Beloniformes; family Adrianichthyidae; genus Oryzias; species Oryzias sinensis. Next base: position 8,363,750 of record CM074490.1, read on the forward strand.
TGATTTAATAGACCCGAAAGAAGCCCTTAACATCTCTGATGGAGCTATTAAGTTTGTGTGCAGCAGTTTTTGGAAAAGATGCCAAAAAAGTAATTTGGTCAAAGCAAACAAGGAAAAGCTTCTGAAAACATCAACATTATATTTAATTTGACGATTTGTACTGTTGGAAATAATACACACATTATCTGGGAGCCAGCCTTACTTTGGGATTTTAAAGAATAAACAAATTTACATCAGAGATGCAAACAAAAAAAACTTTAACATTTGGTTTATGCCATAGTAAAAATGTAACTATTTTTATGAAAAATAAATACAAAACACAAAGCAAATACTGTAGGATAGCTTACAGGATGTGGAGAAAAGTAACAACCACAGACTTTTCTTCCTGTTTTCAAGCAACTGAAGTTCTTTGTAGCTGATCCGCACAATTAAGAAAAATGAGAAGCAGTCACCGTTTGTTTAAGCATCATCACTTTTCAACTGTAGAGTATGTTTTAAGTTAAGTCACCCAATGCAAAGTTGTTATCATGCTCAATGAACAGTAAAGCCCCACTAAGCAAAAATAGAGTTTGCAGTCAGTTATTGAGCTACGTTGTCTTACAGTCTGATTAACTTTGTTATTTATACAGGGTTATATGCTCAAATACACTTCCAAAGGTTAAAACAAAGACTACTTATTATACGCAGTGAACCTATTGGATGATTACAATGTTTGCTGAATTACTGATATTTACGTTATAAATAACTAATGACACTAAAGATCCATTTAACGGCTGGGTATCTCAGTTGGTTAAGTGCAAGACTGGTACATGAGAATCAGGGTTCAATGCCCAGCGGATGCCAGTGTGGGTCTTTGGGCAGGACCCTTCACCCTGTACTCCTTAACTATGTAGCCCAAGTCCCTGTGCCAGTCCCCAGCCTGGATAAAATACAGGAAAATCTCTGCTATGGCTATGGTGACCCCTGAAGGGATAAGCTGAAATGTGAACACCAATTAAAGATCAATTTGCCAATAAAAAGTCCAAATGTTCTAGCCATTTCTTAAATTAATGTACTGATTTCACCAATTCCCAAATGGTAGAACTTATCGAAGTGAAGCCTTAGTGCAATTTAATAAGGAAGATCGACCTTATTTACAGGCATGCTGGCTATTATCAATTAGCCCTTCACTTTAAACCAGCAGCCAAATGACCTGCCTTTCTTCCCAGCCAATCACAATAATATGTTTGCCTTTAAATCCATGAAGGCTCTGGGGTTTATACATCTATGGTCTGAGTTCATCCCAAGCACACAAGACGTCATCAACCTAGATCCTAATTGCCAAAGATTATGTAGTTACTTTTTGCACGTTTTTCTGTAACTTAAATAAATCTTTACTTGCATTCCTATCATCACTTCATATTGAAATTATTTAGTTGCTGTTCCCATAAGCAATATTTGATTCAACAATTTCTATTTTTACCTTCGATTGGCAATTATTTTACATTTCAAAGACACAAAAATAGACCTGCAAAGGAAAGTAAAAGAAAACACAATAGATGTGCGAACATTTTCTGACAGCAGTACAGAATGGATCAAGAACATTATTCAGTTCAATTCGGGCTGATTTTCAAAACTCACGGTATAAAAGCAACTCATTTACCAATATTGATGTCTTCCTCCAAACAGAAATGAAGCGTATGTGTTTCATTCAACAGGGAATACTGTTTGTTCATACAAAATGATCATCATGATGCAAAAAGGGTCACCTGCAAGGGAAGGTGAGCTTAAAAAACGTACAAATAAACCAGAATGAATAGAGCTTCATCATCTCTCAATGAAGGTAAATGACCTTGAGGTCTTTAAATGCCCTACATGATTGTGACAGAAGTAAACAACCAACTGTTCAACTGAAGCGTTTGTTAGCAGTAGTGAAGGCATAATGCCAATCAAAGAAAAACATTTGAAAATCAATTCTACTTACAGTTAGATTTCTGTAAAAAACAAAAGTTTACTGTATTTCAAAGTTTTATAACATGATATTCATCTATCTATTTTAAAATGAGGCACTAGAAAGATAAAATAAATCCTAAAAGGTGTTTTATTACTTGGTGTTATGTCCTTCAAAAAACATTTCTTTTATTCAGAGAGACGAGACTGACTTTGTTTTAATTCTTTTGTTTTGATTTCATATACTACGGTTGGTTTTGCCGATTTAGAGAATTTTGTACTGAAACGTGATATTGAAGCACTAAAAACGTCATTAAGTGACCTTTGTATCTAGACTGAAAACAGGAGCCCCTTGTTTATTGTTTTTAAATCCTTATCAAAATTAAATTCTAAATATGAATGGGAAATGGAAATCTAAATTAGGCGAAAAGTCAATCCAACTGCTGATAATTAAATGGAGATGTTAAATAGTATGTAAAATGTTGATTCTAAACATAAATGCTGAATGCTCTACCAAAATGCTAACTGGCAAATCTAAATACCATAACTTGTAATGGTAGCTCCATCGTTTATTAAAAAAATGATATAGACTGTGAGATGGGCGGTCGTGGTAGACTGGCTGTTATTTGGCTTACATACAGGACGGTGATGGGGAACTGGCTTAGTTTGTTAGTAAAATATGGCATGGTACTGTATTTATGGCAGAAAACGTAGGCAAGAACATTTCATGATTAAAGAAATGAAAACAGGACAGTATTTTTAAAGCAGTAAACAGTATTACAGATTGGTATCTCTTGCCTCACAGCAAGACGTTTCAAATCCCGGCTGGGGGAACTGAACCAGAGCATCCATAGGTTAATTGGTTACTCTAATGCGCCCACAATTTTAACACTGTTATTTCGTACCTTAGTTTTTTGTAGTTCAGCTTGAGCCAGAGAATTCATGGATACCCTTTTTCTGACATTCCGATAAAAAATGTGTGAACTAGCTAAGATAGCAACAGTTGCAAACTTACCACGCATATGCCGTTGAAAATCTACAACATCTAATTTAAAAAATATTTCCCACAGTAGCTTGCCATTGATGCCCTAGAAGTTCCGAGACGATCAATAAAAGTAGGACCTACCTAGGACAAGTTTTTGTTTTATCTGGAACTAATGGTGCTTTTTTTTAATATCTAGATGCTGGCCTTTTACCAAGATCAAAGGTCAGTGAAACTTCTGTAGTGGTTGTAGACTTAAGCTGAGGGCATGTGTGTGAAATTTTGGGAAAAATCGCATGAACAAAAATCTCGTTTTTCATATCTTCAAAAAACCGCCAAATATCAAACTTTGCTACAAAATGGCCAACAAGCTGTACATCCTTTGGCCATTCCATAATAGTTTCAAAACTTCCTTTAGATGTCCCCGGCACATGTGTTTTAGTTTCGTTACTGTATTTTTTTTCCTTTTCGTTTTGCTTCTATTTCCTGCCTCTGTTTCATAGTAGAACATCCCAGTTCCTCCTCTGCCTTTCATGCCTGCGCATTCACAGACACAGCAAGTGCATGGGCAAGATGTCCTTCATGTTAAAAATGAAAGAAACGCTGGAGACCATCACGTCGTTTGAAAAGCATAAACGCCACTCAGAAGTTCATTGCTGTTATTGCAGACAGTCGCAAACAAAACCAGCCTACATCGGTATGAACTAGACCGCACGATTGTAAAGTATAAACAGGTCTCTAGAAGAGAATAAGGATAAATATTGTCTTACAACGTTTCATTAGCTGTTTGCTCCACTGTTGCCACCTCCTCAGTAGGAAAACTTGCTTTTATTGCCTGTCCTACAGTCCCTAATCATGCCATTGTTACGCTAGGCAATCGCCCGGTAGGCAGTGTAGTGAACTCCACCGCTCAAGGTCCAGCAGAGCTCTAGCTATGCTGCGCACTGAGTGCCCACTTAAGCCAATGTGGGCAAACACAGGTCGGGGCCACCATGGAAACTGCTGACACACCCATTCGGGGCCCACTTGTCCTTGCTGGCTGAAAAATTTGTAGAATTGGGTCATATACACAAAATTGGACAGTCCCAATACAGTGTGTTTTGAATTGCAAAAGGGTGTTTTTCATTCTGACCCTTCCCTTCTGCAAAAGGGCTTGTAGACAGTTTGTTCACGTTGCTAACAAAGAGACATTTATTGTTAGGGCAGAACTATGCATGTAAATTCTAATGCATAATCTCTGATTAACAATAAGGATTGGAATGACAGCAGGGGTGCCTATGGAACAAGAGCTTTGATCCGTTTACTTTGCTTATATCAAAAACATTCTGGAAACATCAGACAAAAATAGCTTTGTTGTGTCCACCCACCTGCTAAAAAGGACTCCCACCGCCATGTAAAAAAACTCTTATTTTCTATTGTGGAATGAATAGAAATTAAGAAACAATCAAACATGTTTATTCTCAGTGAAATTGCTCCTTTCTGCCATCAGTCTTCAGTGGTCTCATAATGAATTGCAACATTTATTATTTCTGGGTTTGTGTGATGCAGAGGGTTTTGGGCTTGGGCAGGACTAGAAAGTGGGGGCTTCCATCTTCACGCGTGTGCACTTTATTTACAACCGGATTGCAGAGAGGTTATGGTCTGCCACTGTTTTAACTGTTGGGCCAATGCCAACAGCATCTGGCCTGCCTGGCATTGGCTGTGTTGCATTGTAATATCCATGAGAAAAAGTTGGAAAACGTTGCTAAATTTGTTGCTTTTTCTTTAGAAGAAATTTACAATTTGTCTCCAAAAACTCTGAAAAAATGGTGATTATCCCCCCCCCCTATTGGGATAACAGTTGTTCCCATTTCTTGTTGACATCATCTGGTGGAATATTTAGAATTTACTGGGAAAAGGCTTACATGCTTTCATTTCCTTTTTTTATTTGGAAAACGAGATGCATGTGCATCTGTTAAGCAGGTCTGTGTTTTCGTGTAATCAGACACTGGAGTCAAAGAGTGTTTATGGTGAATGTCAGAGTGCCAGGGACTTGTTCTAACACTGTAAACCATTGCTGTCATCAACAAGCCACGCACAGTGATTTATCATTGCCAGCATCCATTATAAATAGTGCTTGAAATTGATGTCAGGTAAGGGTGCAGATGACAGATGTGATTAAAATAAAAGGGTGAAGGAGGAAAGGGGATGATGAAGGTCAGACAGTGTGGAAAACTATCGCCTTTCTCCGTTACTGAGAATCTTTCATGGCGTTTTCTGCACCATCCTGCCTCCTTTCTTCTGTAGCTCCTCTCCCTCTCAATTAACACTATTGCTACAGTTACTCTATTCCGGTTTAGGCTCTGCTCAGACTCTTTTCTGAAGCCTCACTTCTATTCTCTTCGTGTCCTTCTCTTCTTCCTTCTGTTGCTCTCTTTTGACTCTCCCTTCCTCACTGCCCCTTTTCTCTGTCTCATCTAATCTCTTTTCATCTCTCCTCTCCTTCTCCTTTCACCTCTCACTTCAATTAATGACAAGCTTGGCAGAGAGTTTTTATGCCTGACTTTGGGATATTTTTAGTCAAATTAACGCTCTGTACTGCCAGATCACTGTGCTCATTTTAATGAATTTACCACAGAACACTTCAGGGACTGAAGAAATAAACATGAAAGAATATTCACCTGAAAAGAAGCGATTACGGGACTTCAATTTAAAATTCAGGGGGTGCACTTTCAAAACAACCCTCAAAAAGGAATACTTTTCATGTCTTTTCATTATGTTGCATGAATAAGTGGAGTGAATGCTCCAGACAGGTGATATGGGTAGCATTCATCACCTCACAAAAACAATGTGCTCCTTGGCAAAAGACCAGGTTCTGGAAAGCTGACAAATACTGTATTGTAACCCAATCGCCACCTCTAAGAACTGCAAGAGCACAACTAGAAGATCACAGCAACCAAGTACAGCAGCAAAAGCTAAGTAAAATTGATTGCTTAGTGTGCAAGCATGGAGGAAGGTTTCAGCTGTGAAGTGGGACAAAAGAGAGTCAGGGAGAATGAAAGGAAAGGTGTGGAAGACTGTGGTGTTGATGATTTGGAGGAGGTGGGTCTGAGAGAGAGAGACAAAGCAAAGCTGGAGGCAGCAGAGAACGAAGGACAGGATCAAGAAAAACTACTCCAAAGGGACAGTTCATGTTTAATATTTGTTGGAGATAAATGCAGGGCAAGCCACATCCAAATGGTTTGGACATATTGTTGGTAAAAGGACACTGAGATTGAAGCTACCAGGAAAGAGGCCCAAAGGAAGAGCAAAGAGGTTCATGGATATATTGAAGGAGGACATGAGAGTGGTTGGTGTGAGCGACGAGCAGGCAGAGAATATGGTGGATTATTCGGTCTAGTGATCTCTAAAGGGAGCAGCTGAAAGACAAAGACTTTAATATTCTCTCCTATCAAAAGACAAAAATTCCAGAGCTGCCTCCATCATGCTAAGCCATCCTCTTTGCAGCTCTGGCTGAGGTGGGATTTTATCAATAAGAGACTAAATTAGGCACCTGAGGAACGGAGTATCGCCACTTTTACCATAAAACCTGTGTTTTGAGCCATACTGGGCCAACAGTGTCATCCTGATTCTCCTCCTCTGCTTCCTGCTTACTCCATGCCTTAACCTTATTCAACAGGAACTCGTTCAGGCTGTACAATCGATACAAGAGTTCTTATTGAAGGATCTTATTGATGTACTGAGACTCTCTCTGCTCATCGACAGAGCTGATGATCACAGGCAGAGAGGGAGATGAAGTGCAAAAAAGAGAAAAGTGTCCTCCACTTTTTCCAGCTGTTTTGTTAGATTTTGTTTTTCTTTTTTTAACACTTCTGCCACCCATTAACTTGTTGCAGCGAGTTTTCCAACAGAAAGAATAAATGGAACAACATTATTCTGATACATAAAGATGGGTATTTTATTTATTTGAATGGAGTTTATTGAGCAGCAATGAAAAGGGGCTACAGCCAATGGATCGTCTGGAGCTGCTGGTCAATACTCTGCCCACCTTGAAAGCCACAATGTCATATTTCCTGGAACCAGACGTACATACTCAACCTCAGCCTCTGCCAGCCCTCAGACCATCTCTTTTTTATCCTTTGCCACTTTCATAAAGACGCTGAAATTATTGATTCTCAAACACTTGAAAGCTGTGACCAGCTCAAAGCAGGAGCTTCTTTAATTTGTCTATAGACAAAGCTGAGTGTTGAGGGCGCAATCATGTACATTTTGTTTAAAACATGATGGAGTGAACTGGAGTGTGGAGCCAAAAGAACTGCTTGGTCCTGAATGCCACAATTACCATGGAGATGCTGCTGGATTCAAGAAAGGGAAAGAACAGCCGGATAAAATGTGAGGGGATGGAGCTTGAAGATACTTGAATGGCTGCTCAAGGGGTAAACTCATCTTTTCTCTGAAGAAACATGTTTAGTGTGTGGTGGTACAGTCTTCACCTGTTCTGTCAGACTGTGGTGTTTAGTTTATTTCTATATAAGCGCTAGGGGAAGCAAATGAATGGAAAATAATGTATATCTGCAAAAGAAAGACTATGGGAGGCGAAAAAACGGATGGACAGAACCATCTCTATTCTTGGTAAGGAGGTGAGCTCTTTGGATGCAAGATGCTAAAGTGGATCAGAGACTGGCACACAAACTCAACACTATGGTGAACAACATACAGGATCCCTTTCATTTCATTAAGTGGTTTAAAAAAAGTGTTCCTTTCCTCTTTTCTTCCTCTGAAGGGTGTAAGCTCTTCGATTGCCTGCTGTCATATTGCAAAGTAGCACCTGACCTTCATCTACACTCAATAACAATGCAATTTCCATTGATCCTAATGCTGTCTATAGAAATATTTGCATAGTGAATGAGAAAGATACACAGGTGGGAACCGTCATCTTTGTACATACATTCAAGTGTTTGTTTTAACTTCTGTGAATTCATGATCTACACATCCTGAGTAAGGCCAGAATTCTGGAAGCTATTTTTTGTGGAAGGCAGGATTATATCCTGGACAGGTCGCGAATCAACGGCATACAGAGCAAGACACAACCATAGCTGAAATAAACACTGAGTGAACAGATTTTTACAGAGATCAAAAAATAAAAATGTATGGAAAAAGCGTTTAATCAACTACAGAAGCACAGAGAGATAACATGCAACTTCCAAAAATGCGGGAGGGGGTAAAAAAAAAGCTGTTTTAAGATCTTTTAGTGAAGCTTGATTTCAAAAATTGTGATCAAATACTTTGAGTAAAACTGCTGCACATGCATTGCAACCGTTAACAATTCACTAATGAATCCTCATCTCTTTTTAAACACTGCTAAAGTTCAACATGTTTTTCAAGAGCAACACAGACACAAATGACACACTCAGATATATACATGTAGCCCAGAGCGGCTTCGACCAAAAGCTTCTTCTCTATAGCATCAGAAATAAAGTCTGCATCAGTACTCAGATCCCATCGCACACAGACATGCATGCTCACACAGAGTACACGGAAACATTCATATTGTGGCAAACTCTCACCAGCTGACTGCAAATAATGGGCTGGAGATGAAACCAAACAAAGGCTGCATGTGTGTGTGTGTGCGTGCGCGTGTGTGTGCTTGGTCTGAATTTCCTGTGGAGACCCAGGCATTTGCCCAGTCCACTGCTCTTTATTCCAGTCTGGCAAGCAGGCAAGAGGAAGTGAAAGAGATAAGTTTAAAGTAAAAGTTCCTGAAGTCAGAGTGCAGCCAGGATCCAGTCTGACTGGAAGATGCATTGACTGATTAGTATCTGGACTCAGCTTCAATCATCAAGCCACCCTGTGTCTGCAGTCAGCGCCGTCAAATTAAAATTGAAATCAATTTCAGCACAGCCATAAACTGATAACATTCTCAAGGAGTGAACCTCCAAATGTTTATTGTAAGGATGACTGCATGGTGGATTGGGAGGTTCCGTTTAAAACCAGCAGTCTTTCAGACAGACTTTGACCTTGTTAAAGGTTTGACTATAATACCATCCTCTTCCAGCAATTGCACTCTCAACTCCTTCTAGTATGAAAGGAAGCTATGTGTTTTGCAGCACTATATCTGATGTAATGTAAACCACTGACTCTATGAAAAATGTTCTTCTATTTATTAAAAATGTATTTATACGGTAATAGGTCTGAAAGAAAATGTACTATAGCTAGTAAATCAACTCAGTGTTTATCCAAACAGGACCTGTTTTCATATTGAGTAGATAGAAATATGGAAGATCCTAAGACATTTTAATATCAATGAGTGTACGCCGATTTAGCCACAATCTTAGCCAATTGTTCTCATTTTAGAAAGAAATTCAACCCCTTAAATCATCTCCACCAGAGATTTATGGTGGCTTAATCATATATGTTCAATCTAACCAATCCGATGTGGTTGGCGTCCTCACATTTGCCAACATGGCTCACAAAGTCTCTCAGTAACAACTAAAACAACAGCTAAAGATGGTGTTTTACGGTGGAGTTTCCTGCAGGATCCGGTGTCAGACTGTGTAAAAAGTCCATAAATAATGAAGCTTAAAGACGTGACACTGTCTGGCATTAACGCCACCATTTTTTCACTACATCTCCCATGGTTCGTTGGGTTAATCTGAAATCAGCTCGTACTGCAATACTGTTAATTGTCATGAAGCAAAACGAACATAAATATCAGTCTGTTATAACAGTTGGAAAATGTTCCTGGTAAAATCAGAGTTAAACAGTTTAGTTCTCTCTCAGGATTTTTGTTGGAGCACAAAGGAATTCTTAATAGCCAGTGTTTGGCCCTCGTCACCTTTGCAACGGAAACAGCTGCTTTCTAAAAATGTCTGTATTTCAGGACACTTTCAATTTCAGACTGTAGGTACACTCTCAAAATGTTTCAAATTAAGTTTAAATATAAGGTTATAGCACAATACAGTGGTACCTCATTTATTGCAAGGATTACATTCTAAAATTATCCTGCAATACATGAAGTCCACAAAGTAGGATTATGGATGTTTGGGGGTAGTAAAACACCTAACTACACACTTTATACAAATTTCTCAGACACACCTTAACTTTTTCACACTATTATTTTTTGTTTAAACTCTCAATGTTGAAATCTTTATTGAAAAAGTGGAGAATTATAATATAAAAACAAAGATCTGCTCGCGATCAAAGATTGATGTAAATCTGGTTTTTTGAAGACATTTTATATAGAAGACAGAGCACGAAGGAGATTGATTGATAAGGTCAGTAGCCAATCAAGATGCAGAATCCAGTGCTCTAATAAATAAAAAGCATGCACAAATGCACTGAAAAAAATCCACAAAACAACCAGACCACAAAAGAAAGAACTGCAATAAATCATTAGACCACTGCAAAATAAACAGAATTAAGGTTAAGCGGCCCAGAGATACATTTGGTAAAATGGTGTATACTTACATAGTAGCTTTCTACTTTCTTAGAAGACCCTAAGCGCAGTTGCAGTCCCTTTCACGCATGCACACATTCGCAACTTATAACCACTAGGAGCAATGTGGGGTTCAGTGTCTTACCCAAGGACACTCTGATACATGGGTGGACAAGGCTGGAACTAAACCTGCAATCTTCCAATCAGAGGTTGACCACGCTACCTCTGCACCACAGCAGAGGCAGCTAATAAAACCATTACAAATATTACAAAAAATGCATGTGAGACCCTGGTGCGACTGTTATATCATTAATAAAGATTAGAGTTTCTGGTTTTTTTTTTATATTTTCGGTTACCAGTGTGCCTGGGGATTTTGGTTAGGAAAAGGTGTCACAAAGGTGGCACAAAAAAGGTTGAAAAACACTGCTCTAAAGTCTTTATATTGGCTGAATAACTCTGTGTATATACCTTGAGCCACAGTTTGAGCCAGGAAGGTCTTGCTCAAGGACCCACACTGGATGAAGTTCACCATGCCCCCTGGGAATTGAACCATGGTTTGTCTGAGTGCCAGTCCTGCACTTAATCAACTGAGCCGCCTTGAGCCAGAAATACATAGCGCTATTTATCATATGATGATGACAACAAATTAAACCACCAAAATGACTAAAATTTTAATGTTTTTGTAGATAGCAGCATTCTGTATGAGAAGCAGATGAGCAGGGTTTACTTTCTAAGGAGGCTGGCACCATTTTATCCCTATAAAGGTTCACATTTTGCTTCTGAGCTAAACTGTCTGGTGGTGAAAAGAACTCTCTCTCAGTAGCCAACCTCTCTATTACATTTTCTGCCAGCCGAGCGGAAGGCCTCGGCTGACCTGACTATCAGTTGTTTAACTGTTCCTTCATGAAATGGATGGGACATAGGTTGGGAGAGCAACAGCAGGGGACGAGTCTAAAATGTCCTTTGGAATCATTTCTCCCTTTACAAACTGTTTCTGCCTCATGGTATTTCTACTATTTTGACTATTGGCTGCACAGTGATGTGATGGTTAGCCATTACTTCAACATTTTTAACCAGTTCAAATGCCTTCTTTCTATCTGGTTAGATGTTCTTGCTTGTTTCTTTGTTTAGGTGCATCATTTTCCACTAACAGTCCAGAATCAGGCATGTTGGCTTGGCTGGTGGTTTAAAATCTACTACTGGATGGTTTTTCTCTCTTTGCTTCAGTGGAAGCCAGTGATAAATCTGTGATTTGTTGAGGGCGTACCCCTGCTCTCACCTGCTGACAACTGAGATAGATGTGGGCCTGAGCCTCACCAAGACCCTGAACAGCTTGAAGCACTTGGACTGATAGATGACACTACTGTGCAGTTTTTTAACTAGAGACTGACCAAGAATACAATCTTCAATAGTTAGCCACAGGGAGAAAAATAGATATATTTTTGTGTGTGTTTTTGGGCACAGTGTGACCACTCCTGACAGTAAAGACAACGGTGGCCTGTTTCCACAAACTAAACTGTCGAATAAACCAGCATGAGTAAGAGAGCCCACGGGTGCTGTGTGCTCACTGATGGGTGAAAGTCTATAATCGGCCACATGTGCACACCCACACACAGAAACACACACTCATGTAGGCCTGCGCATGCAATTTCAGATGCATTGCCAAATGTAAACATCTCAGAAACAATAGTAAACCCAATATATCTCATCCATACACATGAATGGGCATGCAGAAACACCCATGCACAAAGTGAAAACTACAAGTATGAACACGCACTTCCACCTGCGTGTGAGCAGCGGTCACATTATTTTCACAGCATGATACCACAGCTGGTTCAAACATCCAAACCGTCACACTACAGAAACTTTACACGTCAACCAACACTGAGGAAACCCAGTGCACAACACTCCTGTTCTCCCACACGTGGCGGGGCTCCCACCTTGGACAAGTCACAGAGCACGACAACGGAGTTCGAGATAAGAAAAGTTGTGTTTTGCCGAGTCACAGTAATTGTCTTGTTTTGAAGGTATGGTTGTATTTCAAGCTGAATTTATGCAACTTCTTCTTACACTTTTTTATGACTGTGTGTAAAGCTTTGGCGCAATGTCAATAGGGAAGAGTTCCTGTGTTACTCACTCTACACGCCACTCATCAAAGCCTTCACTCTAAACCAAATTCCTAAATTCCCTGCCTTTTTTTTTCAGCCAATCACAATCATTATTCTGCTTTCAAATTCATGGGCGATTGTTTCTCTACATTGCAGTTTTTCCGTCTCTCCTCCGCTCCTTCCTCCACCTGAACCACTACTTTAGACTGGTCTGAACCACCATCAGCGACTAGACTCCAGGGTTTATTCATCTAGGGCAGGGGTGGGCAATTCCAGGCCTCGAGGGCCGGTGTGTCTGCATGATTTCCAGATAGTCTTGCCCTACTCATGGCTGATTACCTGGTTCAGATGTGTCCAGCCAAGTAGAACATGCTAGAGCAGGGTATGCTGGAAAACATGCAGGAATGCGGCCCTCAGTGCCCACCTCTGGTCTAGGGTCTGAGTTCATCCCACCAGGATAAAGACGTCCTCTGCTCAGAGCCTAATCGCCAAGACTATGGACTATTTTTATGCACATTTTTTATCACAAATAATCTTTATTATTCAAATTCCTAAGATCTCTCCTTATTGAAAAACAATAACTGTTTTTTTTTTGTTTTATATGGAAAAACCTAGTAGAATTAAAGATTTGACAGGCACAGCTGAAGAGTTCAGGTATCCAACAAAAACAGCCACTTGTAACTGTAACATTCATGATCTGTATACCAGGTTATAGATCAATAAAATAAATCGTCAAGATAGTTATGGAGGACCACAGTGGCTTTACAGAAAGAAGAAAACATCAGAGAGCATAGAGAGGCTTCGCCATCTAAGCTGAATAATTTTTTTGAGCTGGACTCTAGCAGTTACCTCCTCGTGTGAAAATGTCCTGCTGCTAACGTACTTCTTCCTTCCAGCCAGTCATTTAAAGGAGAAGCAGTGTCCTACCGCGAGCATAGGAGCCATTTTCACAAATTTATCCCTTTTGTCAGCAAATGTTGGAAAAAAAACTTTGACAATGCGGGAAAAACCCAAAGGTGTTGTCTCGCCTCCATTGCCTGTGAGATATCAGGCTGTGCTTGATAAGCTAACTGCTTGAAACATGCCAGCATGGTGTGGGTGCCATTAGCCTAATCAAAAAAGAAAGCATTTCATAGAAAAAGGCACTCAGCTCCTATTGAAGTGCCTCCGAAAGAATCCAAACTAATGTGTTTTCAAAAAAGAGCTCCTTAAAGCTAAATACCTTAGTCGGCACCGCTCCACATTGTTCCCCTGTGTCCTTTTATACATCACAGACTCAGCTGCCTTATTCAGGTGAGGGCCAGAGAGGATGCAGCATTCGCCGTGTCAACATGCTCTCTCTAATGAATGCCAATTTTAAACCACACTGTGACGTCATACTATAGTATCTTCATTTTGCTAAGACAGCTCTACTTCAGAGAAGTCAGAAGAACATGGACACTAACTAACCACACAGAGTAATTTTACAGTTAGACAAGCTGGCAGCGTGCGTCTCCTTCAGCATTGGCCGCCTGATGTTTATTATAGTATATTGTGTGGGAACAAAGAGAATCAGGATAAAACGTGTTTCTGCAAATCCTAATCCCTTTTTTGAAAGATTGACATTTAGTTAAGCTGCTTGGTGGTTTGTGGTTGGCACACTTCACAACAAGGAGGTTCTGGTTTAGGTTTGACTAAATTTCCCCTCGGAGGAAGTGGGGAGGCTCGTTTGAATCTGTGTGGCAACTGCAGCAGCAATTTCTTTTTTAAACTGAAAGGGTTTGAAAAACTATGAATAAATCATTTTTTTAACATTTTTATTTGTAATATAATTTTTAAAGTTAAGTTGACCTGTCTCTCTTACAGACAGAGCCTTATAAATCTGTTTTTGATGCCAAATGTTGCAATATGGCTTCAGTGCAAATGTCTGACCTGAATATACATTATTCCCATGAGCCAATGCACTCTGTAACTTTGTGCAGCACACTCACATCAGCCCATTCAGAATGTATATTACTGACTGTTACGGGGTCGCTACTCCTTAAGACATCCATAATACCTGACAAGCAGGGATGTACAGAGTCAGCCATCAAAAATTCTATGCAAAAAAATATATATAAAAATAATATTATAAATAGTCCCAGACACCCACAGGGTAGAAACAAAACCCCAGGTGTTTCGTTACCACCGCCATCAGAATCCACAACTCATCTGTATGACCAGGTCATCCAAATTTGCACAACAGTGTACAACTATTCATGTACCTATTGGCTTGTTTGCACATATCTGGTGAACTATAATTTTATCACTTGTTTTTTCTTTGAGCTGACATGATGAGTGAATATCTCCTTGTGAGATTAATAAAGTTCAAGTTAATCTGTGCAAAAAAATGCAGTTTATACAGTACAGACCCAAAGTTTGGACACACCTTCTCATTCAAAGAGTTTTCTTAATTTTCATGACTATGAAAATTGTAGATTCACATTGAAGGCATCAAAACTATGAATTAACACATGCGGAATTATATACATAACAAAAAAGTGTGAAACAACTGAAACTATGTTATATTGTAGGTTCTTCAAAGTTGCCACGTTTTGCTTTGATTACTGCTTTGCACACTCTTGGCATTCTCTTGATGAGAGGTAGTTATCTGAAATGGATCTTCCAAGTCTTAAAGGAGTTCCCAGAGATGCTTAGCACTTGTTGGCCCTTTTGCCTTCACTCTGCGGTCCAGCTCACCCCAAATCATCTCGATTGTGTTCAGGTCAGCTGACTGTGGAGTCCAGGTCATCTGGCGCAGCACCCAATCACTCTATGTGGTCAAATAGCCCTTACACAGCCTGGAGGTGTGTTTGGGGTCATTGTCCTGCTGAAAAATAAATGATGGTCCAACTAAAGGCAAACCGGATGAAATAGTATGCCGCTGCAAGATGCTGTGGTAGCCATGCTGGTTGAGTATGCCTTCAATTTGGAATAAATCCCCAACAGCATCACCAGCGAAGCACCCCCACACCATCACACCTCTTCCTCCATGCTTCACGGTGGGAACCAGGCATGTAGAGTCCATCCATTCTTCTTTTCTGCGTCACACAAAGACACGGTGGTTGGAACCAAAAATTTCTTTGGACTCATCAGACCAAAGAACAGATTTCCTCTGGTCTAATGTCCATTCCTTGTGTTCTTTAGTCCAAATAAGTCTCTTCTGCGTGTTGCCTTTCTTTAGCAGTGGTTTCCTAGCAGATATTCTACCATGAAGGCCTGATTCACACAGTCTCCTTTGAACAGTTGTTGTAGAGATGTGTCTGCTGCTAGAACTCTGTCTGCCATTGACCTGCTCTCTAATCTGAGCTGTTGTTAACCTGTCATTTCTGAGGCTGGTGACTCTGATGAACTTATCCTCTGCAGCAGAGGTGACTCTTGGTCTTCCTTTACTGGGGTGGTCCGCATGTGAGCCAGTTTCTTTGTAGCGCTTGATGGTTTTTAAGACTGCACTTGGGGACATTTTCAAAGTCTTCCCAATTTTTCAGGCTGACTGACTTTCATTTCTTAAAGTAATGATGGCCACTTGTTTGCTGCTTTTTTCTTGCCACAATACAAATTCTAACATTCTATTCAGTAGGACTATCAGCTGTGTGTCCACCTGACTTCTGCACGACACAACTGATGGTCCCAACCCCATTTATAAGGCAAGAAATCACACTTATTAAACCTGACAGGGCACACTTGCGAAGTGAAAAATATTTCAGATGACTACCTCTTCAAGCTCATCAAGAGAATGCCAAGAGTGTGCAAAGCAGTAATCAGGGCAAAAGGTGGCTACTATGAAGAACCTTGAATATGACATATTTTCAGTTGTTTCACACTTTTTTTGTTATGTATATTATTCCACATGTAAATTCACAGTCTTGATGCCTTCAGTGTGAATCTACAATTTGCATAGTCATGAAAATAAAGAAAACTCTTTGAATGAGAAGGTGTGTCCAAACTTTGGGTCTGTATTGTATACATATACATATATGATTCC
This sequence comes from Oryzias sinensis, assembly GCA_037389245.1. Lineage (NCBI taxonomy): Eukaryota > Metazoa > Chordata > Actinopteri > Beloniformes > Adrianichthyidae > Oryzias > Oryzias sinensis. The sequence continues at coordinate 8,380,186 of CM074490.1, forward strand.
AAACCTTTTTATAATTAAAATCGCTACATTTTTGTAAATCTGACTATGAAGGAGTCTATACCTCACCAGCCATATGTCACGGAGGGGGTTGAGGGAGTGCCCAGAGGAGGAGGCAGGAGGTTTCAGATGAGCAAAGTCTTCAATAACTCAAATTTAACCAAAAACTAAAACCACTGCTAAGCAGGCAAGCCAAACTAGAAAACTTGAAACAGGGGAACAGCATAATATGGACCGGCATAGGAGGAAGGGAAAGACAGGACTTAAATACATACAAACTAGACCCAGGTGATAACGATCAGGACAGATGGGGGACCAAATTTAAGACTCGAAACCATGAAAAAAACAGGAACCCTTTCAAAATAAAACAGGAAAGAGAACTAAAATAGAACCAAAAAACCAATGCAAAGAACCGTAACACCATAACCCTCGCCGCACGTCACTACTGCCAAGTTATAGACTTGTGAATTCTGTGGCATTAAAACAACATTGTTCTTTTGTCCTGAGTTTGTCATTGGACTTCTATCATTGGTGTTTACAGCCCTAAACAGGCCCTCATTGTAGCCCTTTTATCCACTTTAACACATCACCTAAAGAGGTGATGGTTTTGGTGTAATTACTTGTATTTCATGTGTTTATATATATATGTGTGTCTTTAGCAAATGAAATAAAGCTGCTGTTCCCCCTGAAGTAAAAAAAACGTATGAAAATATACTATTTCCTTAAATTTTCATCATTGAGGAAAAAAAGGAAAAGAAAAACAGAAATAAAAGTTTTCATAGAGAATTTTCTATAAGAAAGTGTGGAAGTTAACCAGATTTATAAGCCCATTTTTTTTAACAAAAAACAAGCGAAAACATAATCAAATTTATGACAGAAAATCCCCAAAGTCCAAATGCCATACCCTGAGTGTACTTTTTTAATTGAATGTGTATTTTTTTCTTTAATTAAAGGAAGACAAATTTATCCGCAGTTCCTTTTTATGAATTTTTTTGCACATGATATTTCAGGAGGACTTGTGGATTCAGAAAACATTGCTCCAGGCTTATTGGAATCACAAAGCATAATTAAGGAAATGAGAAGGGGAAGCTCTCTCCCTCGGGAACTGAGGAAGAGGGATGAGAAAGAGCAGACAACGGAGATGAAAGCTAAAAGGAATAAGAGTCTGGCCCTTGAGATGGCAGATTTCAGACTTGATAATCATGGTCTCATGTGACAAACAAACACGCACAATTACATGCTCAAGGTGTATTTAAATGCAATTGTACGTTCATCAGATGCTAGCCTCATCATCGTCAGGAAAAGCAAAAAGGAGGATGAAGATGCAAAAACACTTCGGCTACTGTTTGAATCTTTCTCCAGCAAGGAAAGGAGTTATGAGAATGGAAGACCAAACCTGCCTGCTTAGCATGAGAGCGAGCAAGAGTTTAACAACGAGCACATATCTCCGTTCGCCAGGGCTTTGGAATTGTTGTGCTCTAAACCAGCGTTTGCAGAGATCAAGCATCCAGTTTTTTGCTCATAAGCACCTTTAATGGAGTCCTGCAAGAAGAGAAGGGAGACCCAATTAGGCCAAATATAACAAAGAGACCATGTTTGTCGTTCTCAACAGAACAAACCCAGTTCTATCCACAGATAATGATCCAGTAAATGATTTGAATAAATGGGGTAAAAGACAAGACTGTGGTTAGCAGTGCAAAAAGACAGCAGCTATGGAAAAGCGCAGTCTGGTGTATGTTCCTGTGACTACTCTCTTATAGTGTTATGCAGTGTAAAATGTTAGAATTGTTTGTGTCTGATTGTTATTTCTTCTATAAAGATGGTGGTCTTGGTGGGCACCCTGAGCTTTCAATAAGCTGTATTCCACCTACTGCTGGTTTGGTCTGGTTTCTGTGTCTTCTGGTAGGATGTGGATGGCAAAGAAGCTTCTGCTGCTAAATCAAGGCAAAACTAAAGCTGGTCCCGAAGCTGAGAATAGAGCTGCTCAGTAATGATCTAAATGGAAGTGACAAAGTCAGGAACCCCGGGGTGATTCTGAGTGCGGATCTCAGCTCTGAAGCACACACAAACAGCGCAACAAAAACTGCATGTTATCATCTTAAAAAAAATCAGACCCTTTCTCTCCAGGGCCACTGCAGAAATATTTATTCATGCATTTATTACATTAAGGATTGATGATTGCGACGTTTATTTTCTGGTCTTAATGAAAATGGCAAAAAAAAACAAATGACAGAATAAACTTTCATGATGATAACAAAAACAAATGTGTTTCCTCTTAAAACCATTTCAGCATAAAATATGTACTTTTTAAAAAAAAAACTGTTTACCAAAATTTTACTAAATGCTTCATGAGAACTTAATTATTTTGAATAAAAACATTTTTTTTTATTTAATCTTTTCTAAAGTGTTTGATTTCATTCAGTGATTTTTTTTTTTGATAGCTCTTGTTGTACTGAAAACCACAAATTTCTGTTAATAACACAGCTTTTACTGCAGTGATATGTTTATCCAAACATTTGCATTTATTTAATCATTTATTGTCAAAAACAACTATTTTTCCATTCTGTTTAAAGTACTTGGCAAGCAAAATGACTAATTTTGTTTTATTAAATATGTTAGTTACAAATCGAAAAGAACTTAAGAATCTCTCTTGCAAAGCTAGTGATGCTAAAAACTGTTTTTCCGTTTGTCATGCAGACATATTATCATGTAAATGAACTTTCCCACCTTCTTCAGGGCCCAGAGAGCTTTCTACTCCATCACATTCATCCATAAGGCAGTGATGGGAGAGCTGCTTCGGGAACAATGTGGCGTTTTGACACATGGGTGGGCAGAGGGGAAGCCAAGCCTGTGATCCTACAATCAAAGGTCGAGTGTTTTACTTCTGCACCACAGCTGCCTCAAGTACCAGCATGTCATTATTTTTATTTAACTTTTCTACTCGTCTGAGTTTTCTTTTGATGACATTTGAAATAATATAAAAGTAATAAGTAAATTATTTAAAAATAAAAAAGAAATGTTATTACTTTTTCATGAAAGATCACTGGACTTTTTGGTTGGTGTATAACAAATAAAACTGATTTCCTTGGGTTTGCAATGGCTTCACAATATTCCTCCAAACCTATAGCTTTTTGGCCCCCGTTTGCAGCAGAGTGGATCTGTAATGAAGACAATTAACACACCTTCTCCCAAACAACCCACCAATGAACTTATGAGCTAGGAGAGGAAAAAGTAGACCATATCCTTCAGTTAGAGGGCAGAAATGACAGATTGCTAATGCCCAGAAATAGACTCCTGCCTTTGAGTGTGGGTGTGTGGAGGAAGGAGAGAGACTTCCTATCTCAATAAAATGTGTGAGAGGGAGATGGAGGGGACAAGAGGTGATGAAGACAGTGATTTAGAGTGGGTAAAATAAATTTACCAAATGGCGAGTGGCCGTGGGGGAGGAATAAAGGAAGGGGAAGCTGGGCCCAACAGCAGATGAGTTAAGAAAGGGGAGGGGGGGGGGGGATGGCACTAATTTAATGAGGAGGAAGGAGATTTACAGAATGACAGAAAGAAGAAAAAGAATAGAAGGACTGAAACTGGGAGAGTGGGGTGGGTGTGGAAGCAGAGAAGGTGAGGAGAGGGAGTGATCAGGGTGAGAGATGAAGAACAAATGTGTGCTGTTGGCATATTGATCCAGACAGTGTCCGCCTTTTCACTCCTTCCCATGGATCCCAGCAGGGATTACTGCGACGGGCTTCAAGCCACGTCTGCGACCGGTCATTTGAAGAGGAAACGGGCAATAAATAAAAGCAAATCCAGTCACACACAGCAGCAATTCCGACTACCACAGTGCTGCCAGGAATTGGGTTAGATATACTCGTTGGGGGAGTCCAGTCCTTGTTTGCTGGGAACTGACTCTAGGGGGTATTGTGGGACATCGTTCTTTGTGCTTATTGATCCAGAGCGAGAAAAGTCAAAGCACTCAAACTGTGAAAGAATCTTGGCTCTCACAAACGTTCCCGTGCGCACACACACATAAATATCACACACGGCCATGCCGGGCTCCTCTTGTCACAAGCTTGCACGCTCGCGCAGTTTGTGCACCAGGAGAAATGGATGACGGTAAAGAAAAGAGGTGGTGGAAAGGATGAAAGGAATTAAAACAGAAGAGGCTGAAGAAAGGGCCGATCGGGTTGAGAATCCGGAGAAACAAACGCAGATGGGGGGAAAGTACCAGAGGGAAGAAGGAAATCCCAACAAGGATTCAGCTCCTGCCGGCTGTGAGGTGCAGAGCAGGAAAAGACAGAGACGTAAATGAGTGAAGGGGGGAAGAGGGAAGCTCGGGTCACTATATTTACAAGATAAGACACAATCAACCTTCATGTTTAAGTTCAACTTAGATTATTGTGAGACTTCTTGTGTGTTTACATGCGTGCAGTCTTAGAAAAATCCCTACTAAAGGCCAAATTTATATATAGATTACGTCCCCTATTATTTTCTATCTTCTTTTTATTTTTAATTTAATCTGTTTTTAATTAATTTAATTAGATTTTTGTTGATCTAGTGGAAGCCTGGAGCCGTTGTTCATGTCTGTCCCATTTTAGAAACAGCTGTTTCAAATAGAGTGGAACTTTTTCATTCTTTTTCTTCACCTGTGCCTTCAAAAACCTCATTTTCAAAAGCTAAAAATGGACAGAGCAACATCTAACTTGCAACCTTCTATTGAGCCCTCCATCCCTAAATATTATATACTTCATCTCTTGGCAAATATTACAGCTGCGGGAATTAGAAAATAAACATTTCTGGTATTTTGGACTTCATGCTGAAAGAACATGTGTTGTCAATCTCCTTGGCAGTCTAAAGTGATCCAGCATATGGCCCCTGAGGGTGGCACACACCAGTGGTAGATGAAGAATCCAAATATCCATGCATGTTACTCCTATGCAGGATGACACTCCAACAGTTTCTTAATAAGGCTTGACAAGCATTTGACACAGCAGGACATAACATGGTTCAGGATTAAAAAAAGATTGCACATGTGCAGGATGGTATGGCCCCAAGCAAGCGGTGCCATATCTGTTTAACCACATCACTGCAGTTCCGCTGTTTATAAAAGACAAAGATATTTAAGAAACATGGCAGCTGCTTCAACGGGGCGCTCTTTTTGACAGGCTGGTCACTGTAATTTTGCACTCTAGAGAATGGCAATAATTACATTTTACTTTAAATACATGCATCCTTTGCTCCATGGTGTTTTCTTAGATACTCTGACTAACAGGCTCCTGAAGAGAAACAGATTCACGCCTCCAGTTGTAATGTGAAAAAACGATCACCAGAGAGGAGGGCAGCCACTGCATCCAGTCACGAACCAAAGATTTGCACAATTTCTGAATTACTCTGTACATGTTCCAGCAGCCCATACAAGGTTAAGCTGTGAAAACGAGCTAGCCAACACTTCTTTAAATTTATCTCTAGAGACAGTTCTGTAATTTAGCAACATGATGTATTAACTTAGCACAAACGTAACAAAATTTGTGTTTGCTATTATTATTTTAGCAAGGCGCCTTGGCAATCGTTTCCCACTGTTTGTTTCCCTTATTCGGTATGTAGTTCCACTTGGGATTTGTGGGTCAGGTCATCATTAACATTTTTATCTGCTGGTGCCAAACAACTTACATTGCTGTTGCTATGGACTCGTGTTTTCAGCGCTGGGTAGCCCCAGGTGCTTCTGGTCTCCCCAGGTGCTGCCTCCCAGGTAAGCACCTAATGTGATCATGGGAACTGCTACAATGGTTGGCATTCCTCTGCTCAAAGAGACATCATGCATCATTTCACTGATCTAAAATGAAGCTGTTAAGTTGGGGAAACTTGATGCTGGTGTCTTAACATTGTTTGTATTGAGCCCTTGTAATACCCCCTTGGGATTGTCAAGAACTCAAATCAAAACTGGTGTTTCAACAAGACAAGACCTCAGGAAGGCCTGTTCCTTACCCTGTCAGTGGTCAAGGTATGCAGGATAATATGGCTGTCGGCTCTCTGCATGTATAACGTCAATCCTTGGTCTCACGGAGTTGCCAGAAAGCCTAATAATTAATCCTCAGCCTTAGGGTTTGTGTTTAACTCTGCAACACGTGTCAGTAATGAAAGAACATGCTCCTTAGTTTGCTTCAATATGTAAGATTAGAAGGTAATGTTTGTGCTTGTGTGTGTTTTATGACACCTTTTAAATAAACACTTTGAGCTATACGAATGGGCTAGTTTAGGTCATTGATGGACTATCCACAGAGGAACAATGATTTAAACAATGGGTGTTGATAATCAATACAGAGTATGTATTTTAAAAAACAAAAAATATATATGGTTATTTAAAAATATTTAAGTGTCTTTAAATATGTTAAGTGAGTCAAGAACATAGATGACATATTTATTTTATCAAGTTTTCATTTCATTTAAAAGTTCTTTCTTTGCTCTGCTGAAAGCTATTTCGTATTTGACACTGTTCTGTGCTCTCGTTGTGGGTGATTATCTCAAACCCTTAAACATCTTGTTCACTGAGTGGTAATTGTTAAGTTGTAACCCAAAAATGGCCTACAACATCAACCCTGCTGAGGGGCATCAAAAATAACCAGCTGGCACGTAGACATGTCCATTTCTCTTATACACCTCCTTTGGTGAGGCCAGCTGTCTTATGGCAACAGGATAAAGCACACACAGCCACACACAGGCAGCCAAAGGTCACGCTTCGGTGGCTTCAGAGGACTTTAGAATGAGTTGTCTTCTGCTACTAAGGACCCTTCAATACTCCTCATCTAGCAGCCCTACTTTGGAAAAGAAATTACTCATTAAATAAATGAAGGGATTTGTCCTTAAAACAAATATTTATGTGATTATTGTTGATTTTTTTTTATTTCTCTAACTGTTAGAAATGACAGTAACAGAACAATGACTATGAAATAAAATTTAGTAAGTTCTACCTATTGTCACTACCTATACAACATATATATGTTTATGTATTCAAGTGATCCATTAGTTTTAAAAACATGATTTGAATCTATTATTCATATATTACAATTTTAGCCAGATATGAGTAATAAACAAGGGTTATGTGCTGGAAAACGCCCAGTCTCTACAGTGAACCTACCCTGTTAGTGCACAACCTACCAGGCAACAAGTGAAGTCACACAGAAGTGTAAATCCTCCAATCATCAGAACAAGAAAACCAAGATGCAAATGTTGTTGTTTTTTGAAGCATAAGAACACAATTTTCAATAAAATGAAATAGGGGCCGCCTTTCTTGTCCATAATATCCATCTAACCTCTTCTAAACATACTAAATCTGTTTTGGGATCACAGGGTTGCTCGAGCCTATCCCAGCCTCAGTTAGGCAAAAGAAAGTTACACTTTGGACAGCTCACTTGTTCACTGCTGGGAGAGAAAAAACATACCCTCACATTCTCACCTAGAGACAATGAAGGACCATCAGGTAACCTTTAAAGCATGTTTTTGGACTGTGGAAGAAGGCAGGAGCACCCGATGGAAAACCCAACCATGCAAGGGGCGAACATGCAAACGCCACACGGAAAAGTCCCACTAGGCCTTTAAATCAGGGCCTTCTTGCTGTGGGGCAGGAGTGATAACCACTACCCCCTGTGTAGCCCTTTTCCTAGCCCTTTTCTGGTGGTTGTTCTGACACTGAAATGCTTAACTGTTATATCAAAGTGGACCATGTATCAGAATACAACTTAGAAATTCTCTTCTGTAACTTGGTTCTCTCTATGGAGTTCACAGCCATTTTGGTTTTGTGATCAATTATGCCCATTCATTTTTGGATCAAAAATAAGGCCAAACACTGCGTCAGATGGTTTTCCACTGGCTTTGCACAAACACTACTTTACCAATCATCTTTTGTGCATTGGGATAAAGTTTGGTTGAGGTATGAAAGGGCTTTTCCCAAAGTATTCCTTCAAGGTTTTAGGCAGAATGTTTTGCAAAACTATTTAAATGTTCTCTAAAACAAACTCGCAGTATTATGGAGCCATGTGATTTAACTGTCTTTGCTACCTTTATTATCTTACAAGGTACTTTGTGACCATTTTGTTGGTTTCTGAAGGCCTCTACCAAGATTGTACCATCAACACCTAAAGTGGAATAATCAGGACACGCAATACCCTCAAATGGAAGTATTGGCTGAATGCATTAGGCTGCTGGTTTAAAGACTTGTAGTAATGGGTCTGGTAGAGATCAATGAGGCAGAAAAGATCCAATATGTGAACATGAGGCAAAATGTATCAGATATTCCATGCATTGCTGGATGAACAGGGATTGTTCGTGACATAAATAAGCCTTAATTTGGAAACCAAATGCCCAAACCCCAATTTGAATGTAACACAGTCGCATCCATGTATGCGTTAACCACAGAAATGACAAAGTGTATCTGGTCAAATCTCCTTAAAGCTAATTGTGGCCCACAGCAGATCTGGACCTCAAGGACCATATTTTTTTCGCAACTCTTCTTTCTTACTGTGTGTTGGAGCAAAAATATTGCTCCCACCCAGTACTCACTCACCAAAATTCAGATCCACCTATTGACCGGTGGAAATACATTCTTGACCTAATGAACACATTAAACAATTTGACATGCAATATGAAAATATTAGGAAAAACCACATGATTAACAAAAAATTCTCAGTTAGGTTAGGGTTGTAAGCTAGCGGGAGAGAGTGTAGACAAAGGGATCATGGGAAATACTTCCGCGGCAACAGTTCCACCCACAACTCAACGCGAGTTTCTGATTAACTTCTGCAGAAACTATGTCCTAGAAAATGACAAGTTCTTTGATTTTGTCTAAAAACGGCATCATCATATTAAAAGACCACTAGGAACGCTTTTACAATAGATCAAAAGATAACCAGAGTGGATCTTTCTTTTCTCAGTCATAGGATTTTACAAAGTGTGAATGGACACGGATTTAGAGCAGTCTAACATGATAATCTAGGCTTTTCTTTTATCTTCTAGCCTAATAGAAGCATTTAAAATCATCAGTGTTGTTTTGTTCCCAGACCGTGGCCTCTGAGCAGTTGGAAAAGCTCATCGCAGCGATCACTGCCCTTTTATGACAAACTTCAAAGTAGAAGAGAAAAACTCTTCAAGGTTTTTTCAAAGAAGCCACTTCCTCTCATGTGGCATCACTTTCAAAATAAAAACAAGCGGTAAAGGCAGCCTCTGAAGGAAACATTACCAAAGACAGCATGCTTGATGCCCTAAATGGAACGTGGAATGGGTTTTTGAGAATGCATATCATACTCCTCACATAAAAACAGAAAGAGAAAAGTCACATTTGCACTTGATATTTGATACTTCTGCCTTTTTGCAGCTACTTTCCTTTCAAGAAAAGAATGATGCTGAAAAAAGTATTCAAATGGAAAAAGGGGAAGAGTTTCCATTAGACATGATTTCACTCTTATTTTTCTCTTTTTTATCGCATGTCTGAAGTGAACAGAACAAAAAGGCAGACCAAAGATGAGGACAGAGTGGCTCAAAAATATATCTAGATGCCATTGCACAAAGCTATGCTAATGCTCAATATGTATATATGTTCTTGTGACTTCTGATTAGAGAGAGTTTTTTTAAACCACACTTTGAATAGAACTGTCTGTACTGCCAAAAATGCGTCACCTTTTCTCAAAAGAGCTGGCCCAGCACATGGCAGACACATTTACAGCTAAATTCTTAGTGGAAGACATGCCAAAAAACTTTTTTTTTTCACCCTCAGTACAGCCTGATAGGAAACTGTCATCATTAGCCAGATTTTCAACATAACATGGATGATGTAGAGATGGAAACTGACAGTGTGAAGTCCATAAGCTCCATCCTACGCATCTGCTTTGGAGCTAGCAAGTGGGTAAGAAAGAAACGGTGAAGTTTATAAAAAAAAGTTGTGAAGTAAAAATAGGTGGGCTGTGATCATTTTCAAGCATTGGTTTGAAGACACAATTAGCCTTTTTTGACTCCTTTATTTCCCCAATAGGCTTTAAAAAAAATTAAGTAATGACATAAAATTAAACACAGACTTTGATATTTTAGGACTTTAAAATTTGTTGATTTCACATTTTTGAGGAGGGAATAGCAAAGGTCAAGTCATAAAGTCGGCAAATACCTGAATGTACATACAAACATTTACTCTTTCACACACGTCTGCAATCTACTAGAACAAAAACACCTAAGCCTCTGTGAGAACAAGTTTAAGAAAGCTCCAATTTCTTTTAAATACATCCAAAATGGTATCATGGTCTGCAATAAATTTATTTCATGTCAAGCGGATAAGAAAATTCCATGAAAAAATTCCTGAAATTCAATTTCAGGAAAGAAAGGCACCTTTGTGACACATCTGCTCTCCTGCCACAGACAAGTGTAAATCTATTCAGTGCACAAATATTAAGGAAGCACTCCAGTAACCAAAACAAGCTCAGTGATTTTAAATCATTAAACATGGATCCAAGGGGTGTCGAAAAAGATGGATTTGCCGATACATCACGATATTTCATTCGAAGATGCTTGTATCGATTTAAAATGTTGTCAAGATGATATTTATTTAATCCTTTATGGGCGTCCTTCAGTGTCTGACTGTTGTTTTTTTACCTTAACCCCTGCCCTTGGCAGCTCAGCCCACTGAGCCTCATTGAGCAGAAGATCTCAGCGAGAACCAGCTCTTGTTAATTATTTAATTTTTGTTATGAATTATGCACTACCTACAAAATCTTATCGGTTAAGGCACGTTCAGTCTATGTTTTTTCTTAAACTATAAAGTGTAAATTGGATGATGTTGACTGTTCCCTTTAAGAACAAATGTATCTTAATTTACCAAAAGAAAAGCACCATCAAATTGCTTTAGTAAGAGCAACTTGTATATGAGATACTGTTGCAGTGCTAAACAAATGTTATTACCATTTAATTACAGTGACAGGCGTATCAATCTTTACATAGTTTTTTTTTCTAAGTCAGACTCTTTAAAAAGATATTGAAAAGTGTTTCCAACACATTCTTTTGGACACGTATCACATTGTGAGACGCGCATCGCCTTATGTATCGTATCCCTAGACTCTGGCCAGTACACACTCTAGCCAATACACATCCCTAATAGATACCTTCTTATCACTTCACATCAGCTTCTGGACTGAAAGGAAAGTCCATTGCCTCTATAGTCTATTCTTTATGTAGGTTAGGTTTAAACTAATGTCGCCCCTCGATTGCATATTCAGAGACCATATTCAATAACATCAGACATGAAAGGTTTGAGAGATGTCATTTTAAAGAAGCCAAATTGATTATGAATCTCTGAATGCTTGGATAACCAGGAATGACTGAATTGAGCTTTTAAAATGCTACAGCTGATGATGATGATGAGCAATTCTAATAATCACAAATCAACACTATATTCACTGCACGTCCACATGTACAGATGCGCATGAAACCCAATGTTGTTCATGTTCAGGCCATTATTTGTCAATTCATTCATTTAATGCTGTGCATTTTCAACCACTTAAAGGTTTTCCAACCATAAAGCTTAAGAGCTGTGCACACTTTGTGATTTAAGTCACGGTCATTCCACCAATTGCACCGAAATTATAATACACTTAAAATAAAGGATCCATGTATTCACTTTTGTCCCTGCAGATACTGGCATAAAACAGGGAAAGTGTACATGAAGTGAATCTGTTAACCGTCCCAATGGGGCACCAACCCCATGTTTAAACCCTTTCTTTCCTCGAACACTTAGGTTCCCCAACTATCTGGTAAAATACTTTATCTCCCCAGACCACATATAGAGGTTTCTTCAGAAAATAGAATTGGATTGACACAAAGCAGAAACAATATAAAAGTTTTTGCAGTCAGGTGGCCTATGTATTTCAATGCGGCCTGTCTTTTACTATAGGCTGGGCATGTCTTTTTGGCTTTAAACCCGTCTTTTGAGGGCTTTTTGGGGCTTTTTTGGGTTTTTGTCGTCATTTTTGTGACTACAATTTTTACGTTTTTGCGTTGGTGTTGTGCGCGTGTATTTTTGTTGCGTTGCACAATTGTCGTGTCGTTGTGTGCTTTGGGCGACTTTTGACCCCATTTTTTGGCATTTTGACGCGTTTTTTTGACGTTTTGGACCTTTTTGAGTGTTCGACCCTCGTACCAGTTACAATATGGTCTTTGCACTCTGTGAGTGCTGCGGGCCATAATAAGCATCCATTCAGTGTTTTCTGCAACTTACAGGTTCATTAGTGCCTTTAGCTCATGCCCTCAATAAAATCCTGACATTTAGCTAAACCCTTTACCATCTGTTTTATGTTATGGATGGTTTCATGTTCCATTTAGATCTAAACCACTGTTGGGCCTCATTTGTTTTCTTTTCAATCCTATAAACCAAAAAAAGGTATAAACACAATTTATAGATAAAGCTACTGGCGCACACCTTTTAATTGAGGAAAGTTTCAGGATTCAACTCCAAAAAATCGTATAAAAAGGGCAGAAGCTTGCTGTCAATAGCTGTGTTTCCGTTGACTATGAAATTGCGTAAATTGGATTTGCGATAATAAAGACGTCAATCTCGGAAAAATGTTTTTGCGCTTGAAGGAGGTGGTTTTTGAAAATTTACATATTTCACTAAACTTCATTGGAAACCCTTTTTTTAAAAGACATAAGTCCCGTGACCAACAACCCGATAGCAACGCATTTCTTGGTAGGAACTGGCTGCCTCGGGTGCTGCACAGCGGGCGGCACAAGAGGTCCGACCGCGTCACACAGCTTATCAAAAGTTGAGCGTGTCATCTGGAATTGTTGGATCTACAGCTCCTCTGCAAAATCACCATCCACCATTTCCCCAAATCACTTCATCCGTAGACACCCATACGAGGAAGGAGTCTGAGCAAGGGTGGAATTTTCACAATGGATCTGAAGCTTCTTGTTTCTGAGTAGGAATTGTTGTGACTAGAAAGACTTGCTTGTTCTCGTGGCCTCAGACAGACAGATGTGGAGAATAAACCAACTTTAAGCCAATTAAAACACACTGAACAGTAAATTGTTTTAATCCAATTCTAAAAAATCTGACTTTAAGACTGCTCAGGTTAGACTGTGCAGAGAGGAGCTAAAATGATCAACAGTCATTATAAAATCTTTTCCGTCTAAAACAGCATGACTTGGCCTATTTGAATACAGAATCAGCAAATTCAACTCAGGTAGAATGGTGCCACAACGCACATTGACCGAACATGTAGTGACATTTCAGGGGAGATACATTGTCAGTTCACAATCTGGGGGGAGGCTGCAGTGTCAGCCCACCTCTGTGTGACATTGTCAGATCTCTGCCTAAGTGCTTCCTGCTGTGGACCCATTTGTAGGAGTCCTCCTTTCCAGGTTGCAGCTTTGCTCTGAAGTTTGTCCACAACATGGAACAAGACTGCATATATGTTATACTTTATCTTGCATTGCTTCTGTTTTCTTCAAAAGCAGGAAAGTTGATCTATAAAGACGCAGAAGAAGCAGCTGTTGCATAATCAAAACCCTAAATAAATAACTGTTTCCCTGAAAAAACAGCAGAAGCTGCAACAGTCTCATCCCCTTCACACAAAATGCTAAAGGATGCACTTTAGAAACAGCAAGACATAATCCAAAACATGCCGGTGTTACCAATGATGTTTTCCGCATCTTCAGAGTTGAAGTCAGCAAGAATGTTGCTGCCAATTTGATGGCATTTATCCAGAAAAGAGAACTGAAAAGATGAGCTTTTTTCTTTTCCCCTCTTTGGTTTTCTTCTCTCCTCCTCATATGGACCTCCTTCTCCAGAACAACCTCCTCTGTAAGATGCAGTGCTTGTATTTTCAGCTTTTCTTTTTGCTGTTTTACAGCCTGCTCTTTATTTTTCTTTTTTGTGTCCTCACTCAATTGCTGCAATATCATCACTCTCCATCTGCAGCTCTCTGAGGTGAAACGCAGTGCTCTGTCCTTCTCTCCATCACTCCATTCTTACCCATCCTTCAGCTTCTCACCTCTGAATCATGGGGACACGCAGTGACAAGGACCTTGCCTCATTCTGCTTCATTTCTCTTAGACATTCACTTTGCCTCCTCTTCCTCTGTAGATTTTCTTTTTTCCTTTGGATGGGATAAGGAGAGGGAAGTTTGACAGTTTGTATTTTCATTCCCCCCACCATTGCGTCACCTTTTGTATTCAGAAATAACTTGGCCTCTGCTGGCTCATCATGGGATTTATAAGCAGAAAGAAAAGCTTTCAAAAAACTTGAAAAAAAGGAAAATAAAATCATGGTTCAATCCAGGGTGTACACATCCCTATTAAAATCTTATGTCTCTGCAGACTACAAAAATAAATGCCAATTTTATTATAGTACAACAGTGCAGCTTTTAATGCTGCTGGTGCCTCATAGCAACCAGCTTCAAACATGATGTCTGACTGTGGGTTTTCATTTTTGGACATTGTGTGTACCTGCTGTTCCCACTGTTTCTTGCCACAAGATGTGACTCTACTTTGGGATAACAATTGTCATCTCTGATTCCAAGCAGAGACAAAGTGGCCTCTCGCCCTCGGTGGCACGAAACAACACATGGCCACCGCACATGGGGCCAGGTTTAAATATGTTTGTTGTCACTCATACAGGCTGAGACATTGTAGCTTCACAACCTAAGGAAAACCCACAAATAAAAGAATCAGCTGCTTGCACGAGAGAGGCTGCAACCTTAAAAAAGCTTAGAAGTATGCAATAAATATTTCACAAATTCAGGTTGTCACATAAGAAATTATAGCTCACCATATGGCACACAGTAAGCATTTTGAGCAGTTCCCGATTGTGCTTATATTGTACTTATGAATATTTTAAAGTCAAACTGTGTTGAAGGCTGTTCCAACACTTTGCCTTTTTGCAGTTTGTGGGTCCAAACTTCAGTGTGTTCCCTGTGCTTTAAAGCAGATAAGCAAATGTTTAGTTTCAGAAGCATCCAAAGGCTGCTTGTTATTGCGCCAGTTCTGCACAAACCAGAGGAGCAATTAAAATCATTAGATCCAGGACTGCAGAGAAATCTATGCTGTTACAACACTCGACTAAGCCATTTGCAGAAAGATTATGACATTTCTAGCATTTGCTGGTTTTCTGTTTGTCTACTTTGTCTTCCAAAAGTCACTTAAATTTAACCCTGTAAAACCAACTACATCAACAATTGACAGATAATCAACATTTGTTGTAATGAAAATGTTTCTTAAGCCCTTCGATGAAATGCACATAAAATTTGCAATATTATAATTCTTTTATTTATTTATTTTTTTGCAATATTATTTTTAATGAGTTCTACATAGTACCAATTACGATATTTAGGGTGTTTTTTTTAACAATGTTAGTTTCAGATGCAAAAATAGTCTTCAGGAAAATAGCACCTCATTTACTCAAATTAGATCCCCACATTTTTGACCTAGTGTAATAGTTTTATTTTAACTTATTATTAATTCATTCTGCATTCTTTCAATTGAGTTTTTCAAAAATGAATAACAAATATGAGTTGTTTTCATCATAAACTCTTGAAAATTTGCAAAACGTTTCCCGGAGATAGTGTTTTTGAAATTTCATGGAAGCAGCCATATTGAAATGAGCAGGAAAAGCACTTCTACTGCCCCTAGTGGAATAATAATGAAATACAGGGAAGAAAACAGACCAAACCATGTACAAGGGGTTATTAAGGAAAGTTTGAATCGTGCTAATGAGATAGGAATATCACATGCATGTAGCAAATATGATACAAGTGCTTACATAGGGTTAGGTGTTGACAAAAATATTATCTGAATAATTCAGTTTTTCATTGCCCACTTTTAAAAAAAAACCTTCTAAAACTTATTCACCCCCTCTCCTTGTTCTTTAGCATATCTATACATGTTTTTCTCGTTGCTGAAATTGGGTTCCGGCCACTTCCTCTGATACATTGCACCACTCAGGCTCCATAATATTCTCTTTCCATTTAATCCATCCCTCCATCTCTCTTCTTTCACTCTTCTGCTCGCCACTCTCGCTTCATTTGGCTCATGATGAGATGTCATCGTTCTGTCCTTGAGTGGGCGAGAATCCCCTCTGAGAAGAAGTGTTTATTTGTGATTGCCTCTTCCTGTGTGGAGCAGTACGCATGCACGTGTTTGTGAGCCCGTTCACTGAGTGTGTGGCCCTGGCTGGCCTGCAGAAGTGACAGACTGGGATTGTACTCTCACAGCAGGTGAGGAGATGATTTACTTGTCAGGGGGCTGAGGGACAGGAAGGCAGATACAGCTAACAGATAGAGGAAGTCTGCTGCCAGAGGAATACAGCGGAAAAGGCTGGCTATAGGGTAACACAGAGAAACAGTGCATAGAGTTCAGCTGTGAGAAGCAATGATGCAGCGTGGGCTATGGCTTTACTGTCTGCTTGCGACGCTTCATGTCTGCTTTCAATCATAATTCATATCATGCCCTCCTTGTCTCTACTGTATTTCTGAACTCCTTCTCTTCCAGTCTGTACGGCCGCAGTTTTCTTCCGACCATGTTATGCTGCATGAAAATATCAAGCTGAGCATTATTAGCCTTCAAATGAATAATGTTTGCATTTCATCTTTTGTTAAAATAAGGTGGAAGGAGAGCTGAGCTCCGAGCCTAAAACCAGCAAATACAGCAACAAATGGCTTCAGTGCTGATGGTGCAACCTGACTTGACTTATCTGTCTTGCTTTTATCTCTCTTTAAAAAAAAAATGCAGGCAGAGATTGTGAGATGGTTGGCTGCACTAAAGTAATTTCATGTGCCACTTTTTCTAATGTGGGTGAGCGTATGTCCCCCCAAGGAAATCACAAACAATTGATTTTTCAGTAAAACAAACAAACAAAAACAATTAAATGGTTGATGTGAGGGGGCAACAAACCAGTGTGTTTGCCTGCACCAAGGTTGCTATGGCATGCGCTTGTAACCATCTTGTTTTTGAGTACTGTAGTGTAAATATCCATCCCAGTTTAATGACATCCACAGACAAAGTTTCAAGGTCAGCCAGGATGGGAAACTGACTACTGTATGCCACAGAAATGTGTTTTTAAACTATGTCAGATTTTAAAAGCTGTTGAAATATGTCATAACAAAAGTTTGGTCAGAATTTTAGATGTGCAGTCCAACACCTAGAGATATAAATCAATAGTTTGGGTGGTAGGGACGTATTTGACCTAAAAGCAAAATGTCACAATACCGATAAACTATGTGTTCATAGGAAAACAAATGGACAAACTCTTAGATGACAAATTAAGGTTTTCAAAGGAAATAAAATTAACTGAGACAGAAAGTCATCTGTTGATACTAAAAAAGGCAATGTTGAGCCTTCAAACAACAGTGACTGATCTGACTTTTCATAAATAAACAGTAATGAGTTGAGATGAAGTGAATAGACATGTTAGAAATATTTTTTTTCTTAATGCTTTACGAGAAAGTAAAGGTTTCACATGAACGGGGTTTTTGGGTTGTCCAGGCCAGGGGAGGGTCATGGAGAGGGGCGGCTGCATCTTAAGGCCAGGCGTCTTGGATTTCCCTTGAGGCTCGTACGGCCCCCTCGAGGGAGGTCATGAAAATAGAATATACAAATGTCATTTGTGTGGTAATTCTGAAGTATCTTTAGGGCTAATACTTTGAAAACGGGGGATGCTGTCCTACAATGCTGCCCTTACGCCACACTATAATCATTATTAAAACATTAATGACAACTGTACTTAGAGCTGGGTATGCACTTTTTATGGGCGAATAATGGCCAAACCTATACGGGGCGCTTATCACATGAACAGCACCTTTGGACCCTTTGAACTATCCGCAGGATTTGGGTTAGGTTATAAAAATGGAAAATCATATCGGCATACCTGCGTTTCACTCTAACTTTACCCTTGCATCTTGTACAAGTCTTTATCAGGCCTGTCCCTTCCGGAGTGCGGGTAGAAAAAAAGATTTGCCCCAGGCTTTGAGGGCCATCATCCTGCATCCTGCTTCGTAAGAATCCTGCCTGATCTGCTGTTGGTTACCTGAATCAGAAGTGTTTATAGCCAATAAAGAGCTTCAGTGCCAAATTAGTTGGAAAATATGTAGAACACTATCCCGCGGGGCCTGGAGTTTGACACCCAGGCAGTCTAAGGACATACTGAGCGGTCTATATAGATAATGATATGATTATATCATTAACTATAATCACTATGAACTATTCTGCTCAAAAAGAAGAAGGAGAACGATTTCTTTTAGTAAGATGCCATTGTTTGAACTTTGGCGTATACACTAAATGTCTTAAAACTATAATAATTCACTTCCATGATGGAATCGGCCTAGATTAAAAACTGATAAGGTGAGCAACAAATCTCAGATGAGCAATGACATAAAAGTTTAAGTGAGATGTCCTTAATCTCCTGTAACACACTCCAACTTGTATATTTTTGGTTTAGAAAGTTATTTTCTTCTCTGTTCAAAATGAAACAAAATGAATTATTGCATTCACTTCATGTGATTGGTCTCACACAGAGCAAAATGTCTTCCCTTGATTTTTAAATCTTGCATCACCATTTTTCACACATGCAATTCATTTGTAGCATGAGAAAAATCAAAACCAGGGCAACATTAATAATTGCAATAATAACATTAATTTCAAAACAGTCTTGTTTGATTGCAGCAGGACAGAAAACGCACAAATAACCAAACAAAATCGAATTTTCTTTTAAACTGAAACTGTGATACATTTTCACAATTCCAAATAAGCAGCGGTTTGACTTGTTGCTTGAGCACACTTCAAACGTACCTGAATAAGCTTGTGGGCTTTATTGTTGTTTTTCTAATTAACCCATAAATAGTAATGTATGTTGGCCCATCTGGCTTACAGCATGACATAATAAGATAATCACCAGGGTGCAAACAAGAAAAAAGCAGGAGCATGTGGATTAGATTAAGTGTGAATATGTCCAATCCTGCAGTATAGAAAAACTGCAAGTATGTTTACGTTGCCATCGCTGTTTCTTGTAATGACAAGTTGCCGAAAAAAACATTGTCATGGTTCAAGTTCTTACTTTGTACATTATGCAATTTCTTTGTTGATTTATTTTTGTTGGTCATGTTTTTGCTCATAAATCCTTTTTGTTTTTAAAAGAACTGAGCAGTGTTACCAAACTGGCGGTTGTGATTCTAATGTTGAGGGCAAAAATTGCTTTGGGTGGGTTTTGGTTCAGTTTGGGAATTTTTGGTTACTTTATGAAATAAGGTACAACCACGGACATGCGGTCAGAGGAGGCAGGTGAGGCACTGGCTTCACTGCCTCACCTGTCAGCAACTAAAGATAAAATCAATATGTGTCCACTAATCTGTTGTATAAATGCAATTTATATGTATTACTTTTAATCATTCTCATTAACAACGCTGTCTAGGATGTGATGCGGCACCAAAACCTGCCTCACAGCATATTGCAAAAATCCCATGTAAAAAGCAGGTTTGCATTTGTGCCTTAAGTTTACTCTGTGTATGCTAATAAATATTATATTACATTTATTATACACTGAGCATAGAGGGAAATCTGGGCATCTTTGCTTAGCCCGCTGCACGTGAAGCAGTCCCAGATGAACGAGGGAAGGTGCTGGCTGGCTGGCTGGATGGATGAATGGCTGGATGGATGGATGGATGGATGGATGGAGGGATGGATTTAATGTTCGGATATAACACAGAGCTGGACTGAAAATACATGAGGGCAGGTCGGCAGGAGTAACACTGGAAATTACAAAAGTACAAAAGTGATATTATGAGTGAACCAAGTCAATTTTACAGTTTTTTTTTTGTTTGTTTTGTTTTTTTACCATCAACTCAACCAGGATAAAACAAATTCACAAAGACATATCCAGCTTGTTTGTTGATTTACTTTAGTTTCTTTCATAAATAACGTTTTTTTCCATCAACCTGCCCTTGAATTGTTCACATCCACAAACATGACAGACAGAAATAACAGAAAGAGGTTCATGAGATAATCAAATTACACTCTGATCTAATATTCCAACAAATTCATCCATTTTCCTAAGCCACCGTTATCCTGTTGGGGTTACAGGGTTCCTGCTGTTTTAACAAACGTACATGTAATTATTTTTAATACCTTTTCATTGAAAATTGTAGAAAAAGGTACGAGGAATAAGGCAAAAGTCTGTATACAAGCTCTGCTGTAATCACTTGCAACTGCCCAGCCTGCACCAACAAAACTGAATTAATCAACTGGATGGATTGAAGTGGAGCCAACTGGTTTTAATAAGCGAAACTGAACTTGACTGACCTGTATTGATTGTTTACAGTGCAAATACTTGCAATTATCACTCTGACTCAAAATCCTTTCCACTGAATGTTTCTTTTGACTTTGATTTTCAGAAAGGTTCATCTCATGAGTGGAAGCAGAGCCTGTGCTTTAGGAGGTAACAGACAGGACAAGATGGAATCTGAAAAGATGAATATTAGCCTGTCATTCCCGTGTCACATCCAAGTCGAAGCAGACCCAGACAGGAGCACATTAAAGATGCAGAGGAATGACAAAGTAGGTGCATTTTGTGTAGGAAGGTTTCCAAATATGGGGATTGTGGTTAGATGGCAGCATTTTTATCTACTTAAAATAAACTGGTTGTTAAAAAAATCACAGTATTAGCTGCTGTGATTTATTACAGTTTTTTTAATGGTGGTTCTGAACCGGGCCAGAGTTTGGACACATTCAGAGGAGAAAAAGTGATTGTGTTGGTGAGAGGATGCTGAGGTTCGATCTGCCAGGAAGGAGGTCCAGACAGACAAACAAAAAAAGCGATTTATAGGAGAAAGGCATGAGATTAGTTGGTGTGAGCAAAGTAAGGTTAGATGAAGGCAGACAATTCACCATGGCGACCCCTAAAGCTAGCAGCCGCAAGGAAAAGAAGACGTTCAGTTTAGGAATGAAAAGAAATTTAAGTTGGGTACCTCTTTCTTTACATGATCGTTTTATTGATAGTAGCAAACCAGTCGTCATCTTTTAAATGTAACAGATGGAAACTGCCATTAAGTAATATAAATTCCCTACAATCTGACAGAGAAAAACAGGATAATGGTCGTGGGGTTTTGCCAAAGTACATTGTAAAAGGTGTATATTTAATGTAAATTTGAAAAGTATTGCTTTTCCTGTTTAAGATCTTGCCAAACTGTCCGAATAATTCAACATGCTCGGAGCCCATGGAAATGGTGCGCCATTGATTTACCACACTTGTGCGAACTCGAATCCCATCTATGATGACCCGGCTATAATGATTTCCATTTTGGTTTGACAAATGATTCCCTGTTTTGGCAGCGCTTTTGGTTTTGCTCTGTTAACTATGTTTTAATTGTTTTTTGCACCTGCCTGCTTTCTCCATGAGCCGTGTGTTTGGATCCTCTTCAAGCTCACAGTGTAAGGTGTACCAACTGGAAATGCGTTCAAATGGTCATTACAATCAGAATTGATACCCTTTACTTTAAGTTTACTTAAGTATACATAGACGGGACTACTTTAGTATTTTATTGATACAATCTCTTGTTCCTAAAAATAATATTTTTCATTT
This sequence comes from Oryzias sinensis, assembly GCA_037389245.1. Classification (NCBI taxonomy): domain Eukaryota; kingdom Metazoa; phylum Chordata; class Actinopteri; order Beloniformes; family Adrianichthyidae; genus Oryzias; species Oryzias sinensis. The sequence goes on from CM074490.1 coordinate 8,401,775, forward strand.
ACTATCATTGCCCCATTAGGTAAAGCATTTATTCAGCAGACACAGTTAGAGAGGCAGTGATTTGTGAAACTGACAGAAGCACAGGTGACCATTAGCCTGTCATAAATGGATTGGGAACTAATTACCAGATCGTCATTACCCTGTCACTGCTGTACAATTCAAATTTGATTAAAAATGATGTCAAAATGGGACATTTGGTAAATTATCTGGAAAACCTGAATTTTGAATGTAGGACAGTAATACATTTAACACTTTTATTTTATTAACAGAAAAAAAATGACTTCTATTCTTTTGGGTCATTTTTATGTTTTAAATTCATTTAAATTTTTCTGTATTGTTCTTGTTTCTCTATAAAACCATTTAAATTGCATCTGTATATGAGATGGGCAATTCAAAAAGCTGCCTTGCATTAACCTATGCTTGACAATACATATTTAGAAAATTGTGTTTTAATCAAATGGGCCCAATTATTCCACAGAGTATAAAAATTACTATTCTTGATATAAAAGAAGTCCATAGATTTGTTTTGAGACATCTTATGCTAAATATATTAGTTTGGTGCTTCTAAGTTCGGCTAATGCTTTATGGACTCTTCCCCTATTTCCCCCCTAATTAACTCTACTGTAATAATTAGACCAGCTCAGTGTTAGACCTGGAAGAAAATCTGGTTCCTTAATATACTTTTGTCCATCATCGCTGACACCAGAGCAGCACTAAATTTCCAGTAAGATTTGCATGGGCTTGCGAAAGCTTACCCTTAAAAGTAGCCTGTCTCTCAATCGTCTCAAATAATTACTGAAAAAAATAAACCTCTAGTCGGTAAAAGCCAGTAGATCCCATTGATAACCTTTTCTATGGGTTTGGAGGGATTTAAGTGAGCAGGAGACAATCTGGGTTATATGTTGTACAAGGCATGTGAGCTGACACAGGAATTTGAGTGTCAGAGCCACAATCAGAGGAAAAGACCACATGAGGGCTGAGTAATCAAGCAATTTGACACATCAAGGATTAGTAGCCATGAGCTTTGATCACTGCTGATACTAAAATGTGATTTCTCTTGTGCCACATTTCACGGTAGAGTCCTGATAATACTGTTCTCCACAGGACTGTGTAATTAAAGTGTGGGTGACATGGTCTATTTTAATAAGCCAAAATATAGTAAATAGTCTCTATTTCATGTTGCGATTGTTTTTAATATTTTTCGAAAAAGAATAAATAGCGTAAAACGCGATATAAACAACGAGGACGGCCGCCGGCTTCACGCATTCCGCCGAATTCTCGCCCCCCTGTTTGTGACGTAACGAAAGGAAGACAAGGCAGACAACATGGCTAGCACCGATAGCGAAGCACAGAGTGATGCTACCGTCTCTATTAGCGATTTATCATCAGATGAACAGAAAGATGAAGAGGAAAGTTGCGGAGATTATCATGATGATGAGTCACTTTTGCAACCGTATCGATTCGAACCCTTTTGCGAAAGTGAGGAGGATATAGTATAGCAGAAAGTAGTAGGTCTAGACTAGTGATGCCGATGACGATAGCCAGCATGAAGATTCGGCTAGACTCCAGTAAGTCTAAAAAATGTATAAAATTAAATTACTCCACTTACCCTAAAATATACTCAAAATGTCCCCTTTTGGCCTAATCTAAACAAAGGTAAACACTGGTTTTCAACCCAATTTACAAAATAAATGTCACAAAATAAAAGTTTCCCAGATATTACTACTCTTTAGTTAACAAAGTCACTGTATACCATTAACAACTGCAGAACATTAACAGTTTTACCTGTTTGAACCAGTTTGAAACCTTTTCTTGTGCGCGAGCGCTCACACACACACAGTTCAGTTTACTCACGGTACCGGCACCTCAAAAGCAAAAGAAAAAAAACGTTGCAGAACTGTTGCTTCTCTTGCAAAACATTGAGTGCGTTGAAATACTCCAGTTGGATCCAAGGACAACAGAAAACACGACTACTTCGCCTCAATGTGATCCATCGTGATGCATTAGCCTAGCTTAGCAGCCTCCGCTACCGACTCCAGCGCCGTCCTGTCCGACCCAGAAAACGGCTCGCTCGCTTCCAGCTCACCCGCCTTTCCTCGACTCAGAAGCCAAGATCCTCCTCCCAACTCTCCGTTCAAAATTCTTCGTTTGTGTCCCGGTTTTTGTCCCTTCGAAAACGCAGACTTCTCTCCTGCAGATCTGCCGGAGGGAAAAATCCTTCGCCGTCCACCTTCTTAAATTTTCCCCTTTTCAGCAGCGTTTCTTGTTTTGGGAATTTTATACACAGATACACTTTCACTAGATGTATTGCTACATCCAGCTGCCACACAACGACTTGGCATGTTGATGATTAACAGATTTAAACACGAGAGAAACGAAGACTACCTGTTATGTTTACATGCTGTCCTAAGCAACTGCGAAAGGCAACTCCCTCTCGTTACGTCACAGGTCATATCGGGTTCACTTCCAGCCTGCGCTCTAGCGGCAGATCCAAATCTCTGATTCCTTCGAAAGATGTCTATTTTTCATATGCTTCGGATTTTTTTCGACGCAAACTATTGGTATCAATAGAATCAGCGTTTAAAGGGCTTTTTTATTTGACAAAGTTGTTCAAAGCATGGCATCCACACTTTAAATTCAGCATAGGGTTTTTTTCATAAAGGCCTGTTCGGTTGGCAAAGGCTTTCAGGTAATTATTTACATAAAGTAAAGTGATAGATTCAATTAAACAAAGACATTTAACAGATTTTTGTGAGTATCTGGAGTTCATTGTTAGTGATTACAATCAATGCAGTAATTTTACGTTTCAATCACTGGTGCATTTATGTTTAATCACCGATAGAATATAAAGTGTCGATCCAAATATAGTACAGAGTTTTACTTTTTTTTTGACAACATGTTAAAGGGAATTGTTCTGAAAAGCAACTACATTTCCTCTCTGCTTACTGCTCGTCTGAGGCTCCTGGTAGCTTCAGTGCTCATGCAAAAATTTGAAACTATCAAGGAAGGCAATCATGCAAGGAGCCATTTCAGGTATTAAGGTATCCATCTCTCCCTTATCTGTATCCACTCCAGCTATCCCAGCTTCTACACCGCAAATACGTGGCTGCTCCACTGCAGAGCCAAAAAGAAAAAATAGATAGATAGACCAAAATAAGAAGAAATGGGTTTTGAAAAACTACCAAAAACTCTCTAATCTATTTCTAAAGGTTCATGTTTTTTATGGTTGATAAAACACATGAATGTGCAAGGATTCCCCCAGGATTTGTGACCCACAGACTCATTTCGGTAAATGATCCGAGTCGGGGCGAGTCATGGTTTCAACGGGAACCACTTTCTCCAACCAGGAGTGATCTTGTTGGAGGTCCCCACCCCTAACACTTAAACGGACCTCAGGAGAATCTGATAGTCAAACCTTTTAAATGTTCTACTTGAGACCACATACTTAAATTGAGGCATCGTATTGGTCAGTTTATAACTTGGATAACATGCACAACAGAAAAAAAAAAGGATTAAGATAAAGAAAAACAGGATTACGCAGAGCAAGAATGGTTATTCCGACAAATTTAATGATTGAGTAATAGTTGTTTATTTCTCAATAGAGGTTTATGGGGTTTTGGCTTTTTGGAACCTGCGGGTACATCCTATTTGGAACGCAGGGGGAGGGGAACCTCCTTGTCCAGTTCTAATAAAGAGTCGATGGCTGTTGATGAAGATTCATCCATTCATTTTCTCAAACCCACTGATTCTCCCTTTTCTTTTTTTTTGGTAATTTTCTCTCAAAATGCTAACAGGAAATAAAAATGTCTGTAAATTGTTTATCAAAACAGCGAGAAATACATCAGAAGTCGACATTTCAAAAAATGCAATAGGAGAAAATGTTTCCTCTTTGAGAGTAGCCAAAGCTGCTTTGTCGTTTTTGTAGTTATTGAAGTTGTGCTGTGATGGAGAAGATGAATTTACCATTTAAATCTATGAAAACACATGCCTCTATACACACATAAGAATATGTGTCCTGAGCTTTGTTAACATCACTGTATTCCAGATAACAAGACAAATATTTATTTTAAAAATAGGAAACTGTTCAGTCACACTTTCTATATCATTTTTAATTTCATTGCTTCAATAACATAATAGAGGGAAGCAGGATTCTTTCTTTTGCTTCTGTATTCTGCTGGATGTTTGAGGCTAGACGTGTTTTTGCTCTCGCTTGTGCAAAAATGCCTGCAGCAAAAGAATGCTGCTGTTGCATGAGTTCAACGCGAGGCGGTCAAAACATTCCCTCACGTCAGAGCTGGAAAAAAATTTGAGTTGAAATTACCTAGTTAAAAAAAAAGAAAAAAAACATTCCCACAGCGGTATGTTAGCACTGACCTGAGACTTCAGAGGAAAGGCTGAGTGGCAGACAGTGAAGTGAGCCACTAGCCAGATGTGTGTTATCTGGAGCCACAGCACCATTAAATAACTGTACAATGTAAGTGTTTCTTGAGGTAGAATTAGAACTGCCCTTCAAAAATGTGCACCTTAGAACCTCTGAGAGCCAAGTTTGTCCGTCACGTTTCCGTCTCTTACAAAGCATTTTGCATTCTGCTTTGGAGTCGTGCATCCAAACGCTCACTCTGTCAATGATTATCTCACTGTGGGTTTTAAATGGGCTTCTGTATCGGCATATCACTTGAAAATCTGCTCCGTTTGTCCCTGGAATTCATTGGCTTCTTGACTCAGCTCTTCTTGAATGTCCACCACACTCTTAATTTTATGCAGCTTGCTTATTTTGTGACACCATTTGCTTGCAGAGCGCACAGCATTGGGGGGTGGGGGGTGGAGGAAAACACAGTCAGTTGTGTCAGTGTCAGTACCACTTAAAGAAATAATTCAATTTGCCCAATTTAGCTAGCAGCTCATTACCCTTGGGTCTGACCCCCAAAACCCATCAGTTTACACACATAGATGACAGAAGAGTTGGTGGTCCTCACTGGCTGTCCCTTTAAACATTTTGTCTGGTTTGATTTAGGCAGAGTGCTTGAATTAAAATGATTTTCACTGGAGAGATTTTGCTCTATAATCCACTTGACAAATCCTTTTTGTCAGATTAAAGCACACATTTAACAACTTTCACTCCAAGTGTCTGAAGATCTAAGGACTTCAAAGCAGGAGCAAAATAACCAGGATTTTCTACTTTTGTTTTGTATGTATGTCAACCAATTTGTTCTGAGTTTCCATTCCTCCGGTTAATATAGAACATTTGAGCAATGTGATCCGAAGTCCTTTTTTTAAGGTGTGCATTATCACTTTTTAATGCACGCCCTGCCACCAATGAGAATCGAGTGTTCACCAGGACCATGATATAATCAAAGCTAGAATCCAGAAGTTCTTTGCATCATTTTTTTGTTACATTTGTTTTTCAGCTTTTGTTTCATTGCAAAAATGGTCACATTGGATAGAATCCCCAAAATTTGTACTTATTTGATAATATTTTTGCTCATGTTTAGTATGATTGTCAGTAGTCAGAACTTCTCCCCAGCAGGAGCCGTCCCCCGAGTTATGGCCGCTCTGCAGCTCCCAGCAACCCCAGCGCGCACTTCCTGGATGCCGCACACCTTACTAATTCATTCAATCAGCCAAAGTATACTTGCGCTCTGCACTGAGTGAAGCTCAGTGCGCAGTATTGTTTGTGCCACTCTGCCTTCTTTTCTGAGCGTTGTATCTGGATCTGGTCTTCTTTCTCCTGACTCTGTTTGCCTGCTGCCTGCCCCGACTCTCGCCTGGATCCTGACTACTCTGTCTTTTCTCTGATGATCTCATGCTTGCTGTTGACCCCTGTCTGCCTGATCCTAATTTAGTTTGTGGACTTTTAGCTGAGCTAATAAACCTGCTGCAATTGGAACCAGCCTGTTCTTGTGACAATGATGGACTTGTAAACAAAGCACTTACTATGTTTATGCATAGCAGGTTGATGAGAAAGAAAGGCGACAAACTTGTAACATGCCAGGTTCATTGATCCATTCACAAAATCCTTTAATAATTGTTTCATTTTAAGCTGTTATAAAACACTCTTAAAGTACAAAAATAGCAAATAATTTTCAATATATCAAACTTAAGGTTGCCTTTTTTTTCTTCACCTTTTTTTTCTTCATGATGAAAAAAAAACACATTTCCGATTCCACTGGAATGAAGGCAGTTGAAATCCTTTTCTTTGTTCTTTTGTCTGTCGAAGAATTCAGTGGATTAGAAATCCGATTTAGTTGCGTTCCGAAAGACCTTTTCATACTTTTTAGACATTTAGTTTGCATGTGATCGTCGAATAAAGCAATTTTGGGGCAAGCATCCAAGCAATCTGTTTCTATTGCTTTAAGGATGTTTTATTCATGATCTGTTTAGAGTTGTGCCACCAAGGTAATAGTCACAGTTTCTTCATAACACAAAGAAGAGATAATGGCAAACTCACAAGTACCTAGAGACAAACCTGTATTCGATACTAAGAAACTCAAACAATAAAATAAATTATATGTTTGCAATCATGGCAAAACTCATTGTTAGTTGTATTTGTTTCAGGAGCATTTATCATCATATACCAGACATGTTGCTAAAATGCCATTTGAACTATGGAATTAAACACTTACCCTTAATACAGGGGTGTCAAACTCATTTTCACTGAGGGCCACATCAGCATAGCGGCTGTCCTCAAAAAGCCAGATAGAACTCAAATTTGGTCCGCTTATTAAAACCCACATAACTCCATTAACGAAGGATCAACCTGTCCAAGTGAATAAAGAAAAATAACTTAAAACTGAGATAGAAAGAACATGGATCACACGTGTAACATTTGACCAAAAATGGCTGCACACAGCCTTGCATCCAACTGTTGGTTTGATGACAACAATTTGTCTGCATACACACATAAGTCCTGCAAACATTGAATACAGTAGCTACACATAAATAATAAGTAATATTTTAATAATTTAAAAACTTTTATGCTCTCGCGGGCCACTGGGTTCTCAAATATTTCATCTTTTCTTTCATTTTTTTGTAAAAAAAAAGAAGGTGGATTTTGTTTCCTCTGTTTTTTTTCTTTTTAAAAATGTTTTGTTTTTAAAATATATGCAAGTATCCCAGTTACTGTACCTGGAAGTGGCAGCAAACAAACTTCCGGAGGAGGGAATGTCTACAAAAAACTCACAACTCAAAGGCCCAAACTTATCACTTCCAGGAATGTAAATAGTGATGTAAAAATCACAGCCTGAAGAGAATACCGCCAGTGGCCTCTTTTCGAAAAAGATCACATGCATGCCAGGGTGAGAGGGTTGAACAGAGTGAATTGTGTCACTGTGGCACTATGCAGCTCAAAAAGCGGTCCTTACATGAATGTGTGTGCACGCACAGCCTCTAAAGGCTGGAAGTTAACCTTTAGAAAGGCAACATTAGCCTTATAGCAAATAAACCTTTAAACAGGAGATAAACACACTAAAATGCACCTACACAAACACAAGCCGGTTGTTGGTAGATTGTAGGCGAAGACTGATTTAAAACACACACACATATATATATATATATATAGCTATAGATATAGATCTAGCTATATATATCTAGATATAGATATACATAGACAATGTATATAGTTGAAATGGAAGTGACCCTCTGAAAAAGCAAGTAATTACCAGAAAAACTGACAAGTGGACCAGTGAAACAAGAGCTAATGGGCATAAAATGAATGTGTCTGACCATGTGCATATGCATTGCCCATTTAGTGTTTTATGAGAGCCAAAAATAAAATCCCAGCAATTGGCTGCTATAGTTGCAGTGGAATTCTAGTGTTTTACTCTTGTGTTAAATAAAGTGAACATATAAACCCTCAGGAAAGTGCTACAGGACAATAAAAGCCAGCAGACTGGAAAACAGCACATCACTAAAGTCACAATTGCAAATTGACTGAGCAATAATTTCTCTTGTTTCTTTACATAAGTGCAAAACGTATGTCTTGCTGCCTTAGTTGGTCTTCAATGTATTATACATTTTTACTGTCTCTTAATGCAAATGTATACTAATATATATATGTTTGTTTTATATGTATATATATATATATATATATACATTTCCTTTTCACCTAGATTTAAACTACCTGGGCGGGGGGAGCCTCCTATGAGATAATTACTGAATGGATAATTATGTTTCAGCTGGGAACAAGTTATTCAACCCTAATTGATGCAGTGATTCTGCACTCGTAAAAATGTCCACATGTTTCAGAAGAGTGATGGCATGCTTTAGGAAACAAACAGAGATGACCTTATAATTTAAGATTGGGTTCAGCACTGTCCAAACTGAAAGGAAGAAGGCTGACTGTTAAAAACTAGATAGTTCATCTTGATACTAGAAACATTATTACATCCAGCTGCCCTTTCCTAACATCCTCTCTTGCTCGTTAGGATTAGCCAACAACGGGTCAGCAGTTTTTATTTTAAGATTAAGCTGCTGAGTTTTTCCCCTCTCTTTTATTGTACACATTTTGTAAAGTCTGCATCCGTGGATGAGGTCTATGTGGTTCTATCCCAGTGGCCCTGTAATCAGATTCACATGCAGCTGTTGGGATTTTTATGTGCCATTGGGCAAAGCTTTGTTCCAAATGTGATGCGCCACACAGTTATCTTAATGCATTACACATATCTGCAAGGAATCCAAACAGGAAATGTACTTTATAAGTCTAAAAGGCTCGAAGTGAGGCATTGAAATGCCATGCTGTGCAGCAATCACACTGACACATTTAACAAAGTGGAATCTCAGTAATGTGTTTTCTGTGTCAGGGGGAAAGGGATTACAAAGTAACGGATTACTGTAATTAAATTACTTTTGTCAGTAACGGAGGAACGTAACGAATTACAGTTCAAATTTCAGAAATAATTTAAAGTACAGGACTATAGAAACCCTTGTTACTTTGTTACTTATGGTATTGTAGGTGTTGACATTTTCTCTCAGTTAAAAGAAATAAAACGGAGATTCATTTATAAAAAAAAAAAACAGATACTGGTGCATACGCGCATGCATACGCAGATTTAGGGATGTGTGAAAGTAAAGACATAATTTTCACACTGTTGTCTGATTCAGATGAAGACAGCTTATGTCTTGAACCAGGTTCATTCTTTGCATGCGTCATTGCTTTAAATATAAAGTTAAATGAAAGACAAGAGAATCTAGATTGTCCAAACTGTTTTTTCCACTGAGAATCTGTACATGAGAGGAAAAAAAAGTAAAGTAACGAGTAGTGAATTACTTTTTCAAACGTAATGAGTAACATAATTCAATTACAATTTTCATCCAGTAACTAAGTAAAGTAATCCATTACTTTTTAGAAGTCATTTCCCCCAACACTGTTTGTTTTATACATTAAGTTATCACTTCACATGGTTTTGAGGTCATGGCATAACTTAACAGAAATGATGATACACAGATGAGAAATAGTGTGCCTGAAGGTTAGAGAAGCATGCTTTGTGGCTGTCTTGGAAAAAAAAAAAGTGAATGAGTAATGTTCTCCCATCCCTCAGCAACTATTGTTGAAGTGTCCTTGGAAAGAGGCACTGAACCCCCAGTTGCTCAGATTAAGCTGTTCAGTGGCCAGAAATGCTGAACCGTGTCTGCCCTGGTTGGTTAGCAAACAGGCCTGAGTGAAAGAGAACAAGCAGAGTGGGTTAACAGCCATCCTGCAAATGCCCTGTTGCTTCAACTGAGTCTTTATTTTGTCAGACACTTGAGCTGATAATAAGCCATTACTTTGGATTTTTCTTTGTCTCCAAATTTCAAGAGCTTTGTTGTTTTTAATGTTTGACATCCACAATGACTAGGCATTACGGCTCATCCCTGCTCCCCAAGATCTGACTGCCACCTTGCTTGTTTTTCAAAAATCCATGTCCCGGTTGCTGCTGATTATATGGATGAAGTCTGTTTAGAGCCTGGAGTCACCTAATAATCAGGAAGCTGGTGCAGATGACTGCTGATGATCAAGTAAGGTGGTGGGTCAGGTTTTCTCTGGATCAGGTTTGGACAATTAGGAATCAAATAAATAAAGTCCTTGAGCATTTATTTATTTCATCATATTCAGTTTTTTTTTTTTCTTTTCAATTATGCCCTCAAAGGTCAAGAGCCTCTGATCAAGAAGGTCAAACTTTACCTGCCCGCCTTTTTTCTACTGCATACAATTTATAGTGCAGCTATTACGAGAGATCAATAGCACTTACACTGCTCCACTGATATTGAAACCTGCTTTGATTTACAAGCAAACAGATCCTTAGTCAAGTCCAAAGAAAAACAACAAATATATATGCATAAATATGTGCCAGGACTTGACCAGTGTTTTTTTCAAGCCTTGATCTTTTTCCATCTATGTCTTTCATCTCTGAAACCGGCTTGGAAGACTCCACGCACACAGACACACACCCAGAGACCAGGCGCACACTGAGGAGAAGCTGCATTTTCATTAGGATATATCTGTTTTGGTGGCAGCTTACGTTTCAAAGTTTAAAAGTCAGCCAAACATCCAAAAAATGTACTCTCAGTGATGGCAAATTCAATATGCTAGAGAAGGAGTTTTACATTTTTGGATAATCGTGTCGAAATGCAGCCACACATGAAAATACACAGGTAGGCTAGTCTTGACCTTGCATGGCCAAACACCTATAAGTGCAATGGAAAATATAATGTGTGTGCCGCGGCCCGGGGAATGGGGGGCCAGTACCAGTCCGTGGGGGGCCAGTACCAGTCCGTGGGTCATTTGGTACCGGGCCGCACAGAAAGAATAAATAACTTGCATTTCTTCTGTTTTATTTATTACTGAATCTGAAAGATCTTTTATTTTGAAAAATTGCCCGACTCTCTGTTACATCCGTCTATGATGTCACTCTTGACGCAGGCCAATTCGCTCTTCTCGGTCACGTGATTGGACACCCCTAAAATAAAACCCAGGTGTTAGCAAAATGAATAAAAAAACAAACGTCTTTGGAAAGTTTATTTGCCAAGGGGAAAACGGTCAAGCCAGGAGACAGAAGAGAAGCCTTCGACTTACAAAAAATAAAGCTACATTTAATAGACAGTATCAGGAGTCCTATCCTAACGGGAGATTCCCACGCTGCATTTAGCATTGTGGTGAGTCGGATCTTTCATGCACATGTCAAACTTTGTATTTGTGGCGTATCTTATTTTGAAGGCGTTTTTAGACGTTACCATAGCGACCAGAGAGTGTTGCGGGCAGAGAGGACGTTGCTCATGTCATAATTCGGGTTATTATGTTTAGAAAATACCACAGAAAATACCTATGCAATTTACAATGTTGTGCGTGTCAAAAGAAAAGCTCAGAGTTCGTCTTGCCACGTCTCTCTGCCTCTATTGCAACGTTGCTACAGTATTTGTCTGTCACATTTGAAATGTCAGTCTGTGATAATTTTGGCTGACATCTAACCAGTCGGTGGCGCAATAAAGTTTGGGGACTGCTGCTTTAGAGTGCTTCCTAACAATTGAGTCAAACTTTGAGGATGGTCAACCCTACCAAGGACATGGAATGAGCAAAGCAAGCATACATGGATGAAGAGAATAGACGGACAAGCAGCAGAGAGTGCAAATCGTTTAAACCTAATCGGCAGTGATGCACTCACACTACCAAGGCTGACATTTGATTGCAAACCTCGGAGCGCTGTTACTTGAGGGTTTAGAAGCCAGTCAACAAGAGTATAAAATTTTAGGTTTCAGGAAATTGGGGCTTTTGGGATTCAAGAGCCTGAATGGTGTTTTTCTCATCCCATCATAAAGTGACATTTTTGGGAAATGCGAGCGGCTTTGAAAGGATTGCAATATCTGTCAAACAAATATGATTTGATTCTTATAAAAAACAATGATAGCAAGGACTTTTTTCGTACTAGCACTGACTGTGAGGATTGTTTTTTTTCTTTTTTTTGTTTCTGCCACCATATCTCGGTTCTTGTAATGTTTTTCTTTTTGGTTCTGTCATAGTCTCACCTGGTTTCATTAGCTAATTATCCACAGCTGTTTATCGTTACGGTTAATCATTTCCACCGTATTCAACTGTCAACTTTTCAGCTAAGTTTGGTCAAATCTTATATTGTCAAACTATTTGTTTCGTCCTTTTGGGTCCAAAATCACCAGTTCTTAACAGTGATGATTTCTCAGCACTTGCCCTTGGAAATTTAGATGTTCATTTATCGTTTGCTCAGACTTTTTTCTTTTTTATTTATGTTTTGTTTATCATTATTTGTTAGTTTAGTCTCTTTGCATCGCACTTAAAATATTTTAGGCATGAATTTTATCATCAGCTTTCTTGAGTGAATAAAGAAAAATGGTTGCAGACAAGCATTGATTATAAGAAAAAACTGTTTAACAAGAAAAAATGGTTGGAGAGTTCAGGTTCAAGTAAAAAAGAAAGATTCCTTTTTCTTTTAGAGGAAGGTCAGTTTTCCTTGAATTTGCAGTTCTATCCATTCGGCTGCCAACGATTATCAAACCAAAGCTGTCAAACTGAGGTATATTTTTGTGCCTTGGTGATTGCCGCGGTTCTGACAAGAGTAGACATTGAAGAATCCCGATTTTCCTCACACCTGCAGACTCTAGAAAAGTCCTCTCTAAATTTAAATTATTATTATGTCCTGTTTTGGAGACCTATATTTTTTTGACTGCAGTACATTTTTCTTTATGACTGTTTTCATTTTTTGTTGCCTGATACCTTCCTGTTCAAATATTATTTTCCAAAATCATGTGAACAACAATAAAAAGAAATCCCACAATTATTGACAGAAGCCCTCCTCCTCTGCACATCATGACCATCTAGTATCAGAAAATGTCATTTTTGAGCTAGAACGAATACTTATCTTTTGAATCTTTAAGTAGACTCACACTACCTTCACACAGCAATTGAGTCTATTTGATCACATGAAATTCAAGCTGAAACGTCAAACCATCGGAGGATTATCATCCATTTGCTGAGTATTTCTGTCGCTGGTTAACCCACGGCGCCTCTCCACATTACAGAACTGGTGAGACTTTAGTGTATTTTACAAAAAAGGTGTGACCACTCTGACCTTCCTAAAAGACCCGCTCCAATGAAAATTGTGTTTTTAACATGTTCTTGCGGCATTTTTCTGACAATGGAGGACATATATAAATGAAATTAAGGTGAAAATTACTTTTTTTTTGTTGGTTTTTTGTTTTTATTAAAACTGTTGTGAATAATGAGCAGACAAAAATATTTCCATTTAAAAAGGGTTGTAACAGTGGTGCAGGTGCTGCAATCATCAGCCAGAAGCTCCGTGCTCCACTTCATTCTGATGCATCCATGACAAATAGATCCATTCACATCTCCTTTTTCCTTATCTGAGCTGACATCTGGCTCAAAACTGTACGGCTGGATAGCTCCAATATTGGTCGCCACTTTTGTTGTACTGGTAATGTGAGCTTGTAATTGTAAGGGGCTGTAAGCTAGTTGAAGAGCGTGTAAACGCGTGGATGATGGGGAATCAAGGAAGCCTTACTCTTCTCATTTTCTTTCCTCTTACCTTTCTTTTAAAGTATATTTTATAATGGTTATGTATGATTTTAATCTTTGCACTGTTATGTATTGTGATTTTAATGCATTTTCCTGTTTTGTGAAGCACTTTGAATTACTTTCTGTACGAATAGTGCTTTACAATAAACTCGGCTTGCCGTGCCTTACTCTGCACCAACAGTTCCACTTACAACTCAGAGGCATATCTCTAACAAACTCCTGCCACGCTGAAAGAAACTATGTCCTAAAAACGACTGAGGTTTTTTGATTTTGCCTAAAAACTGTATTATCATAGATAAAAGTCCACTGGGAACGCTTTTACAACCAATCAAAAGAGGATTGGAGTGAGACTCTAACTACTCCGGACTTGCCAAATTGAAAACAAAAGCTATAACAGGAAATATGTTATCTTTACACTTTTGGGAAATCATGCACAATGAGCCTACAATCTATGCTGTTTCTTCCTGACATTTAGCAAAAGTTAACTTTACTTGAAAACCAAATGATGCGAGCGTTAGAATGACAATAAAAAGAAAACTAATCAGCAGTGGCAACAAGGCAGAGGCAGATGATAGATTCACAAACACCTTCCTTGTCTCTTTTCATATCTCTTCTGAGACCCTCTGCACACAAGATGCTCTGCCTTTAGGCAAATCACTCTTTTTTATGGAATTCCCCATTAACAACCCACTTATATTCAGACAGCACTCATTATTCTTGGGCTATCTCGTTGCTTTCATGTGCTCCTGAGGAGATGTTAGCAGCTGATTTTTGGGGTGAACTTTCAGCTTCCAAAAACCACCAATTTATAACAGCTTAAGCCCCTTATCGGCAGTCCCTCACTTGTTGATAAGGTCAGCAAGCAGCCAACCAGGTAGACATCCCCAAGTCAACCAGCACAGCCATCCATCCATTCATCCATCCAAGGGAACAGAGCGACCTGACAAGTGCGCACCTCCCGGCCCCCGCAGGTCAGCAGCTTACCTTGAGCGCCTCTATGTCCAAAGACGCCGACTGGTCCATGATGACTGTGAAGAGCGGCAAGTATAACAAAGGTCCCAGAGACGCAGAGGATCATAGGGGGACAGGTCACAACCCTAAACCTCCCCACAACCCCCTAAGAAAAGTTGAGGAGGTCTCTAGAGTCCCAAACTCAGCCGCAGCATCCCCTGAGCTGATGCCGGTGTCCGCCTCGTTAATAATCCAGTAGGGCGACGGCTTTTTTCGGTGTCAGGCGTCCCTCTGTGTCTCTTGGTAAAACCAGGACTCCACGCCAAGAAAGACCCTCCACCCCACCACCCTCCACCCCGGCTCTCCCCGTGCCGGGAACCGGGAGAGCAGAAAGTAAGTGGGAAAGCAACGCAGACGCGCGTAATGCTTTCAGCAGGAGGCTTTTGCGCACTTGTCGATCCAGCAGGTGATTTGTAGGTGCTGTTACATCTGACTGAGAGTCCCCCTGTCTTCCTCTCTGCTGGAATGAAGCCGGGACTGAGGCTCCCCTCCCCGCCCGCCCCCCTTACAGCCGGTCAGCGCAGAAATCCCATTGTGTCCCGTTGATTTCCGGTGGACGTGCCTCTGCTCTTGCGGCGGAATGGGAAACGTCCGGATCACACAGATGATATTCAGCTTTGCATGGGCGACTTCCATGCGGCAAACCGCCAGAGAGATCAGCTCTCCCCCAGAAAGAGAAAGAAGAGAGAATGAGAGAGGGAGGGAGAGAGAGAGAGAGAGAGAGAGGGATGCTGAGGAGAGGAGATGGAGAGAGCAGCTGGAGTTGAAGGGAGGAGAGACGGAGGGAAGGCTGCTGTATATTATTTCAATGACTGACGTGTGTGTGTTGGCAGGGAGGGGGTGCGCTCCTCTAATCAACTAGATTAATCGACAATGCCTCTTTGCCACTGAAGTAAGGGGAGATTTAAATGCAGACTCTGTCGGGAGAGGGTTGTTGCAGAGAGTCTGTGTCTTCCTGGAGCTGCTGCGTTATTTTCTGAACTCGCTGGAGTTGATACAGTCCGCCTCCATCACGATGTGGGAGCAGGACACTTCCCCAGTGGGCTGACTACCTTCGTGCGCGGACAAAAGTTCTCTTCTGTTGGGCGTCATGGCGCAATCTGTTCCAATCCTTCTCGCGCGTAATTGGATGTCGCCGCCTGCCGACCACCGGCACGTTTCATTATTCCTAACACACATTTTGAAAAGTGCCAGTGTGTGTAGGCGCGCGTGTGCAGGTGTGTGTTTAGAGGGGGGGGGGGGATGATGGGAAAATCTGGAAAGAAGAGAACATTCCTAGAATGCAGGGATGAGAAGCTTCTTAGTGGAGAAGCTAAAGAAAAGTGGGAAGTTGAAGAGACAATAGCAGGAATAAGAAACTGGTGTGTTTATCTTACAAAAAAGGCAACTCATAAGATCATGTAAAAACATTTGAATCGTGTGAGAATTTCCTTCAGGTTTCAGTAGAAAGCTTTCATTTTGTTGTGATATTGTGTAGCTGTTTTGTTGTGTCTCTGTGTGGTGCTAAGCATCTGTCCATGCTCCTCCTGATGAGTGACAGCTGGGATAGGCTCCAGCAGACCCTCCTGACCTGGTGAGAGAAGAGGCGAACCTGGTGGATGAATGACACCTGCAGCAGAAAGCAGCCATGCTGGTTCTGAGATCTTCTCAGATTTTCCTTGTAGAACATGTTTCCCAGCTGTCAGGAGTCGGTCAGGAGTCTGGTGTCTCCTGCAGGCGCGTCACCTGTCCCGCTTTAGTCTGAGTTTACCTCAGGAGGGATTTGTTGAAAGGCTCCGGAGAAATGATGTTGGAATGAGATTTGAGATCTGAGCACTGATCTGCATGGGCTTCGTTGATTTCTAAAATAGAGTTATGTCTGTTTTTACATAATAATCAAGTAATTCATCTGCTTTATTGATACTGAAGTATTCTTGATTCTGTCTGATAAAAGTTATGAACCGGATAATGATAAATCATGTGATAAAATGGTACAGTAGTTGGGATTATATAAATTTGCTTCCTTCCACTCCCTTTCAAGCAATCTTTGATTTAATGTCAAATTGTCCTAAGTTTGATACGTATGTGTATGAATGTATAACTGCTGATTGAATTGTTTTGTGCATTATTCTTATTTGATTGCTTGAAATGAACCATTTCAAATCAAAGACATATTTTAAACTCGAATTTACTTTAAAATTGATCTAATCCATCTTTCCCTTGATTGATTATTGATCTTTCGATTTAACGAACCCTCTTGACATAGTGCAACCTTAAGGAAATTTGACGCGCCGCATTCTTCAAGCCGTTTGTTTCCTGTATCCACAAATGGGTCACATGCACTGCCTCTCCTCCCTGCCAGCCAAGGCTCTCTCCCACTTTCTGCTGCCGCTCTTCCCTGATATCAGCCACAGATGTGGCGTGCTGGTGTTGAGTTCCAGCTGTAATCCAACTAAAATCACCTCTGCAACACGGGGCTTTACTGTCACCACGCTGCCAGATTGCAGACTCAACTGTGCAGTCACACTCCATGGCCTGTGCTCTTTGATTCACACTCCTCAGATGTTACCCCTGTTTTCCTGCGAGTCTCAGCCTCCCTCCATGTGTTTACAAATCCCAGATACCTTTTCCTGACTATGGAAATCACTTTCCTCTTTGGACACAGACCAGTTGGAAGCCCCACCTCTGTTTCCTGCTCTGGATGCTGCAGCTTCAGCATCAGCTTTTTCTTAAATCACTGCAAGTGTCTCCATTCATCTTCTGAGAACTAAGTGGAGCACTAGCATCTCTGACTTGACCTTGTCTCGTTAAGTCAGGGCAAAACCGAAATATGCACAGACAAATCTAAACCTGCTTTACTCTAAGCTGCTTCTAGTGGACAGTGTGTACAATTGGATGAAGAGAAGTTTGAATTAGTGATGGTTTGGGGCAACATGACTGCACACTGCATGGATTCTGCTGAATTTTGCACGCATTTTAGGTAAACCTTTTGAATAATGAAACTTTTTTCAAATTGGAATTCTAGCACACCCTTTTATATTTTTGGTACATAAATGCAATTTGAATTTTGAATATTTATCAGCTGGACTGCTGGTTTTTAAACAATAAAAAATGAAAATGCGAAATGTGCTACTGTGCTCACTTGTCATGTGTGAAACTTGTTCTCAAATGCATGTTAATTAAAAAATAAGCAATCCTATTTCTTGTTGGCAGAGAAAGGTTTTGCTATTCTGGTAGGCAATGTTCATGCCTACTTTTTTGTAATACATTCTTAACTTTTTTACATATGTGGAGAATACAAATGAAAATGCACAGTTTGCACTATAAAAGCCCCTCTGTTTAAAGACCCACTCCAATGAAAATAGTGTTTTTAACATGTTCTTGTTTCATGTTTCTTATGTTGTAGAACATATATAAAGTAAAATAAGATTAAAACTGTTTTCTGAGTATTTCTCTATTCAAATCATGGTGAATCAGGACCAAATCAAAAATGCAGTTGGAAAAAGCTTGTAGTTTTGACGTAGAAACTACAGTTGGCAGAACAAAAGCTCCCTGCTCCACTCCATTCTGATGCTTCCACTTGTAGAAAATAGAAAATAAATAGATCCATGTAAGTCTTTGTTTTCCTCGTCCGTACAGTTAGATTGCTCCAATTTTGCTCGCCATGTTTGTTACCGTCATGATTTTCAGGCTAGACAGACCCAGACGCTGGAACTCAGAATGATCAGGCAGGTGAGTAGCTTGGTAAGTGATTTTAATCACAGGCGTAGGTGACAAGATTCATTCTTCAACAGGATGTTGGTCCAGACGAGGACGTGGCTCGTGGCGAGGCTGGAGGTAATACTGCGGCAGAGCGGCTCCGAGGATCGTCAAGGCAGCAGGGGGGTATTCCAGAAAGCAGGTTATGCTGGCTCCCACGATAAGTTTGAGGCTAAGGAAGTTGATAACCTCAGCTTTCGGTTCCAGAAATGGAGGTATGTTTCAGGGTAGGTCAAGTTACCATGGCAACTCATGCTCTGAACATAACCTGGTCTGGAGCAGGTTTAGTTGAAGGTTAGTTTGTTTACAGAGAGGTGAAGCAGCATGGCGTGTCCATTTGAAGATGATTTAGTGGATGAAGAAGCTCAGATAATACTTTTTCCACCGTGAGAGGGTGATAAGACCACATATGGATGTTGGAAAGATAAACTTTTTTACTTTGATCTAACTTAATTATTTGCTTCAGTTAAGATAAATCATTTTTTGTTAGGTCACCTTAAAAATAACACGTAGTTTTCAGACAATTATTTTCCTTTCGTTCAAATTAATTCAATTAAGTAGGTGTAACTTTGGTGCTGCTGTTAGATCGGCACCGCAATGGATTCTGGGATATCGTTCCCTTTGCCTGTCTGGACGGATTTTGGTTTAAGTGTGGGCTTTTTACAAAATGTGTTTAGTTGTATAGCTGTTTTACTGTTTTTGCAGCGTGTTTTGCCGAGCTATTTTGTCCTACTATGCTTACCTCTCTGCACCATGAGTGAGAGTAAAGGAGAGGATGATGAGTTTATATAGCACCTCTACCACTTGAAAATGCCATTACAGTGACAGAAAATTCTTTAATGAATTATTGCACTCCGTGCATTTTTTTCCGTTCTTTTTATTGTTATAAAATGAGCATATCTGCCGGCTCAAACTTAGACATATGAAAGTTCAAGAAATATAAGTAATTAAGATGGAAAAAAGATTAATGGAGTAATGTGACATTTAGTTAGATAAATACGTAAATTTGAGTTGTATAAACAATTATTGAGTTTGAATAAATGTAACTAAATTATTTAAATTATTTTTCATCCGTGTTACTTTTTTGATGGACTTATAATTTTTATCCGCCATCATTAAAATCTCAGACTCCGTCTCACTTCGGTGCTTTTTTTTTTCTTTCACCACGCGTTTCCATGGTGACTCCAGAAATCGGCGATCTATTGAGAATGTCTTTATGTACCCTGCGTTAACCCAGGGTTACCAAGTCGAGTGTAATTACGCCAACTCAAATCTGGTCTTTTGGAACCGACATACCCAGAGTAAGCAAGTTCAGGCGGATTTCAGCCAGAGTTCAGTCTTAAAGTCAGGCTAGTTTAAACATGCTTCCTGGAATACCCCCCAGGTGAGTGACAGCAGACTTCCACACAGGTGACCTTCGTATTGGTGAATCCTGAGACAGAGAGGCATAGAATAAGAGCAAGGCACGGCAACCGAGACCAGGCGTAGTCACCATTAGGGGGTAACGAACTGGCGTTGAATGTTTGAGCTGGATCTCCTTAAGAGCAGGCAGGTTGATGAGGAGAAGTGGTTACAGCTGGTGGAATCTGGAGCAGAGTAGAACTGAGGAGGGCGGGGCTGACCGAGGCACCGTGACAGTTACACTGCTAATGTTAAGTTGGGGATGTGAGGGGCTGTGAGCTAACGGGTGTAAACAAAAGGACGATGGGAAATGAGCGCAGACTTACTCCAACAGTCCCACCCACAAGTCCTGCTGCTCAGCAGAAACTGTGTACTAAAAAACAGCTTTTCTTTTTAATTTTGGCAAAAAAAACACCATAATCATAATTCAAAGACTACTGGGGATATTTTGAAAATAGATTCAAAAATGTATGAAGTGGGACCTTAAGTCGTGTGCATGTTAAAATGTTTTCATATGGTGAAAAGATCTAATGCAGCTGTGGTGATCTAAATATTCAAAAATAACGGATCTGACTTTGGGATTGAGGATGGAAAGTATATCACTGGACAGTTTGACCCCCCCTCCCACCACCACCACCCACCAAACAAGAAGAACGGTGCCAGTGTAGGTACCATATCCATTCGGCCTGCAACAACCGTTCGGGGTATTTTCGACTGAGGATAACGTGACACTACGGTGACCCCACTTGGACAAACAACATAGCATGGAGATCTGCTCGGGCTGTACGTATTTTCATTTCACGTTTCCTTTTGTAACATAAAGTTCTTTACCTTCATAAGTTGTGTCTGACATTATTTTTTTGTAATGTTCATAGAGAGATTTTTCCACAACCCACTTTGTAAAATGATCTGTGGCTGTTAGAATGAACCTGCTGCTTAACGCAAGTGAACCATGTCTCTGATCAGAGCAGCTGGAGTCTCATAACTTCGTGTTCGCAGGCAGGGAAGATACTTCGTTATAGCGTGCGGTCCGGAGAAGGGGTCGGACCGCTGCCTGTTTGGCTGCAAATGCACTTAATAATAATCATAACAATAATAAAAGCAGGTTTAGAAGATAATCTCGCTCTATGTCGGAGCTCTGTTTGTTTACAACAGACTTCATGATATCTTCTTCTATGGTACTACAGTACTTTGTCCAGACCAATCACTATCTGACACGTCATCTGACCAACATACAGCCAATCACATGATGTGACTTCAGCACCAGTCGAAGGACCCTGAACGGTTGTTGCAGGCCGAATGGTTTTGTTTCCTACACCGGTTCCAAGAAGCCAAAATCCCATGGACTTCCATAGAGAAATAAACAGTTATTCCTCAGTCATTCTATTTGTCTATTTTTGCTCTGATACTTCTTTCTCAACAAGATCTTGCTAACCCTATTTTTTTAATGATATTTTTTTCTTTATCAAATGTTATTCAAGTTATAAACTGACCAATCAGTAAAAGCATGTGGTGCCGGAGGGCCCCCACCTCGAATGTTTTCTTGACAGATTCTCCTGAGCCACTTTCAGGGGTGTGGACTTTGGACAAGTTTCCTCATGATTGACGACAATAGTTCCCCTGGAAACTTTTAGAATCATTTTTAAGATTTTACTTCTGGTTTTTAAATGTTTGAATGGTCTGGCACCTCCGTATCTTTCTGATCTTTTGCATGTCCATCGTCCACGTCGAGTCCTAAAATCTGAAGATCAAATGGTTCAATGGTTCCCAGGACTCGGCTTGTGACCCGGTGAGACAGAGCCTTTTCAGTTGCAGCTTCTAAACTCTAGAATGCTCTTCCCTTTTCTGTGAAGTCTGCCAGAACTGTCAGTGAGGTAAGGAAACTTTTAAAAACTCATCTTTTTACTCAGGCTTTTAACTCCAGTAAGCAGATTTAGAAGGCCAGATTTTATTTTATTTTATTAACTTATTAACTATTTATCACTTTGGTTGCCTTTGTTTTTATAAGTGTTATACAAATAATAAATTGACTGACTGACTGACTGACTGACTGACTGACTGACTGACTGACTGCCTGACTGACTGACTGATTGAAATGTAACTCAGATCAACTCAGACCAATCAATGTCGACTGGCTCCAAATGGCGACGTCAGTAAAGCGGAAAAACGGGGATTGAATTGGCTTCATTTCGCTGGAGCCAGAAGTAAAGCATTTTGCGTGGGCTACGTCACACCCGCTTCGCCCATCTTTATTTCCAGTCAATGGAAGTGAGACAGGTTTTCATGTTTGTGCTGCTCCTTGCCTGGATATTTAAGACTATCTACATTCACCAAAACAAACACAGCTGATGGGGCACACCAGAAAACATTATAACATTTGTCATTGAAGGAAAATATCAAAAAATTGATTTTTTTTAAAGACTTTTCTTTTGCAGTTTAGCATATTTTTCTGCTTCTTTGTTTAACCAACCATCTTTTCTTTTTCATTCTAAATCTTTTCATTTACCTTCCACAATTTGCTATCTCAAGCCATCTCCTTGTCCCTTTTTGCCGTTGTAAACTCTGCTTCCAATAACCCATTACTTTCTTTGAACTTGGTGCTTTCAGGTAATGGATAATTTTCAAAGGGCTTGTTAGTTTAATGGGGGTTTGCCCTCAAATATGTAGACTCTGTGCTGAGCCAGCATTTCCCTCTCTCTGCCTCTAGTCACCATAACAGTCACTCCCTGTAAAATACTGTTTCACAGCGCAAAACTATACTTTCTTTTAAGAGATTTACACTTTTTCATCACTTGTGAAATTTCCCATGAGGTTGTTGAAGATACAGCAGTCACCTGGCATTTCCTGCACTCTGCTCCTGTTTTTCTGTGAATCTGCCTTTGCTTTAGACAGGTGTTCACAACATTTACAAACTGAGATTTAAAGTTTTGCAAAAACAGAATTTAGCACATGTCTTAGACTTTTAGTGTTGTTGCAAGAATCTAAGGCACAAATGTTTGCTTTACTCACTGCATAGGGGGCAGGGGCTTGTAGCTGAGTCACAACATTTTACAGCCATGCAAGCACAAAATTATTGAACATGAAAATCATGGGGAAAACAGCATAATTCCCCTGGTAACACTTACATTTTTTATATCCCAATCTTCAGTTTTGTTTCGTTTTTACCTGTTCTTGTGTCTTGTGTGCAGGCTGGTTGTGGGTTCTCCTGGAGGGCTCCGCCCCCTTTCCTGTGGCTCGCCATGAGTGGTGCACAGCTGCCTGCATTTTTGGGTTCATTTGTTTGAGCTCTATTTCCGTGTCACCGTTTCTGCTCTGAGTCGCAGTGTTGCTGTAGTTCAGTCTGTTGTCCTGGGTTCCTTGCCTGAGAAATGCTAAGTTATTAAAAGAACTCTGGATCATCTTCCCTCCACCTTGATTAGTCCTGCATCTGGGGCATCCTGATACACCGTGACAGTTTCCTTTCATGGTTTCTTACAGCCTGCTCAAAAGGAAGCGTTTAACTATTTTATTGACACATTAATTGTTTTCTTTTACTCTGACTTTGGAAATAATTATTACATTGCCTGCATGCCATAAAGGCAATTTTTTCCTTCAAAATAATTTTTTCCCCTGTTTCCACATATAAATACTTCTATTTATTGTTCCATATACTTATTAAAAGCATATTTGTTTGTGTAGAATTGCTTTTATGTTTAACTTGAATGAGGCGCCCCTTTAAGAAGAGACCTTTTCATTTTGTTCTGTTGAATCTTATATAATTAATAAAATGCAAAGAAAATAAGAATCATTTTCTCAAATGTCTCTGGAAGGTGTAGAGAATGCCAAAGTTTCACAAGTTAGTGTATCTTAAAAAGACGGACATCTAAGGCTGAAATTTAAGCCTGTTATATAAATTTCAGACATAACAGTGATTTATTTGTCTGGTAAGTCAATGTAGGTTTTGAGATGACTATTAAATGACCGTGTCATGTTTTTCACCTTTCAGCATATCCCTTCAGGGGTCGCCACAGCGAATCAGCTTTCACTGATTCGCACATTTGGTTTGGCATAGAGATTTATGCTGGATGCCCTTCCTGACCCAACCCTGCATTTTATCCGGGCTGGGGACTGGCACAGGCAGGACCCAGACACAGGCCCCCTTGTGGCTACATAGTTAAGCAGTAGCGTGAATGGCCTTGCCCAAGGACCTAAAATGTCAGTCCCAACTGAGCCCTCCAGCTGCCTAAATGAAAAAAAAATATACACATTTTTACTATGTGATAAATTACAGACAGAATTTTACTGCAAAAGCAATTTTTGGGACACGTTTGTAACCTTTGAAAATGTATAGGACTAAACACATTATGGGACAAATATTGACTTGTGTTTAAACCATGACAAGTGATATTTGCTTCTGCCCAGTGGCCTTTGCAGTTTTAAAGATTAGTCATTTAGTGTGGTAAAAACAGATTTGATCAAAACTATTGTGAATTTTAATTAACTAAAACATTAATGAATATTTGTCAACCCCCCTCTTTCTTCTGACAAAAAATGGCCTCAAGTTAGGTAACTTGAAATAAAGCTTTAAGTTAGTCTATTTTTTAACATCAGAATCCTAACTTTATGAAACTGCGTGATAAAGCAGGAAATTCTCCAGAAATTAAGATTTCTGAATATTTCAGGCTGTAACAAACAAAGACCAGCACTAAGGTTTCCTTTTCTTTAAAGCTTAGCGTTTTTTGTATATTTCAACAAAATGTCAAATGCAAGAAAAAGGCAGAATGTTTGGACAACTGTTAAATGAGAGCCTTGCAACACAGCACTCTCGGTGTGGCTGCAATCAGCAATGTGACATCCAGGCAACAAACTAGGTCTCCCCTACTCCATAATGCAGCAGGATGCTGGGCTGATTCAGGCACGCGTGTGTTTTCCCTTTGGTCATGGGCATGTTCCTACAGCACAGCTCCAAGAGGTGTGGGCATGGTGTGATGTGCCCCTAATTTTCAAAGAAAAGAGTTGTAATGAAAAACTCCAGCTGTGGCACAGTGTGATACCACCGAGAACTCATTACAAAATGCACATCAATATGGAGGCACTGACTGACTCCTGCCAACATCTAAGAGCTTTGATTCTAGTCATTAGCTCGTGTTTATGACTGTGTTAGAAATACTGTTAGATTTCCACATCTTCCACCTTGTGATATCTATGAAAGCCTCATGTGTAAATCATGGTCATTATGACACAATTCCAATGCATGGATTAACTTTTGTTTTGGGAAATCTTGACTAAATAAAAAGAGCAGCCTTGTTTTTGTCATTATTTTGCATGGAGATACATTTCTTATGTGCTTAGAAACGTTTTTTTATTAACTTGTTTCAACACAGTCAAAAGTATCGAAATTTGTTTTTACCAATGACTTGAATAAACTACAGTGTCAAAAAAATACTAAACATTACAATGTCTTATTGGACTATCTTGAATTTTAAGAACACTACAACATTGCATTTGTTCTATTTTCCTTTTCCCTCTTTAGGTCTCTTCAGGTATAATCACAAGTTTTTCAAATTAGCTATTTTCATCATAATTAACTGCAAATACATCTGTTGGGAACATAGTCTTGTTAAAGGAAACAGATTTAAACTTGAATCTCACTTCTTTTTTTATCCATAAGAAATTGTTGTGAAAAAAAAATCAAACTTTGTATGAACATAACATATGTTCACACATTATTCCATCATCACAAAATGTTTCAAATATGGGTTGAGAAGTGGATTGTTTGCAAAAGGGGTATTCAGGTTAACAGTCTACAAGCAGTTGAACTGAATATCAATTACCCATAGAAACAATTACCTTTCTGCAAATAAGAGAAACTGTATTAGAATGTGTTTGATGAAACTGAATTGATCTTTTACAGAGCGGCTGCACGATTCTTCCATTGAAAGAAGGTGAGAGAGTCATCTGTGTGGGAGAGGTTTGCTGTGGAGCTGCTTCTCCTCCACAGAGTGAGGATTCAGCTTGGAGACTTTGGTATGCTTCAGCTGGTCTCAGATCGCCTAAGCTTCTTCCCTGAAGAGAAGAATAAACTGAAAGGAATGTTCTGCTCTCTTTGTGCCCTATTGATTTGAGTACCGGTATAAATGGGAAATGATGGATGGATGGATGGCTGGCAGAATGGATGGATGGATGGATGGATGGATGGATGGATGGATGGAAAGTAAATGTGATTAACCCCTTCACAGTATGTCGCTAATTGGCAATGTACCATTAAATACAAGACTCCACTTATTTTAGCATCACCTAAAAGGAAAAAAAAATTGAAGAGATTTTTTTTTTAAATACGTTCAGGCAAAAAGGGTTTAGGAGGAAAGAGATAAAGTAAAAAAGTTTTAATTTTTTGATTGTTTTAATTTCATTTAATTTGTTACATTTAATTTTATTTTGAAAAACATTAAATTACCATGAAGAAAACAAATAAAAATTACTTTTTTCTATAGAGAAACAAAAAAACCTGCATCCGTTTGATGAAGCACTTTGATGATCATACCTCTACATTGGAGCTACAGAAGAACATAGTGGTTACTGGAGACATTTCCACATACTTGATGTTTTTTAGTCCTTTCTTTTATGTTTATGTTCTGTGTTACCTGAGAGTATTTTCAGCAGGATCAACATGCCAAAAGTGCTGCTGAAAACTAAATAGTGGAATATTTTGTATTTCAACTGATTCAATGTTTATTATGGAGTGCTGCATAGTTTTTAGTTTGTGGAGAGAAAGAGGAGTAAGGAAGAAATCAGGGATGCCACCATGTGGAGCTAGTTTTACATGGTGTCCCTGTGGCTGTTTTTTTAAAGATAATTTTAAACCTATCTATAAACAGCCTAATAGAGAGAAATAAAAAGCATTCTTTACTGTCTAAATTTTGTGTGTAATATATGGAGGAGTGACCTATGCCCCTCCTACTATGTCATGTTTGGGTTGGAATATTTCACTTTTAAACCTGAGCGATTCAGAAAATATTTATTTATTGGAATTTATCCCGATTTTTACATTTTTATAATTAAAAATCAAGTTTGATAGTGATGTTTCAGTCCAATCTTTTATTTTATATTTTTTGGTTCCTGAAAAATGTGTAATATTTCTTCATTTCTACACAACATTGCAAATATTTGGCGTAGACTCGTGAATGCTGTCACTTTAAAATGAACTACAAAACCCATAAAGGCTTCAAAGTGTCCTTGACGCTGATTGGCTGACTCGGGATCCAATCGTTTAGCAGAGACGTGTCTGGCATCAGAGGCCGTGAAGCATCCTTCCGTCATGGCGTACGTCTGGGCTAAAACCATTGTTAATCTGCGATTTCTTTCAGTTTTCTTTTTATTTCTACTATGTCTTCCGACTGGAGGAGGACAGAAGAAGAAAGAGGTAAGAGTTTAATTGTCTAAAAGGGTCTTTTCATTCATAATGCGCAATTTATTATTTTTACGGAGCTCAATGACCGGTGTTTTCAATTCAAGCTAGCGATGTAAGACGACAGCTGAGTGTATGGTCATTCAGGAAAACGAAAAAAAAAAAAAAAAACATTCTTATCGCATTGTGTTACTACTTTAAAATGTTTTGTCTGAGGTCGTTACCGATATTCTCTGATACGCGCCGAAAGGCAAAAAGAAAAATAAAAGACTAACGTTTAAATTCATATCGAGTATGATGTCTTCAGCAATTAGCCCGTTTGCTTGAAATCCTTCATTTAAATATTAGTCTATCATTAGCAAATAGTTGTTCGGTAAGAATATTACGTTACGGCATTTTTTTCCTTAAAAACCTTTATTTTGGTAATCTTTCGGACAGGAAGTGCGGTGTTCGGTTTGTAATTCAACAATCTGAACCTTTTAGTGCTGGGACTTCACACCATATATATATATATATAGAATCTTCAACCAGTGTGACTCAGAGAGAAATAATCGGTACTGAACAGTGCAGGTGAAGATTTCTAGATTCCTGGTATTTACAAGATAATCAAGTGCAGATTAGATACGTCTACAAGTAAACAAGAATTAATGTCAAATCCATTCTCATTTTAGTTTCCTAAAGTTCAGCCCACCGTTCTTTATCCACATCAAAAGAATCCAAAGTGAACATTATTAGAACATTCTAGCACACTGTATCGGTCACATGTCTTTGCTAAATTCAAAGCGTTTCCACACATTGGACTGGAATGATGATGGCCTGATCTTTTTTGTTCCCTACCCGGAAGTAAGACGACCTGATTTCTGAGGCTGGACCTTTCACTCCTTGTGGGTGCCGCCTATTTCATGATGTCAGCCTAGAGAATAACCTCAGCAGTGTGTCTGCATTTTGCCCATGCAAAAAAAAACAACATCCGAACTTTTGCAAAGATGGATGTGCATACAAAGGGAAATTTTTTTTGCTGATGACCTCTTGCTCCGCGGAGTAAGTCTTTGTTTGTTAGCCTGGGGGGTGTAGCTGGCATCTCAGACTTTTCCTGGAGGAGGCTATTCTTAATTTGTCTACTTATGCTAAGTGGGTTTATTTAATGAAGTAGTTCATTTTTGAAAACAGGTATTGGTTGAGTATATTAGCATTATGAATGTGCATCGTCACAATGTGAGAACCCACTCGTTTTTGTGTATTTTTCTCAGAGTGCAGGGTTTTTGAGGAATACTCAGAGATGCGTGAATAGATAAAAATACATACTTTGGGGTTGTTTTTGTGAGAAATTAACAATGTAAAAAACTGAAAAGCTCCAAAAAGTTGATTTAGCATGATGCAGGCTCTTCAAAGAACAATCCAGTTCCTACTGCAAAAAAAGAAAAGTTCTTAGAATTTAAAATTGTAAGGCAACAAACTTCGGTAAAAATTTGAGTTAAGGACCTAAACTCAATATTTTAAGTTTTGTGTTGGAGTTTTCAAACTCATTTATCTAAGTTCTTCTAACTAAGTTGTAAGTTGTTTGAACTTAAAAGTTCAAGCTGGATTAACTTTGAATCGTAATTTTGACCAACTCAGATGTAAGTTAAAGTGACCTAAA
Source organism: Oryzias sinensis (assembly GCA_037389245.1). NCBI lineage: Eukaryota > Metazoa > Chordata > Actinopteri > Beloniformes > Adrianichthyidae > Oryzias > Oryzias sinensis. Next base: position 8,430,488 of record CM074490.1, read on the forward strand.
ATGTCAGGTAATCCTAACTCTGAATCTTAATTTTTCACAACTCAGGCTTAAATGTACAAACTTAATTTTTTAAGCTGCAACAACGGTAAATTCCAATTACTGGTGACTTGACCAAAGGTTGAAACAGCTTAATTTTGAGTTTCGAGAGCACCTCTGTTCTTGACTTTGAATTCATTTTCATATTCACATACACTTTATACCTTTAATACTGTTGCATTTTCATATTTCCACATGCAAACCAGATCTTTTTATGATCATTGAGGCACAGGTGTGCAGAAGGACAAATATTTAAATTTGACCATACTTTTAAACAGCAACAACATGAGTGTGACTTCTCTTCGCAGCTCCCTAACTCAAGGTGTGGGAATCAACACTTCCCATGAGTCTTAGTTGCCATGGGCGGGGCTAAGGCCCGGTTCACCAACACATTGTTTACAAAATGGCTGAAGCCCTGGGGGGTGTTCCAGAAAGCAGGTTATAGCTATAACGGTAAGTTTGAGGTTAAGGAAGTTGATAACCTCAGCTTTAAGTTCCAGAAATGGAGGTATGTTTCAGGGTATGTCAAGTTACCATAGCAACTCATGCTCTGAACATAACCTGGTCTGGAGCAGGTTTAGTTAAAGGTTAGTTTGTTTTCAGAGAGGTGAAGCAGCATGGCGTGTCCATTTGAAGATGATTTAGTGGACGAAGAAGCTCAGATAATACTTTTTCTACCGTGAGAGGGTGATGAGACCACTTTGACTACTCTGATCTAACTTAATTATTTGCTTCAGTTAAGATAAATATTTTTTTTGTTTAGTCATCTTAAAAATAACACGTAGTTATCAGACAGTTATTTTACTTTCATTCAAATTAATTCAATTCAGTAGGTGTAACTTTGCTGCTGTTAGATTGGCACCCCAAGGAATTGTGGGATACAACGTACTTTATGTACTTGCTGTGCACGTGCATTAACCCAGGGTTACCAAGTCAAGCGTAATTACTCATATCAGATCTTGAGGAAACCAACATAGGATTTCAGCCAGAGTTCAGAGTTAAAGTCAGGGTAGTTTAAACATGCTTCCTGGAATACCCGTTGGTTCGTGTCTGTAACACACACACAAACGCACATGTATGACTGATTCTAATACTTATGTCATTAAATAAGAGTTAAAACTTCTGCAGACGCTTCTTGACAAAACCACTCAATCAGTGGACAATGCCGACTCCAAAAGTGGGCATTCTCGCATTTCACAATTAAAAAAGATAAGTTCACAGAACTTTATCACACTGTATTGAACTGCAACTTAGATATATAAGTACAGACAACTCAATAAATAATGTTGAACTGTACGACTACCTTAACTTGCTGAACTGACTTAAATTGTTGCATTAAAGTCAGAATTCTATAACTTAGATTATAGAGATTATAGAGTTATTACAACATAAAAGTTTTTAAGTCAAAAAATTTAAGTTGGATTTATTACAGTGTATTTCTAAAAGTCAGACCAAAGCCTTTTTTTCATTTCATTTAATAACATCAAAACGATGCATATCAAAATACAAAATAAAATTATATCAGTTAATAAATTAAATAAGTGAATCCTCTGCATCTTTTTTGAGAATGCAAAAACGAGCAGGACAGACTCCCTTTAGCTAGAAGAAACTTCCTGCAGCATTACACTCAGAAATGAAGTTATCTGTACATTTTTACAGAAAAATAGCTCTGACTATGTGAGTTATGTTTGCAAAGTTTTTTCTGAAACCTAAATTAGGGGCTGGTTTCACACCTGTTGCTCTGACCATTTTCTTTTGGAAACTTTGGGATTCACTAGTTATCTTATGGTATGGTAGTTTTCTGATGCATTGATTTTTATTTATTTATTTACCAAGGCTGTGTCCCACCAAGGTGGGGTAGCCTAGACCAGTGTTTTTCAACCAGTGTGCCGCGGCACACTAGTGTGCCGTGGGAGATGGTCAAGTGTGCCGTGAGAAATTGCCCTCATTAACTGATCTAAAAACATTTTCCATCTCCAGGAAATCAGCTCTTTGTTCATCCAAACAGGCCCTGATAAAACACTGAGAAGTTAAGAATATGAAATATCATAAAATTATTTTTTCTTTGTGTTTGTTTGATTCTATTAAAGACATTTTGATAAGAATAACGGGATACCGCGATTTAGCTGGAGCTATAACTGTGTAAGGAAAGGTCCCGCCCCTTTAACTGTCTCCACCAATCATTCTTGAAGGCTTAATCACATGTCATCAGTCTGACCAATCAGAAGTGGTTAAAGTATTCACTTCCTTGTTTCGGTTTAGCGCAAAAAAGTCTCTGTTTTAAGAAAAATACCAGCTAAAGCTCGTCTTTAGCGGTGTAGCTTTCCACAGAATCCGGTATTAGACTGGAACAAGTGAACAAAACCATGAACCTCAAAGACGCTGGTCTTTCTGCGGTCGGCGGATTATCGGCACTACATCTCCCATGATGCAGTAAAGTGACTGTCTTAGCGCACAATGAGTCTCTCCTCTTAACGTCTTAAAACAACGAACACACATCAAACAGTTTTTGAATCTTTTGACTTAATTTTTAATACATCTTTAAAAAAAAAACACCTGCAACTTCCAGCTTTTTCCTCAACAATTATCACAAAAATGCACGTGAGATTGCAGAGGGGCTGTAGAGCAATACAGACTATGAGCTATTTCTTTTTTTTTTTAATTTATCTATTTTTTTGGATGCTGGTGTGCCGCGGGATTTTTGTCAAGGTTAAAGTGTGCCGTGGCTCAAAAAAGGTTGAAAAACACTGGCCTAGACGAGGCACACCATTTTAGCTCCCTCTGTCTCTTCCCCAAACCCTCCTCCTTCAGTGTGTGTGTGTCTGTGTATGTATGTGTGTGTGTGTATGTGCGTGTGACTGGTCTGAGGCCTGGTCTAAGCCACACCACACTGCACCAGGGTCAGCTGCACACTCCGGTGTGGGCACCTCCACAGCAGGGCCTCAGCCAAGGCTGGTTTCCCCTTGCCGCTTCATCCCAAGACCAGACCTCTACCACACCCATCCATTCATTCATACACAAACTCTCTCCACCCATCCCTGTCCTGAGCAGCCTCTCTCCCCTGCACCACAGTCATCCCTTTTGCATTCAACGCTCTCCTTACACCCTCTGTCCATCCCATTCGCGGTCTTCCTCTCATTCTCACTCCACTCACATCAGATTCATATACCCTTTTCACCAATCCCTCTCTTCCCATTCTTTCAACATGTCCAAACCATTCCAGTGCCTTTTGCTCTGCTCTATCAGCCAACTCCCGCATCACACCAGTTCTCTCTCGGATAACTTCATTTCTCACACGATCCATACGCGTCACACCACACATACTCCTCAAACATCTCATCTCAACTACATTCAGCTTCCTCTTTTCCGCCACTTTCAGACTCCATGTTTCAGCCCCATATAACGCTGCAGGCACCACCACACCCTCATACAATCTCCTTTTTGCATCCTTTCCCAGTGACCTACATTCAAACACTCTCTTCATTCCCCCCATATCTTTCGTACTTCATTCATTCTAAACTCTACCTCTCCCCCTATTCCACCATCCACACACACACATGACCCCAAATACTGAAAACACTCTACCTCTTCCAACAACTCCCCATTTAATGCCACATTCAATCTACGTTCACCCTTTAACCTCGTACACCTCATCACCTTACTCTTTTCCACATTCACTCTCAACTTCCTTCTGTCGCACACCCTTCCAAACTCCTCAACCAGACGTGCCAAGCTCTCTTCTGATGCATTGAAAATATATTAAACTGTGGCATTTTTGACATTCAAATTATGAAGTTTATATAGCAGGCATGCATTAGTGATGTGAATTCTTATTGCAAAAAATGGGACCTTTTGGTCAACTAAATGAGAACCATAAAATAGATTCTTTTTGAATACCATTTTATCAGTTGGTGATAGTCTTTGTAAAACCATACGCGTCTTGAACGGCTGTTGTCAGCGCTGTAAGCTGAAAGGTTCATTATACTTGATAGCTGTGGAAGCAGAGGTGTCAGCATTAGTGCTCGTTCACAAGTATTTTTGCTGACCTTTTTAAACATAGAGTTTTAGGAAAAATTATAATTAGAGGGAATATAAAAGAGTTTGAGAGGGAAGCAAGCGGCACATCGACTCGGCTTAGCTATCACAACGTTCTAAAGCAAACAAACAATCATGACTAATCAAAAGGGATTCTTTATTTACAATTTATTCTGAAACTTTACACTTTTTTGTTTAAGTTATGTCTGGTGAAATATTAAAAGCTCCAAAACAATTAATGTTATAATGAGAAGACTACCTCAGATGCTTAACACTTTATTAGGAAACTAAGTCCAATAACTTAAAAAAAAATATCACTCCGCCTTTGTGTTTTAACTTAAACTTTCAACTCTATTATCAAATCAAACAATTGTACATCTTTGAAGGTATTAGTATCATGTCGGTGAAGGTTACCATTTTTCCATGTCTTAGTATCGAAAGCAATATGTAGCACTTGCAAAATAGGTAATAACATTGATATAAAGATTCTTAGTTAATATATCGAAATTACCAAATTTTACATTATTTAGTCTAGATTTCACTTTTCTGCTGGTTCTATGGTAGATAAAACTTAATAAGGGCGGCCGTGTTCCAGATGTAGAGCAGTTGACCTCTGATCGGAGGATAACAGGTTCAGCTCCCACCTGACCTGCCCATGTATAGAAGTGTCCTTGGGTAAGACACTGAACCCCACATTGCTCCTGGTGTTTATAGGTCAGCGCCAGTGTTCGACAGCAGAGCTGCCATCAGTGAATGTGCGTGGATGAATTGGACGGATAATGAAGTTCTTTGGGCCTTCCAAGAAGGTTGTGAAGTGCCATATAAGATAAGATAGCTGTTTATTATCATACACACAGCTTTTACACTGACATACCAAATATCATTCCAGTAGTAATGATAAGTATTAGGGATGGGCGATTATATCTGTGCCAGTATCGGCCGATATTTGCATAATTTGTGTTTATCGGTATTTGTCCGATATTAAAAAATCTACCGATATTCTACTGATATTTTCAGAAATACTTTTTTTAATAAAATGTATACTTCCTAATAGATTGGGAAGCTTATGTTTACAGTCCTAGTGAATAATTAATTGTTTTCAGGTAAATGTTACCGTATTTTTGATTGGGATACATGTTCTTCCTAATAGATCCCTGGCAATGGGGAGCTTATGGTTTACAGTGATCTCCAATATTACAGATATATTGAAGTGATACTTGTTCCTATAATATCCTTTGCTGTATGTTAAAAAGGTCAAGTACATTGTGATTGTCCAGTAAAGATAAAGTTGTGCATTTCTAATGAAGAAACAAAAAGGGAAACTTTGTCTTACTGAAGACACTTAAGTATCAGTATCTACAAATATCAGCTATTGGCTACAGTTGGAGGGGAAAAATCGGTTAACGGTTTAGGCCAGAAAATTAAATCTACCCATCCCTAATAAGTATATGCCGTTTAAACACCATTTAACCCAGAAAGAATTTGAAAAATTATTATATTTGAAATTTGTAGTTCATAAAATATATAAAATAGTGATCATATTTTTGGCTCAAGCTTTATGTGCATCCAAATGTAACTGTTAAAATAATTTAATCTAAAATAAATTAATATGATAAATGCGACACATTTACAAAAACATTAAAAGAAATAACCCTGTCACAGTTACAAGCTAACATTCTGTACATCCTGTATCTCAAGGTTAGATGCTTTAGACTATCATGTTAATCAACAGGGTTCATGTGAAATGATCATTAATGCCATTTCCTACAGCTCTCTTTCAAAGTAAACAGATTGTAAACGCATACATGAATAATACTGGGGATTGCACTTAATCGGCCCACAAATTCACAGTTCCATTCGAGTTTTAATTTTAACAAAGTTTAATTTAATATAGACCTATTTGCTAAATTTCTACAAAAAAAAACAGTTTTGTTTGACCATAAAACACAGTTTCACATAGCTGATGGTTTAAACCCAACTTTCATTGATAAAAGTACAAATTACATCAAAAACAATTAGAAAAGCTGATGTGTTGAGTGTAAAAATACAAAAAAAAAGCTCAAAAAGAAAAATGATTAATAGATTTGATGAATTTCTATCTTGCACTTTCTAACTAAAAATATATTTTTTAACCCAATGCTATCTATACATTAAATTTCTAATAAATAAAAAAAAAACTGTGTAAAAATGACTGAGAAGAATTCATTTATTAAAAATGTAAACAATGACAACGGTGAACTTACTGTTAAATAGTTTGACAGCTTTGTTCCTGCAGTACAACACCACATTTAGTTAACCTGGTAAATAGTTTCTCAGGCTTTGGGGTTGACACAATTTATTTGTTAGCAGGTATTTGTTTCCCCTTCACTCCAGTCTGTTTTTAATTTTGGTCCATCATGTCTGAAAGATTTGGAAAATGCGGAAACCAAGGGACAGGCTGAAGACATGCTTTCAGTTAGCCGCTGTGGAGATATTGAAGGGTTATAATGTGAGTAATGTGTTCTCACCATAGCCTGCCTGAGGCCATGTCAGAGGAGGTGGAAGAGGCAGAGGAAGATTCTATTTTGCTTGAAATGGACAAAATGGTGATGCAGCGCTTTATATTCGCCTCACCATTTTCTGCTTTTTCTCACTCCTCTTTCATCTGCTGCAGGCTGGCGAATGCTTGGACTTGAACTGTGAATAAGGTGGGCAGCTGTAAGTGGTGGATGTGCCAGTTGACTTGCTGTTTAGTGGTATAGGTTGATTTTCAGCTTGACCAGTTTGGAGTATTGGTCAGGGACATCAAACTTTTTTCTTCAGTCTTTATCCACTCCAGTATCAAGCTTTGGTATTTCAGAGGAACAGAGAAAATAGTTTTTTATGTGGTTTTCCCACATGTGATGTGACTGAGGTTTTGACTTATGCTTCCCTATGTTCAGGTCCTACATAACGTACTATATTACCACTGTTTTGGCCACGTTGTAATTATTGAGTACAACAAGAGCAGAGTCTGGGTGGAAAATGGACTGGTCACACCAGATGGAGTAAATGCAACACATTAAGCCACTGCTTGAAAAATATATTTTAAATGAAAATTATTCTAACAAGAGCAACCCTGCTGGTTTTTAACACAGGATCCCAACAAAAATGTTTCTGAAGTGTATTTTTGCTATTCTACAATATCTATCCATTTATATGATAATATATTACTGTTGGCACACAAAAGAACAATTTTTAAAATTACATATTAGTTATTTTTCTAAACTTTTTTACCAACCCGGAAGTAAGACGACTTTATCTGGGGCACCACCTTTCCCTCCTTGTGGGTGCCACCCATTTTCGGACTTCAACATAGAGCTGACCTCAGCAGCGTGTCTGTTTCTCGCCCACGAAAACAAACATCTGAACTTCTGCAAAGATGGATGTACGTATTGGGCATATAAAATGAAAGCGCTTTTGCCAACCTCTACTAGTTACGGAGAAAGTGTGTGTGTGTGTGTGTTTTAGCCTGGGGGCGGTGCTGGCAGCAAAGACTCTTCCTGGAAGGGGCTGTTCTCATTGGTTTACGTCAGCTCGGGAGAACACACTTGTTTTCATGGATTGGGAGGGGCTGGTGCTCAGATAGGAGGATTTTAGAGGAAAACCCAGTGAACGGAAGTGAACGAAGTGAACGGATCAAAATACCGCTTTGGGGTTTCTTTTTGTGAGGAGTGAACATTATCATACACTTAAAAGCTCCTTCACTGCTCCAAAGCTTTCAATTTAACGGTCGATCTTCGTTCCAGTACTCGCCTATGGTCATGAGCTCTGGGTCATGACCTAAAGAATGAAGCCCAGCACACAAGCAGCCACAATTAGCTTCCCCTGTAGGGTGACTGGGAGTTTTCTTAGAGATAGGGAGAGAGAATTGGCCACCTGGAGAGAGCCCGGAGTAGAGGCTTTGCTTCTCTGCATCAGGAAGAGCTAGTTGAGGTGGCTCGTACATCTAGTCCAAATGCCTCCTGGACGCTTCCCTGGGAAGGTGTTCCAGACCCAAGACACGCTGGCCAGACTATGTATTTCGGCTGGCCTAGGAACGCCTCAGTGTCCTTCCTCAAAGGAGCTGGAGAAAGTGAGAGGGGAGTCTTGGCATCTTTGCTTGGACTGCTGCCCCCGCGACTTTGTCCCAGATGAGAGGAAGACGAATAAATGGATAGATGGATGGATTTTTTTTTGGAGAGTTTCAGCTGAGATGTTTCACTAAAACATCTAGTCTGATCTGCAGCTGTAACAGCTTCTGCAACATCATGCATATTCTGTTTCCACATTTAGGTAGGCCCAGGCTTACAACAACTCGCGTCTAGACATGTTTCATTGATCATATTGGTGAGAAGAAGTTGTAAACATAGACACGGCACTCAAGGTTGAGTGCAGCGGATAAACTTTCAGACTCACAAAATCATCTATTAGATGAGAGTTGGGGAAAAGAAATTAGAGATCACACATGGAAGGAATAAAATCTAGATTTTGAGGCTTCAGCACTTAAATGTTTCTTTTTAAATTGATGCTATGTTGCCCTAAAGCCAAAGAAGAGATATCATGAGGAGAAAAGACATATTTATATCCCTTCAATACACCCTCATTTATCACTTCAGCTCTGCTAGATATTACAGCTGGTGTTGTTTTTCTATCTTAAGGCTGACCACAGCACAAAGAAAGAACCTGTGTAAGCACTTCCTGTGCCTAGACATGTTAAGTTTAGGAAGGAAAAAGAAGTCTAAGACTGAGTCTGAGGCAGGGAGGACTGCATCTGGAGAGTTATATATCCAGAGACACCAAAATTGCACTACCCAGGGACCAGTTTAATAAGTGGATTGGAATAATAAAAACTTGCCACCTCTGCACACATAGGCTTAATAAAGCACTTGCTTAGAGCCTTTAGGGCAAAAGCAAAGTCACTTGCAGAGTTTAGACCTGGGCCTGTGAAACTAAGCACTGCGCAAGCAGTTTTTACGTTTGGCTTATTCAGACTATTTTACCAGAAAATACGTTTGAGCGCTCTGATTTTGTTTTCGGCAATTTTACATTTTATTTATTTTAGGTCTGCACGATATGAAGAAAACTCGCGGTATGCGATATTAGTGATCAATATTGCGATGATAATATAATTTACGATACATGAACATATAGCAAAACAACCAAAAACATAATTTCCATTTCACTACAACAGTTTAATTTAAATTAGAGTTACCCTCGTCTTCATAGGAAGCCAACATTTAACATAAAAGGGCTACATCCGATTGGTCTAAAACGTGAAGGCGTCCATCTTATTGGTCAAATTCCTAAATGGATTTATTTGATTTGTTAAATACTTCAAGGTGCCATAAGATTATTTTAGCACATTTATGGTAACCATGTATTACATTTTCTGCCGTCTTTTGCGAAATGTGTATTGCACAGATTTATATCCCGATAGCGATACATTTGCATTATATTGTGCAGGTCTAGTTTATTTCATTTTCCAGGAACAGCCTTCAAAAAAAATTAAGATCATGTTAATTATTCATATTAGTGTGCTTCTTGTAAATAATTTTACTGTGTGAAATTGCAAAAATTCCTCGGAGCAAAATAGTTTGATCAGATAAATCCTTGGAGGCCAGTTTTGTTTGTATGGACACTGCAGAAGAACCTGACTCATTTTTATTCATGTCACATTGTTGACTCCAGCTTCAGCAGCAGTTGTCAAGCTGAACATTGTTAGGTTACAAATATATCTTAATATCAGTTCTTACTGAGCTGTGGTACGACAAAAATAGTTTACAAGAGTGACTCAGAAGAGCAAATGAAGGAACACAGAGTTTAGAAAGAAGGGCTGCACAGTGGTTAACACTCTCGCTTCACAGCGAGAAGGCCCTGATAGGATTCCCGGCTGGGTCCTTACTTATGTGGAGTTATCATGTTCACATATAGCCTTGTTGAAATTGATAAAATACACATCTTTGCACCAAGGATTTATCTAAAACACTTTAGGTTTTATTTCTGTTTGTAAAGTAACATTTGGTTGAGTCAGTCCCCTTCTGGTTCAGTGGCAGCCATCAACTCTAGTCTGTCTGGAGGAAGTGTCCCAGATCCCAGATCTGCTAGGATTCAGGAGGTTTCTGCCCTGAGAAGAGAGGAAATGATATAGAGGAGGACGTCATTTGCTTGGTCTGTGCTCCACAATCACAAGATTTTGGGATTAAGATTTATCCCCAACAAACTTATTCAGATTTAGTGAAATGCATTTTAATGCTAGTATTATCACCTTATAGCCTCGTTTCAACTGAGCGGTACAGTTCGGTATCTTGAGTGTTTCCATTAAAAAATGTAAGCCGGACTGAACAGTGCAATCTTTGGGCCCCCCGTTGGTTGTAGGTCTATAGAAAAATGGAACGGACCGCTTGGGAAGGCGCTACTGTCATCACAAGATGAACCCATTGATTAGCAGAATGTCATTACTTATATAGGGCTTTACTACCATCTAGAAGGCTCAAAACTCTTTACAGTCCCATTCACACATACACATTCACATACTGATGCGGCTCTGCTGCCAAAAAATGGCTTCAAACTGTAACCACCAGGAGCAATGTAAGATTAAGTGTCTTGCCCGAGGACACTTCAACACATGGGCAGGCAAGGCGGGAACCAAACCTCTTGTGATAATTATTAAAAGCCATGAAATGATTTTTCTTCTCCCTGTTTTGTGGTTTTTCCAGTTATTGCCTCCTAACTGAAATATACGTCTCATTTCTGTAGCTAATTCTGTGGCCAGCCCTTTGAGATCTAACAGGGTACAGAACCTTTCCTAGTTGGGAAAACATGTTTCTTAATACCATTAATCACATCTAAAGTGACCTTCTGCAATGATCTCTTTTGTGCCCAGTCCTTTGCTCAATCATTTATTCTTTTTTTTTTCATGGATCAGTCAAGTAATGAAGCCATACTTCATCCACTGTACATGCCGTCTTTTATTGTGACACTGTTCCTTACTGTGGTGTGGTTACATGCCATTTCTGCCGATGTTCTCATCTTGAGATGCACTTTTCTTTGTGTAATGATCCATTTGCAAGTTGAAAATGTATTCAGTTTGTACAATGAAAATGGACTTTAAGTGCAGATTCTCAGTTTTAAATGGGGCTTATTCACATTGGTGAGTTTAAAAATGACACCCCTTGTAAATGTGAGATATCTTTATTGGGATAAACGGGGTTTTTTTAATTGTTTTTTTTTTAATTAAAAGATTTAAGAGAAAATCGATAAAATATTTTTTTTCTCGTTTTGATGTGTAACAGTTTTGAAGTAGTACAGTGGTTTGAGCCTTTATTTCTCATTGTTCTACTGTAACTTATTATGGCTCTGAGAGTGGGTGTGGTTGTTACTCTGGGTGACCTTTGTTTCAAGGATACATAAAGGTGTATTGCAGTACTTGCATAGAAAAAAGAGAGCATTGTTGTTAGGATAGCATTTTGACCCACAGAAACCCAAACATTTTTGTCCCAAATCACCAACATTTGTGCTTTTTCACCCCTTGATCTCTTCTCAGATAACTTTTTTTTTCTTTAAATCAATAAACAAATCCTTTGATATCATATTATTTCTCTAATGTAAGTGAAATAAATGACAGACAAAAAACATATATTACGTTTTTAACGCCCAATAAGATTTGAGTTAAAAACCTTTAAAAAAAATCCTATTTACCTTTTCTCACTGCAATTTAAGCAGACGGGTCTTCAGTTTGGTTTCTGAGTAGCTGGTACTGTGCTTTCCGGGGGGTGGAAGTCTCTGAGTTCCCTCTCAATGGGGTATCTGTGGGGCACTGCCTGCCTATGCCACCTTATTACCCTCTAGATGCTCCATGCTGAGCCATCTGGGGTTCACACTTTTCTTTCTATATTCAGTTACATCATGTTATTAAATGCACACATTCACCTGCCTTCTCACCTCTGCTCAAACACTGATGTTTTCATGCTTGCAGATATGCGAAATGTATAAAAAATGTATGCTTCTGTGTGTTGTATACACATATGTGCGTGTGAGTTAGCATGCATACAGTATGTGGTATTTGCAGTTAGCTGTGTGGATCTGCATAAATGCGTGTTGCAAGTTTTTGCAATGCAGCCCTAAAGTCAAGACAAATGTCATGATGGTGATGCTATGCCTCAAACAAATGTGAACAAGATATTGACAGATTTAATAATAAATGTTTAATGCTTAATATTGATACATTTTTCAAACTGTGACAGCAAGTGTCTCTCTTGCTTTGTTATGTCTTAACTCCATGTCCTACAAAGGCATTTCAAGGAGAAACGATGTTTGTTTGTTTTTAATGAGAATGGCTCTCTATGTGCTGCAGACAGAGAGATGATAGTAAGACGGCTGCCAAGGGACAGAAAATACAAAGTACAAGCTCAGAGAAAACGTGATTAGAAAATCTATAATGTCTCAAACAACCAAAACTAATACATTTTTACATTGATGGTCATGAATAAATATCATCACTCTTATGGTTCAACAGCCGTTTTGGTAGAAATTCATTGTTTTTGAATTTTTAGGAATTTCTAATGGAGTCATGAATCACATGATCAAAAATGTTCTATACTTCTGAAGATACTAAAGCTACAGTCACCAAACCTTCTCACATGATACATTGTCAACTATATTTGCTTGTTAAAAGTTCGCTATTTTTACTAGTTGATAGTTGCATTATTTTCACTTGATTGCTCAAACTATTACACAGAACTGCTATGTTTAAGTGTTAAATGATAAAAAGAGGTTAATAACATAAAAATGGGGACAAATCTGGATCTTTTTATTAAATGCTCTCCTTTTATATGCACAAGATTCACATTCATCTTTGCAAAATTTCAGATGTTATTTTCTTTCTTGGGCGAAACACAGACAGGCTGCAGAGGCCGGCTCTAGGTTAACGTCATAAAAAGGTGCGGCACCCACACGAAATGAAAGGCGGAGCCCCAGAGATGGAAAGTCTTACTTCCGTGTAGGAGAAGAACATAACAATATAACTCGTATTTAATTAAGAAATTGTTCTTTTGTGTGCGAAAGCCAATATATTATCACATATATGGATATAATTTACTCTAAAATGCTTAAGAAAACCATCATATAGGCCCTTTAAATGTTTTACAAAAGTATTGAATCAGCTTATTCTTTTTGGTCATCTTGTAATAAGGGTCAGCTGTTACTTTGATGTAATAAACTTTAAGTCTAGTTAAACTGCTGGTCATCAGTGCATGTCTTACTGCTAGATCAGTGTTTTTCAACCTTTTCTTAGCCACGGCACACTTTAACCTTAAAAAAAAATCCCGCGGCAACACCAGCATCCGAAAATGGAAGAAAAAAAATAAAGGAGAAACTCAAGGTCTGTATTGATTTACAGCCCCTCCACAATCTCACATGCATTTCTGTGATATTTGTAGCAGAAAAAGCTGGAAGCTGCAGCTGTTTTTATAAAAGATGCAATAAAAGTTAAGTTAGAAGATTTAAAAACAGTTTGATGTGTGTTCGTTGGTTCCAAGACGTTTAACAACAGACCTCCTTGTGTGCTGTCACTCTCACAACCCAATGCATCATGGGAGATGTAGTGCATTAAACGGCCGGTGGAGATCGCGTCTCTGAGCTTCATGGTTTTGTTCACTTGTTCCACGGTCTGATACCGGATTCTGTGGAAAGCTACACCGCTAAAGACGAGCTGTAGCTGGTATTTTTGTTAGAACTGAGCGACTTTACGAGCTAAATCGGAACAAGGAAGTGAAGACTTTAACCACTTCTGATTGGTCAGACTGATGACATGTGATTAAGCCTTCAAGAATGATTGGTGGAGACAGTTAAAGGGGCGGGACCTTTCCAAAATACAGCCGGAGCTGCAGCTGAATCGCGGTGCCGTCATCCTTATCAAAATCTCTTTAATAAAATAAAATAAACGCAAAGAAAAAGTATTTTACGATCTTTTATATTCCTAACTCCTCAGTGTTTTATCAGGGCCTGTTTGGATGAACACAGAGCTGAAATCCTGGAGATGGGAAATGTTTTTAGATCAGTTAATGAGGGCAATTTCCCACGGCACACTTGACCATCTCCCACGGCATACTAGTGTGCCGCGGCACACTGGTTGAAAAACACTGTGCTAGATAATCTGTGTGATGCTTTGTTTGTGGTCCAGTTGAGAGGTTTTGACCATGTACAATCATTTATATACCATTGATACAATGTGCAAGTAGGCAATTTCAAAAAGGGTTGGTTACTTGTTTCATTTGGGGATAATGGTAAAGTTCAGAAAGGCAGAAAAAAATAACTGCTTATGTTGATGAAAAAATTGCAACCATCTGATTTTAAGATCCCACCATCGTGTGATCTAACACGCCCGCACACACAAACACACTCCCACACATCGGATCTGCAGATCGTTTTAGGCTAAATTAAGCTGCACTTCTCCAAAGAAATGGTCAAAACAAAGTGTTCCCGTTCTAGATTCCTGTATTGGCTGCAAGAAATGGATTATTATTCCGGTGTGTGCCTCCGTGTTTGTGTGTATGTGGTTGTCTGGGCTGTGACTGATAAGGTGCTTCACTCTAATCCCCACAGATTCTATGTAACAGGTCTATGTAACAGTAATGTTTCACCACACACACACAAAAAAGCCATTCAGAGATAACTTTGTGTGATTTGTCATATTTACTGATTCGATTCTTAATGAGGCGTACAGTGTTGTTGCTCTTGTAAAAATTCAGACTTTGGAGTCTTTGTATATATATTTTAAAGTACTACAAAGCCTACAAGAGGGAAGAGGGACACCAGCATTAGCACATTATTTCCTGTTTTTTTTTTCATATTTATTATATTAGTCACAAAAGGCCTTTTCTTGTAGGACTGACACTTTCTTTAAGAACCTTTAAGAAGATCTGATCAGAGGCTGTTTGCTATGTTGCTATGGCTGGATGTCCTACAGGCTTGAAGAGCAAAGGAACAGAGTGCTATTTTATTTGCTAACACAAAGCATAAATATAAAAAAAGCACACAACTAACTGCATTCCTATTTGTTTTGTTCCAAACACGCAGCAGGAAACTTTTTTTTTTGTTTTTTTGTTTTGTTTACACTTGTTTGCTTTGTGTTCTGCAAGGATTAGCATGTGTAATGCAGGTTACTCCACCCGGACTACAAAGACTGAAGAAAAGGACTACCACTTACCTACTACAGTTATTGTGATAATTTTCATATTGTCTATAGCAGTGTTTTTCAACCAGTGTGCCGTGGGAAATGTCCCATTCACTGATCTAAAAACATTTCCCATCTCCAGGATATCAGCTCTGTGTTCATCCAAACAGGCCCTGATAAAACACTGAGTAGTTAGGAATATGAATAGATTGTTAAATACTTTTTTCTTTGTGTTTATTTGATTCTATTAAAGACATTTTGATAAGAATGACGGTACCGCAATTTAGCTGCAGCTACAGCTGTTTTCTGAAAAGTTCCGCCCCTTTAACTGTCTCCACCAATCATTCTTGGAGGCTTAATCACATGTCTTCAGTCTGACCAATCAGAAGTGGTTAAAGTCTTCACTTCCTTGTTCCGATTTAGCTCATAAAGTCTATCATTTCCAACAAAAGTACCAGCTAAAGCTCGTCTTTAGCGTTGTAGCTTTTCACAGAATCCGGTGTCAGACCGTGGAACAAGTGAACAAAACCATGAAGCTCAGAGAAGAGAGTCTGTCTGCATTCGGTGGCTGTTTGCACTACATCTCCCATGATGCATTGGGTTAAAGTGACAGTGCACAATGAGTCCTCCTTGTTAAACGTCTTGACACAACAACGAACACACATCAAACAGTTTTTAAATCTTCTAACTTAACTTTTATTACATCTTTTAGAAAAAAACAGCTGCAACTTCCACCTTTCTCTGCTGCAATTATCACAAACATGCATGTGAGATTGTGGAGGGGCTGTAGATCAATACAGACTATGAGTTTCTCCTTTTTTAAGACTTTTGGATGCTGCGGGATTTTTGTCAAGGTTAAAGTGTGCTATGGCTCAAAAAAGGTTGAAAAACACTAGTATTAAATAGCTACTTAATTCTTTTGTTATGCGACACGCAGTATATTTGAAAAACATACCTGATCTGTTTCGATGGAGCCTTCTTCATCAAAGTCGACTGCACTTCATACTCCGAATCTATGGCAAACAAAAAATACATAAACCTGGGGCACCAGCAAGACTCAACAGCATTGGTTCAGTAACTTATAACCTTTTAAAGTTCATTTCGGACATATTGAAGCCCCTCCTAGGAAACACAGATTACACTGTGAAAATGCCAAACAACTCAATTCTAAACATAAAGATGGAAACAAAATATTTATTTCACAAAACGTACTGTGAATGTTCACTGGGAGGCCAGTTAAAGGAACACTTTAAATAGTGCTGGAGCAATTGACAGCAGACAAAGCTTACAGTACAGGACATCACACAAATACTCAATCTTGTTGTTGTATCCACTTACTTTCAATTCCACAACACAATTTAATTCAATTCAATTTTATTTATATAGTCATCTCAATGGGCTTCACACTGGTTTTGCAGACAATTTACAAACAAAAGAAAGGCTTCCCCATGGTGGACCCACTATCACTCATCATGTGCAGCTTTTTCATGGAATATTTGGAAAAAAAATTAAATAAACCCCACACGCACAGATCACATCGCCATAACACCATGGACGACACGGGACAAATTAAATTCACACAAGAGAAGAAAAAAGACGATTCCATTAACTTCTTGGATATAAACATTACTCATATAACATACAGCAATATAAAGACAAGAATAAACCGGCTGGGTAGCTTGGTTGGTAAGGTGAAGGACCACATCAATACTGAGGAATTAACATCACCCAGTGAGTGCTCTTGGGCAAGAATGCTCCTGGTGATGGTCACAGGGGTACTGGCAGGGATACTGGTGTACTGGCAGCCATCTCTCTGTCAGTCTGCCCCAGGGCAGCTGTGGCTACACCAGTAGCTTACCATCACCAAGTATGAATGAGGAGTGAGTGAATATTTAACAGACTGTAAGCCTTTGAGCGTCGGGAAAAGCGCAGATAAATCCATTGCATTAAAAATAAAAACCAACTTGCACAGACCAATATTTCCTATGGACATCAGAACACCCCATGACACACAAGATCTGTATTAAGAACCTCATATGACCGCGCACAACTGGTAACGGAGGAAGAGGACAAAAAAGAAGAGGAAAAACGTATACAAAATGCATTGATCATGTGTCGATATCCACAATGGGCAATAAAAAAGGGACAAAAACAGAGTGGAGAAAATACAAAGAAACAGAAAGGGGGGGGGAATGAAGGCGAAGCTGCAGCTAGACTGAAGGAGAACAGGAAGTTGTTGTCCTTAACATTCAATTTACTTTCAATATGCCTCTTCCCCTTAGTATGATCTGTGATTTGTGTCATTACTAAATTTCCAGCTGCGTTCACTCAGGTTGGGGTCTTGCTCCCACCCCTTTCTCGTGATATTTTTGTTTTGATTGACAGGTGATGTTGGAGCAAAAACAAAAATATACGTCACACACCAGGTGATCTGTTGCCGCGTTTCGTCCACCTGGGTGATCTCAAACACGCTTATTGTGCATCTTGGCTGCACCTATTTGGTGTCGCCAACATGAATTTCCATCCCCTAATGTTTACATACATTTAAGTATTGTTTGTAACTGTGAAATGACCGAATGGTTACTACTGTAATCAATTTGTCACTAAAAACTTTTTTTTTATGTATGGTATTTTGTTTACTATTTGTTCTGTCATGACAGAGATGGTGCTGTCAGTTTACCTTCTTGTTGCATCTTCAAAAGTGCAGAATAAAATGTGACACTGAATTTGAAACAGCACATTGTAATTTCTGCATCTATTATTAAAGTATTTATTCCTAATACAGTGGAAATTAGTAGATTTGGTTAGAATGTTGATTTACGGTATGCGCCCCTAAATTTTATGGTTGTGCCTCTTAAATTTTCAGTTAGGGGCCACAGTGCTCCTAGTGAAAAAAGTTAGTCTGGAGCCCTGACTTGGATCTGTGCATCATTTTACTTTTAAAATAATCAATTTTTTTAGCCTAAAAATTGTTTTCAATCTTTGTTCAGTTTGTATCTATGCATGTAAATTTTTCTTTTATTATCAAATATTGAGTCGAACTGGGAATTTAGGTTGTTAAAAGAAGTCTTTCATTGGAACATTATTCTTGTAACAACCAAAACAGGCAAGAAATAATCTCTGAAACCTATAGAATTTTTGCCAATTGTGATCAGATTTGGGTAAAGTCATGACTTAAAAAATTAAAGTTAAGAATTTAAAAGTTCTGTTTCTCTGGTACTTTAAAGCTTGTTTTAGATAAAATGACAAGAAATCACCATTTTATTTTGGGATGTCAGACTTCAGGCTGTGAAGGGCATGTAGTTTTTCAGAAACACTGCTCTACTTGCTGCTTACCATCATTAGGTGTGTTTTGCCAGAAATATACTAAAGTGGCAGGTTAGTTGGCAAACATGTAGGACATTGACCCTCGAGGACAGGAGTTCGACATCTGTAATGTAATGCCTCTAAAACGTCTTCTTGGTATGATTGTCAAGGTGTGTATTCAGACTGGACACATTTGGTTCACTTTAAGTGAACCAGAGTTCACTTAAAACATACATCCTTTGCCCTTCATTCATTTCTAATTTCAAATGGAACATATAAAAGAGAGAAAATACATAATATAAAACGCCTGATTTCACTGACAAGGACAAAAAAGTAAAGATCTCTGGTTTGACATATAAAGGCATGATTTATGTTGAATATTTGTCTTTTGATACAACCGAGCGCCCAGTGTTCTCTCCTCTAGATGTTATTGGCCAGCTCTAGATGTTATTGACCAGCCAATTAGTTTCACTATCTGAGCCCAGAGCACAATCCATTTACTGTAACTAGCTCACCATATCCCTTGTGAGAGTAACATCGCTTTGGACTTGGCTGTAATGCCGCTACAGCTTGCTGGACTAACATTACTCACTCCTTGTTCATAACTTTGCATTCAGAGCTTTTAAACAGCGAAAAGGCACATTCACATGAAATCTATTCCAGGAAAAAGGAAAAAATGTATACTAAAAAAAGTAGCTAGCAAAATACACATTTATTCATCTTTTCACCACGTATTCACCAAAAAAAGAACTCCCTCTTACATGTGTTTTTTACACTTCTTAAATTATATATTATTTTGTTCTAGAGGAAATGCTTTCAATAGTTTATATTGATTTATTATGATACCATCATTATAAAATTGCACAAAAGGTGAAAAAATAATTTACATCTTACAAACAATGTTGAAACCTTACTAAGTGGGGATTTTTGTCTTTATTTCCAACATCTTTTTAAAAATTACTTGATTTAGTCGTTGAAATCAATAAAGGTGTTGGGTGAAAAGCGCTTTATTAAAAGGTCCCTGGCCTTTGGCTTTATTTGTTACAAAGTCTTAATAACGGAGGTTGTGCTTAGCTTTTAGTCATTTTCAAAAATGGTTCATCCATTGACTGTGTAAGAGAACAGGACTGAGTGACTCGTGTTCCAAATGTAAAGTACTTGCTGGCTCCAAGAAGCCAAAATCCCATAGACTTCTGTTGAGAGATAAACAGTTATTACTTAGTCATTGCAGTTGTTAGAATAACCATTCTTGCTCTGATACCCTTTTTTAACTAGTATTGCTAATCCTCATTTTTTTTCACGAGATTATTTTTAACTTGTTCTGTCCAACAGCTAAGCAAACAGTTGAGAGTGCAAGGCTTTTTGTACTGGACGTATGTTACTGTTACAACGGGGTTAAGAATCTTCTGACACACAAGATGTATATTTGTATAAACCTCCGCTCGTAATTTAATAAGTAATTTTAGTAACTTTATTAATATTGATTATATTTGAATCATTTTTTTGGTGAACCGGACGGAAAAGGTGAGGGAAGAGAGAGGGATGTTGGGGGGAGGGCACAAAAGAGGGAGAAAAAAAGAGGGGTAAAGGAAAATAGGAGAATCATTATAGATTGGGAGGGGGGTTATAAAGCAGCAAGTTGGTGGTAGTTTATAATCATAACTGTCAGGTGTAAAAGAGGGGGGGGGGGCTGTCCACTCACACACACACACTCAAAGGTTGCAAATATATCTGCAACCTTTGTTCACATGTACACAATACAACTACAGTTCACACATGCAAATGTAGTTATACAAACCATCACATTTAAAGCATTTCATTCGGTCAAGCATATTGTGCAAATGTGAGCTGAAACCTGTGCTCGAGTGAGTGTTTAAATTCTGCTGGGGTAGATGATTAAATGTAAAAAAAAAAGGGGTTAGTGCCCGGTTATCCCGACACCAAGATCCTCCCTAAAGTAGCAGTGGAAGCAGCCAGGACCCTCCGACACCTGCACGGTATAGCAGATAGAGGAAATCTGCCCGCAGAGCAATCATGTCCACCTCCCAGACCAGGGCCAGCAGGACTGCCACAGGGGCTCTAAATGCCAGAGAGCAAAGAGGCAAAGGAACACAGAATGCAAGCTCCAGAAAACCCCACCCACCCCGGGAAAGCACTCCCATTCCCATACAAGCAGCCCACTATCACCCAGGATTTCTGAACATCCCCCAACCCCAGGCACAAGCCAGCCCCCCCAAGGGAGACCCGCCCAAAGCTCCATGCAGCAACCAACCCACCCTGCGGGAGGACCAGGAAAGAGCAAGGCAGGGGGTTGCCGCACCTGCCAAGGAGATAGATGCCCAATATAAGTGGGGGTCCACAAAGACTGTTGTAAACATGGCCCGACCAGGGTTTGGAATCTTGGAGAGGCCCAGCAATCGAGGGCAATGACCAGTAACTGCACTTCAGGGACATGGACACCCCTAGGCTCAGATGTGATCCCTGGCACATTGTCTTGCCAAATGACTCAGGGATCCCCCTCTCTGCCTGGAGAGAGGCCTGCCGTGCCCAGGAAGCTGGCACCTAAAGGACACGGCTGCCATTGCCGTGGCCCTAGGATAGGATAGGGGACAGGAGATCACAGGTCCCACATTCCTTGTGTGGTGTTTGTGTGTGTATGTGTGGGAGTGTATATTGTTGTGGGGTAAAGTGTGTGTACTAAAGGGTACAGTTAAAATTGTCAGGTGGGGCAGTGAGAGGACATTTCAGTCTTATACTGTTGGATTTTAGTTTGGGGTTGGACCTCAGTAGTCTTTCTTTGCAGGCTTTGTTTATTTCTTTTCATTAGTTAGATTTTGCCAGGCAGCCTTAACAGGGAGCTGCTGACTCCGACGGTCAACATGGCCGGGTCACTTGTCTCCCTGACTTATTTTATGTTTGGCCATGGCTCCAATCTCTCTGTTTTGTTTTTTGTTGGGACCAGCACAGTAATTATTTATTTTTGTTTTACAGGACACAGGTTCTTCCTTCCACTCAATAAACTGTTATGGCCCCTATGTGATTTCCCCTTGACTGGGAGTGGTTTGCCTGTCGGGGTGGTAACAGTCCGTATCCCAGAAAAAATTTCAACTGAATTGACTCCATTTCATTTGAGCTGGAAGGAAGTAAGGCGTTTTCAATGGGTGACGTAAAACTTGCTCAGTCCAGTGCTCTTATACCGTCAATGGGTTGATTTCACCAGTATTGTCCTTTGTTACTGTCTTTCAGTCCCAAGAGGTTTACGAATAAAATTATTCCTCCTTAAAAAAATCTTGGTTTGGAAATCTATTTTAAATTCCTTTCAGAGCATACTATTTGGACACATCCACTGGGAAAGAAACATGACCCACTGGAAAGATATTTTAGATTTTGCTCACTGTGTCCCTGGGGAGGAGCTGGAGGGTTGTAAAGAGGGAAGCCTTGGGATCTTTTTTCAGGTTGCTGTTCCAGTAACCTAATCTCAAATACAGAAGACCTCCTACTCCACCCCCCAGCACACACAAAGAGTTAGAGAATGAATGGCTGAATGTACTATAGTAAGTCATTAAGACAACATGTCCCTTTAGTATTCTGTTTAAGAAGTAATACTGCTAATGCAGCCTTTTTATTTCATTATTGACAAATCTTATTAGGAAATATTTAAGCCATTTATTACTTTTGTTACTGCTGTATTCTATTGGCAAACACTTAATTGTTTACCTCAAAACAGCCAGTAATTCATACACATATTTCATTCAGCCATTGCAGTACCTCATGGTAAGATTCTTCTCAAACAAAAATTGTTTTAATAAAAAAAATGCATGTAATCACATTGATTATTTGGGTTGTGTACTTTCTTTTATAAATGTAAATCCTTTTTTTTTCATTGAATGCAGGCACATATTGCCTAAAAATGATAGTACAACTATATATTCAAGAACACTTTCTTTTGTTTACATTACCTGGTCATTGTGTTTATAGATCTTTTTAAAGCCAGCATGTATAATGGTTCTGTTGAGACTTAACAGCATTGCTTAACTTAGTAGATGCAGGTAGCAAATGCCAACAGCTTGCTAGACCTTTTAGCAACACCTTATGTTATAGGTTATTAAGCCCTATTAATGCCATTAGCCTCCAAAGGCTAATGAGGCAACACGGTTGGCTAATTACACTTATAGGCTTAATAAGCTTTGGTGTTTATTGTGGTCGTGACCCTGACTTTGCAATTAAAATAAACAAGTGTTGCTGAAATAATGGCAAGGTCTAGATGACCGACTAGTACATAAAGTTTAAAGAGCAGAGCAGCTATAAGGCAAGTATAAAGGTCAAAGGTTGCCTTTAAACCTTCTTAAAGTAAACGTTAAAATAACTTAAATGCACTTATGAACTATATGGGTGATGCTGTTGTACAGTTCCCTTACGCCGCCCTTGAGTTGTTGGTAAAGTGCATGCACTGGCTCCTTACTGACCCTGCGCTTATGGTGATGTGGGTGTGCACGGGCTGCGCAATAAACATTTCTCTCTCACCTACTTCACCCTTGCATGTTGTATTCGTTTTTACTGTAACCTGTCACCCACAGCATGCCCAATGTAAAACATTTGCATGAACATTTTCACTCCATGTGCTCACCCAGCAGTCTACCACTTTGTGCGGGCCACCTGAATGCATGCCCTGGTGCCCAGGTTTGCCCATTTTTCACCTACAGACAGCTTATGCCTAGCCTTAAGGGCAGTTGTGACGAAAGCTTTAAGGCTCCTGCAGCGAGACTGAAGGAGAACAGGCTATTGGAGTTGTCCTTAACATTTCATTTAGTTTTAATATTCCTCTTCCCCTTTGTGTGATCTGGGTTATTATATATTTTATATTTATTTGAATGTTTTGTAATGTATGTAGCCTTTTTTTAATCAATTGGTATTTTAAATTATTTTAATTGATCACTACTAAATTTCCAGCTGCGTTCGCTCAGGTTGGGGCCTTGCTCCCGCCCCTTTCTCGTGATATTATTGTGATGATTGACAGTTGATGTTGGAGCAAAAACAAAAATATACGTTTCACACCAGGTGGTGTGCGCAGCGTTACGTCCACCTGGGTGATCTCAAACACGCTTTTTGTGCATCTTGGCTGCACCGATTTGGTGTCACCAAGGTGAATTTCCATCAGTTTTCTTTAGTATTTGTACTGTCATGACAGCTATGCTGCTGTCAGTTTACCTGTTGTTACATCTTCAAAAGTGCAGAATAAAATGTGACACTGAATTTGAAACAGCACATTGTAAGTCTGCATCTATTATTAAAGTATTTATTTGTAATACAGTGGAAATTAGTAGATTAGGTTAGCATGTTGATTTACGGTATGCGCCCCTAAATTTTCTGGTTGTGCCCCTAAAATTTTCAGTTGGGGGCCACTGTGCTCCTACTGAAAAAAGTTAGTCTGGAGCCCTGTGTTTGGGTTCAGTTGTTCCACTCCGAGGACGGATTGTATTCAGACTGAGGAAGCTTAGAGCAAACCGAAGCTCAGTCTGATTGGAGCGAAACGAGAACAACTCCAAAAATAGGTCAGAGAGCAGTTCCTGGTCCCGGACTAGGGTCTGCTTGGATGTATTCAGTCTCAAAATAGTTTCCGGATTATCGGGTTAAATGAACTGTGGTTCACTTAAAGCGGACCAAATGTCTCGAGTTTGAATACACCCTGAGATATTGGCTTATATTAAAACTGATTGGAATGGACAGCGCATCTTGAGATTATAGTCACAAATGATGTCAAGATCTTGAGTTCACATTGACATTTTGTCTAGGCTTCAGACCATTTTTAATGCTTTATTTTAAACCATGCACCAAAACAATATGGTGATAAGTAAATCATATTTTTTTTATGATGCACCCACTGATACAGCAGCCCAGAAAAGGCAACATTGTCCTTTTGCTGATTTGTCTTGTATGAGGTATGCATAAATGCCGAGTTAATACAAAGATCTCCTATCCCAACAGTGCTGGGTGAGAATGCTGTTCAAGCTGTCATTGGTGTGTAGTCCTCCTTGTGTTTTGCTCCACTGCCCGACAGCACCAGCAGTTCATTTCCTCCAAACAATGAATCCATGAAATACTTCTATGACACAATTGTCTAACAATAATACAGACTCACTCAAAAAAAATGTTTTTAATGGGCAAAGAAGTATTTTTCCTGACATCCAAAGCTCAGTTTCTGTAAAAGAAACTAAACAAAATGAAGTGTGAGGCCCAACTATTGCTGCTGATTCAGCCACACGTTTTAATGATGATGCACTCAAATTGCAGAGACAGCAAGATTCCTATCAGAAAAAGAATTGCAGCTTGTTTATAAGAAAAGTCTACCAAAAAGCACTGAAGTGACAGAAGATTTATATCATCTTAAATTGTGGAAAGAAAAGAAGTGAACTTCTGGTTCTTTGTGTCAGACTAGGATCCAAAGTTTAACCTAGCATAACTATGTGTCAGATAATTACTGAAATGATTAAAAACCAAAATAAACACACAAAAAAGGAAAGCGATTTAAAGAATTTATCTGTTTTTTTAATTTTTTAATTTACATTATTTATTTTTGTCAATTTTTGAAAAAGATGCACATTTAAACATATGTTGGTTAACTCTATCTTGGCTAGAAAAAATCCAACACTTGATTTTACAATTTATTCAGTGTATAGCAACTAGTCAAAGCAACTTGTATGTCTGCTAAGTACTGCGTGTCACTGCCAAAATAATGTATGCATTTTAATTCGTGAATTCACTTTTTTATCGATTTATAACCAGATGCTAACTATATAGAATAAGCCCTTGTTTTTATATCTTAATTTAAAACCAAATGTATTTGCATTTATAGATTTCTACCTTTAAAACACTTTTAAAAGCTATTGTGTTTTGTTTACTAAAATACATAAAAGAAGTTGATTTTAGGATTCCATGAATAGTTATTAATTACAAAACATCACTTGTAAAGGTGACCAGGTTGGACAGGATAAGGAACAAGTACATCAGAGGGACGGCTCATGTTGCCTGTGTTAGCGACAAAGTCAGAGAAGCCAGACTGAGATGGTTTGGACATGTTCAGAGGAGGGATAGTGGATATATTGGTAGAAGGATGTTGGAGATGGAGCTGCCTGGCAGGAGGGCAAGAGGACGGCCAAAGAGGAGATATATGGATGTCTTAACAGAGGAAATGAAGTTGGCTAAATGGCCAAAGAGGAGATATATGGATGTCCTAACAGAGGACATGAAGTTGGCTAATGTTAGGGTAGAAGATGTTCATGATAGAGTGAGGTGAAAAAAAGATGATTCGCTGTGGCGACCCCTGATGGGAAAAGCCGAAAGAGAAAGAAGAAGAGTTGTAAAAATCAATTCTGGCAATACATTTTTCTTTTTTTTTTTTTTTTTTTTACTCAGTGCTATCATAATCAAGAAAAAAAAGCAGAGTGGTTCAAAACAAATGTATTTGCAAACAGTAAAGTTACATTGTTCAATTCATTTGAACTTGGTTTGTTTTAAATGATGTTGGGGGAGGTTGGGTTAAGAGCAATCAACAAAATGTATATATATTTTTTACGAGTATCAAATTATCACATCAATCTCGATTAGTTACTTCAAGATAAATTGGCACACAATTTTATGTAATCTCATTTTAATCAAACTATTGTGTTGGTGTCACATATAAAAAAGGTCTGTTTACTTATTAATGTTTTATTTAAACTCGGATGTAAATGCATCTTACATTCCATTTATTGACAATGGCGTCCTTGTACAGAGTGTGCGCCCGTCGCTGCTGTGACGTCATCAATGGGCAACTTTGTAGTTTTGTAGGATCAATTAAAAAGGTGCCATAACGCCACAACTAATATTTATTGTGTAAGGGATAATGTCCAACCACCTTCTTGTTATCATGGGGTATGCAGAGGGGGCGGTAAACTGTGGAATAAGGTACGTCAACATAATACATGATCATATTGATCAAGAGTTTGTGGTTAATATTTTTGGATTGCTCAGAGGGTTCGTACTTTTTTTTTTATATGTTAAATTAAAGGTCTCTGGACCTGAGATTTGGTTGTTGTTGTTTGTTTGCTTGTTTTTCTCTTAAATGTTCAAAATTGTCAAAACAAATACCTCAATGTTAGAAGTCTGTTGTTATAGGAAAAATGATTAAAGCTACCTTTTGAATTTTATTTTAACCTTTAAGATTAATCACATGATTCCACAAATTAGCGGTGCAACAAAAATGGCAAGGAATATTGGAGCTATCCAGCCATACAGTTTGGGGCCAGATGGCAGCTCAGACGAGGAAAATAAAGATGTACATGGTTCTATTTTTCTGCAAGAGGATGTATCAGAATTTAACAGAGCAGGAAGTCTTTGGTCGGCCTGTATAGAAAACGGTCCTTCAGTTTATAATTTTGTTGATTATTCCACTGTTTACCGTGATTTCTGGATTATAAGTCACTTCTTTTGTCACACGCTTTCAACCCTGCGGCTTATTCAAGGATGCGGCTAATTTATGAATTTTTTCTAATGGACGCTAGGGGCACTCGAGCAGAAGAGGTAAGCGTGAGACAAAGGGAATTGCAAGTTTAATGTAAATTTCCACTTTGAGAATGAATAACAAACAGATATTTACAGGAAATTCAAAAGAACAGCAGATGGTTCTAGTTGTCAGTCATCTGAGCTGACACAACTGACTGCAATTGAAAACTATCAGTGAACCATTCACCTCTTGACGTTGAACACTCTCAGGAGGAGGCTCTGAGTGAAGCTGAATGCATACTTCCATTTCCAGCATCAAGTCCATTTCTTTTGACTCTCCCACAAACAGCCAAACAGCATGCAAGTCTCTGCTCTTAGACCCCTCAGTCATGGTGCAACAAAAAGAAAAACCCATGCTCAGCCCTATTTGGCCACATCCCACAATCACTTGCTGCTATTAGACCCAACGTGCACGTGACCGCCACTACAATATGATGCAGCTTTCAATTTAAAAACAATCGTTAAAGGCAGTGTGAATAAATCCACCTTCACCAACGGGTTTGGAAAAGCCGATATGCTGCGTGACAGAGAGGACAGCGCTAGCTCAGGAGTGAATTTGCCTCAGAGTGACACTGACAACGACAACAAAGGAGAGACTGAGAGAGTGTGTGGCGAAGACTATCTGACGCTATTCCAATCTGACACTGAGGAGGAAGACTTCCATGGTTTCAGTACACAGCAGGAATATGTAGAAAGCTCTCAGTGACTTTTACGTTCATGTTTTTAAACCAGCCCTGCTACTACCATTTGCTGCGGTGTTACTGCCGTGTCACAGGCACTGTTTGGAAGAAAAAGCTCAGGTATATTATTAAAACTCTGAAAACTCTTTCTGCGGGCCGTCTTTCTTTGTAAATATATCATGTGTTGAACCTTTCCTGCGATCACTTTTTTTGTTTCTTTCCTCTCTGCTGAAGGCAGATCTTCCTTCGGTTGTTCACTTCCCATTCGGACCCTCAGAGCCTCCAGAGTGGGTTAATAAAGAATCATTCATCTTCTTCTGGGAGAAACCTTCTTTTATTACAGTTCTCTTTCACTCTTTAAAACAAACATAAACACGAACCCTCAACACATTTTCACTGCTCCTGCTCTTGCTCTCACTCCCTCTTGCAATCTGCGTGTGCTTCTCCTTTTCTGAGATTGTTGGAAACGTGCAGAACGTATCCTACAACATGTTTGAACAACATGTTGGCGCATGCGGCTATTATACAGCTGCAACTTGTGTGTGTATAAAGTAGTTTACTCTTTAAAATTGTAAAGGGTGCGACTTGAAATCAGGTGTGCTCTATTGCCCGGAATACACGGTACATGCTTTAGTCGTGATATATTGTTTATAGGAATTGCACAATTTTCTAGTCTTTCGGGATTTCATATGCATATTTTACAAGAGCAGAGTTCCCATTCTGGGTAAAAAAAAAACAAAAAAAAACAAAAAACCCACTTGTGCATTTAGAAAGTTTTAAAGAAAATTTCTGTAAGTATATTTTTATATTAGCATAGCGGCTGGATGGCTTAGTTGGTTAAGTACAGGACTGGCACACTGGATATTAGTGTTTTATTTCCAGGGAGAGTTACATCCAGTGTGGGTTCCTTGGCAGGATCCTTCTCGCTAGTGCCTAACTATGTAGCCACAAGGCCCCCCGTGCCTGTCCCCAATCTGGATAAAATACAAGGTTGTGTCAGAAAGGGCAACCGGCGTGAAAGTCTCTGCCAAACCACCTGTGCATATTAGTGAAAGCTGGATCGCTGTGGTGAACCTTGAAGTGATGAGCCAACGTAAGGTATATTAGTATATGAGCTGTATACTGCCCCCCTCCATCTTCGATTCAAAGAGGATTTGTCCCTATGAAATGCCCAGTTTTTTCATTTTCATTGATCCATTTCATCTTTATTGAGGTATTTTGTATTTCATATGACATTAAAGATAAAGATATGTGTAAGTGTTGGAGTTCGGCATTTAGTTGTGAAAGGAGTGAACAAGGAGACAAGCAATGCATTCAATTTCAATGGAATCTCCTTTCCAAGACTTAGACCAGTTTTTCTGCGTGTGTCTGTGTGTTATGGATTGTGTGTGCTTTTGTGTGAAAAGAGGCAGGAGTGAGCGAGACAAGTCTTTGTTCCTTGTTATATGAAGCCAATTTCCAGTAATCCTCCTTTCAATAAGGGACTTGGGGGAAACTATATAGGAGGCTGATGGCCAAAGCCAAGACCCATTCACTTACATTAGGCCCCTGGTAAGACCTCCCAAAGCAAGGGATTGCTCATAGAACAAATACTGTTAGCTTTTCAAGTGAAAAGCTCACAGAACAAATCCTTGACTGGTTGTCCCCATCCATTACCTACAAGGGAGCCAATGGAGATTTCATCGCTAATGATACCACCATGCTGTGTTACAGTACAGCAACAATAAAGTCCAGAACAGATGTTCAATATGTAGATAAAAAATTAAAAAATGACGAACATGAATCTCAGTTAAGCTTTACTACTAATTTTATGCAATTCAGATTTTATTCTTCATTGAAGAGTAAATTAAAATAAAAATAGTTGTTTTTATTTAACAAAAAAAAAAAGATGCAGCAGCATTGTTTTCCCTCCCTTATTGGGATGTTGATACACCACATTTCCTTTTGACATTTCTGGAAGAAATATGTGCCAACAGTTTTCAAATATGACCCTCCTGATTGACTGATTCTTCTCTTTCCTTCGGCTTTTCCTAGACCGATTGACTTAATATTTTTTTCTGTGATTTGTTTTGTCACAAATGCCAGACTAACTTGCCCATCCTTCATTTGTGGCAAAGCAAAATGCCTAAAGTTCACCCCCCAGTCATCTTTCAGATAATTCTCATGTTTAGTACATTTGAGTTAGAGTTGGGAGATATGGCCACACAAAAAATCACCAATTTTTTTCATTCCAAATTTGATTTTCGATTTTCTTTCTTCCTCTCAGCTTTTACTTTCTTTAACAAAGATTTTCAATGATGGAATATATTTAACAAAAACTATTTAATTTTAACATCTCCTTTGGAAATGGTCTCAAACACAAAGTTCAACTAAATACAAGCTGTAAAAATGTTTGCAGATCATAGCAGCTGATGTTTTGTGAGCTCCTGCTAGCCTTGAAACAGATTTTGCTGCGTTTTGTTTGACGCTACAAGTTTGACGTCACAACCCCAGAGACCAAAATCTCCTTTTTTACTCACCGACCAATTTGGCTGGTAGATTGAAAAAAGAAAAAATCTACCAACCAAATCATTCCATTATTTTGTAAAGAAAAACTATAGGTGTTACTTTAGAAAATTGTATTATGTTAAAGGAAACAGAGAGCAAGTCATAACATAATGAAAACATCAGATAAGAACAACAGTTCTTTTTCTAAGGAACTCCTGTATTGATTTCTAATCAATCTTTGTTCTGCTTTTGGCGTTTTCACGCCGTCTATGAAATGTTTGATTTTCTATCCCAAATGAGTTGTTTCTGCTTTCTTGCTGAAAAACGCCCCCACGAGAAGAGGGATTCCAGTCAGTCACCTGTAGTCTGAACCAACTGGACAGTCAAATTTAAACCTGCTGAGAAAACAAAGACAGATTTACTGAATGGAAGCAGATAGACAGAAAAGGCCCTTTTTTTTCTTCAAGGCTATCTGTGTGAAACCCATCTAAGAACACTGAGGCTTATCATTTTTTTATTGTTGATGCATGCAGGGACTGGAAATGCATGAACTATTCATCAAATGTGAAAAATACTACATTTGTGCTCTTCTATTAATGACTGATAAGTGCAGACAGGCGCATTGTTAAAGGTGACGGCTTTTATGTTGAAAAGAATCGAGGAAAAGCAATTGAGCTAGACAGAAGGTTGACATTTTCAATTGCTTCCAGATTAACAGACCACGCTGCAGTAAAAGATCCAAATCACTATTTACATTTTTCTTAATAGTTAACCGCTGGAACCCCCAGAACAACAGTTTGTGTTGTTGAATGTGTTTGCCAGAAGGGGCCGTTTCCTTCCTTCCACTCTGTTTACTTTCCCTTTTTAGAATTATTCGATTTCCCCCTGAGATAAATAAAAGATTCTGATTCTGATTCAGTACTGAAAGGCTATTTACTTAAACTATTATAAAGTTATTTTTTCCAAGTTTTTGGATCCTCGCCAACCCCAAGTGTGTACTTGTGTCAGCTTATTTCTTATATTTCACATAAATAGAAAAGTGCTTCATTACTGTCAGCATGACTGGCATCCGGGACTGACAGCCCTCCCATTGGGGCCCAAAGCATGCGGGCAAAAGTATAAAAACATGTGAGTCAGAGACAGAACAGCAGAGGTGCACAGAGAGCACTTTGTACCTCCTCTGGACAGGCACACCACTGTGTTGATTTTTTTCTTCCCCATTGTAACAATTTGTAGGTTTTTGTCTATCTCCTTTTCTCTCACACGTGTGTGTTGTCTAAAAAGTCTTAACTAAACTCTAATAACAAAATATGGTCAATAAAAGGGAGGGATTTCCCGATCCGATTACTTGATCGGAAATTGCTCCCTACCATGTAGTTTCAGACTCTATCGGTATTGGATGTTCTACCTGATCAGGGATCGAATATTTATTTATTCTTATTATTATTATGCTCGCTATAAATTTCAAGCTTATTATTATAATTACTCTACTTGAACTCTGCATGTCATGCACGGATCGCTACATTTTATCGCTGTAAAGGGCAGCAGAATATGGGACTATTGCAGTAAGTTCAGGAAAAGGTAGCAAGGCATTCACAGATTCAGACGTCCCGGCTCAATAAACAATTTAAAACCAAAAGCAAGTGTCTCTTGCTTTTTGTCTTAATTTAAACAATGACCTTCAAAGGCATTACAGAAGAAAAAAATCTGTTTTTTAATTATTTTTATATATTTTTATCAGAGTGGCTCTGTCTGTGCTGCCGACGGAGAGATGGCAGTGAGATGATGCCAAGGGATTGTCTGCAAAGTGCAAAAATATTCCCCCTAAAATAAGAAAAATCCATATCCATAACCCATTAACAACCTAAACTAATACATTTTTTACATTAACATGAGCTAGTCATGAATACGTTATCATATTAATGCTACAACATCAATTTTAAAAGAAAGTCATCAGTAATTTTAATTAATTTTTAATAGAGATAAAAATTACATCTGGTTAAAACTTTTTATTAGTTCTGAAGATACTAACACAACAGTCACTAAACTTTCTGACTAATTTTCTTCTATTTTCACTTAATAATAAACTATTTTTTAGTTGCACAATGTTTACTTACCTAATTTTCCAGAAGTGCTCTGTTTATGTGTTTATTAAATGTGTTTCTTTTTCAAGCGTGTTACCAAAGTATTAAATCTGGACTTGGTATCGGTTGGCACTCGAGATTAAAGGAGCAAAAAAAAAAACCTGATCAGGATATCCCCAATAGAACGAAGTTAAAGTTAAAGGTGAATCCTGGACCACTGAATGATTTTGTTATGCTAATTAGCTGATTACAGATTAGTCAAACGTTAAATGTATGTATGAAAAGTGCATTTATATGTTTGCTGTTAGAAACTAATGTGAAGTTGGTGCGTTTTGTTTCAGACTGGTCACCAAAGTGTATTAGTGGACAAAAACCTAAAAAACAGATTTCCATTATAAACTTGTGGTTTTTAACAATAACATTAAAAATTGTAGTTTTTGTGAAATTTATTTAGTAGTACAGAATAAATGTCAATGAGAAATAAGATTAAAAAATCGCAACTCAAAAACCTTTTCTTTTTTATTTTCTTTTTATGTAATTAATGTGTTATTGTGGCCTAATTGTGCCTCTTTAACAGGAATGCCATTTGAGGATGAGCCGTTGTCTGATTGGAAGCGTGTCACTGCTTACATTTGAAAGCTATATTTATTGCAATGCCCTTTTTGCTCTTTTCTCCATCTGCTCAGAACTTGCTGTCGGAAAAAGTTGACCAGATGATGGAGTGGTCTTCTCGGCGCTCGGTCATCCGGATGAATGGGGACAAGTTCCGACGTTATGTCAAGGCTCCACCCAGGAACTACTCTGTCATCGTCATGTTCACAGCTCTGCAACCTCAAAGGCAGTGCTCTGTCTGCAGGTATGCAAGTCCACACCTGGATTCAAGGCCATTACTATTGCCCTTACCCCTGTCTGACACATCCAATACCAAATGTTTTATTCATTTGAAGTTCTATGATAAGAAAAGTTACTATTCTTTTTTTTTTAATTAGTCAAGATGTGAGGAGACTCATGGGAGAATCTCTGTGATGGGAATCATTTTGAAAAAGTAGACAATAATATTTTAGCTTTGAATAAATAATAGAGGTTATCAAAAAGTGTGTACTTGTCTTATGATATATTTACAGTTCAATATTGAGTGTTTAAAAGATTCAACTGTAGATTATGGTTATAATTTCACATACTTTTATAGAGCAGAAAAGATCAATCAAAATTTGCAGGAATCGCATTTTGTTTTGTGTGTAAGATTTTCATCTGTTAGTAGCCTTCTAAAATTTTACATATCTCTGTTTCTGTTGCCATGGAAACCACACCTTGTGTGTTGAGGACCTCTGGCTCACCTTGACTCTTTAGTCATGCTGCCAAACATGCAGTCCACAGGGCACGGTCAGAAAGACCTACTTAACCACCAACTTAAAATATTTTAACTTTTAAAATATTTAAAAGACTGGAGTTTTTTTTTTAGTTATTTGTTTCTGATAAGAAAACCTAAATGTTTTTAGACTAGAATTATCTGTGATAAAGGAGCGACCAGTGTGAACCTTGGAATGTTTCAACACCCAGCAATATTTTGTTTTTGAGCTTAAGGTAGTTATCTTCTGAGCCATCCATCATCTTCATCATTCTGCTGCTCCATAAAAAGGTCACCTTGACACAGTCACTAAGTTTAGCATCACTAGTTGTCCCTCCTCGCATGTCTAGAGCTCTGAACAGTAACAAGCCTGGCAAATTCCAAGAAATATGAGGTTAACCCTGCAGCAAACTCTGCCCTTAATAAAACTCATATGAATACTAAAATTCCGGTTTTCCTCTCTGCACCCATTTTAAAATCTTACATGATGATCGGTGGAGCATAGAGCTGTACGTAGAAAGTGCTGTGTCACTAGAATTATAAATAAACTTTTCTACAATCAGTTCTATTAGTGCTTAGTTGGCGCACATTTTTTTTTAAATAAAACAAAATAATTATTTTTTAAAAAAAGGACCTTAAACTCTATGCTTTGATAAATTTGACATCCTTCCTTCAAGTCTGTTGTTAAAAAGCCCCATAAAAAAGGATTTGTTATTCACTACTCACAATAAGTTAGAGACATTGTTGTTTAGATGAGTGCTTTTCCTATTTGATCTGAATTTTAATGAAATACTTAAAAGTTCCCTTTGATATTACTAATAATGAATAAGAGGAAACACATGCAGAACAGCCAATCGAACATCCTCTGATACAAGGTTCACGGTTCATACGTGTTCCAACTAAACCGAGTGCCACGCTGCGCTAGCAG
Organism: Oryzias sinensis; assembly: GCA_037389245.1. Lineage (NCBI taxonomy): Eukaryota > Metazoa > Chordata > Actinopteri > Beloniformes > Adrianichthyidae > Oryzias > Oryzias sinensis. Next base: position 8,465,106 of record CM074490.1, read on the forward strand.
ATATTTAGCAGATAGGTTTTTACCTCCAAATTTTCAGACGTTTTCAACGTTTCTTATTTTTTCTGGACTGGCCCAAGGTGAGTCACTCAGAAAGAACCTCAAACAGAATGCACACACAAAGTTTGTATTCCCGGAACTGTTGGTATGACAACTACAAACACAAGGGTCCAATTCAGCAAGCTGTTGACAGAAAGAAGACACTTTATCATGTGGTAATATTACATATCACTCTAAATTTTTACCTTCTAAATAATTGTCAGATACACTTTAAAATCTGCTTTTCATAGTAATTAATTACATAAATGTGATATTTTCAAATTAGGGTAGTGTTGTTTGCAATTTTTTTAGTTTGGAAACCCTTGTACCCCTCACATGAACGGGCTTGCAGCTGTGGGACATTTGCAAAGCCATGTCTGAGTGCAGAGATCCTTAGGAACTGGTCTATCGGTCGCAGGGCTCCAGTCCTGGCTCTGTCACAAACTCTGCCAGTAGTTCTGTGTATTGATGCTACTCTGCTGATGAAACTTCGAGGCTCCAAATACTACTAACCCATAGGTGCGCCATGGCCAGATGCTCATCCGTTAAGCAGGGTCATGTGTTCATGGCTATTAAAATGATGATCTTGGAATGACTTACTGTTTTAGACCAACAGAATGTTGACAATGATGCCACATTGAAAAGGTTTTTCGTTTGGAATGTTTAGGTTTTGGCCCAGACAAGTAAGACACACAAAAAGAGGTGTCCCTATCACCCCAATACAGTTGCCACCTTCTTCCAAAAATCTGTGAAGAGAAACAAATACTTGTACACAACATCTACAATATCCTCAATCTTATTGAGAGTAGTCTGCCTGCATACAGTTTTTTCCCCACTCTGAAACATTTGAGCAATCTTCAGGTGACTAACAAGACTCTGAACCTGTTAATACATTGACCTTGATCTAGCCTGACTTTTGACTAATCAGCCTTACTTTTGCTTCATTAGTCACTTGATTAAATAAATTATTCATCACTCATGTCAGTACCACACATTATTAAGCAAGGCAGCACAGATTTGCTTCATATTTAGACCACAATTTTATAAAAATTTACGTTTTTGGGGATGTTTTTTGGCCATTTATTGGTATACACTACAGTGTTCACTACATCGCGGTTCACCTTTTACAGTCTTGCTGTTTTGCAGATTTTTGTCTGTTCAGTTTTGCATGCTTTTCTTTTTTCAACAGCGCACTGTGTTCTACATATGTGCTGATTGGCTGTTAACCTTGTCAATCAATCTCCTCCGTGTCATGTGTCCTTTATACAGAATATGTTCAGTTTGCCAAGTTTGCATAAATCTTTGATCCCGGGTAGATCTTTTCTATTCTATAGCAATCTTTTTTTCCTGCAAAGTTTTCAACCTGTTTTTGAATGTTTAAAAATGTTTTAAAAGTTTGAAAATGTTGTCTATCTGAGAAAAGTGCATAAAGTGTGAATTGAAGGGTTTTACTGCCTTAAAACATCTTACTTCACAGCTTTCACATATCGCTGGTTATTTACTTAATGTAACCTCAGCGATAAACAAGGTAACACTGTAATACTACAGAATTTCCAAATAAAATGTCTGTCATTTAAAAGTTTCAACTGAATCAGTAGTTCACACCAACACAGTTGATCTCAAATGAAGTTCTTTTATTTTACTATTTGTTTTCTGGCTTTGTCATTACTTACATCAGCGGCGTCCAAACTTTTCGCAGAAGTGCCAGATTTGATGAGGTGAAAAAGTGTAAGGGTCAAACATTTGGCCAGACATTCTTTGAACTATTCTGAAAACATTTTATTGCAAAAAAATACTTTTCATTTCTTTATATAGAAAACAAATATTACCAAAATTACTGTCAATTTTTCAGACTCTTTAATCCCAGCTAACTTGTTGTGAATAGCATGATTTATCTGGTAGTCCCTCTTGAGATTGAACTCCTTGGAAACAGCCACAGTCTCATGGCGAATTATGCGGACACAGTTGTGTCATGTTTCACTAAAAAAAAAAAAGCCAGTTTCCTGAAAGCGGGGGCCCTCAATAACACAAAGGGTTGTGCGACAGTGTTGCCACAGGTTTAAAATGGCTAAAAAAAGAATTGAGCCAACCACACAATTTTGGAAAATGCTGGGAGCCGTTGATTTTTATTCCATGAAAGGAACCTGTGGGCTGGTGAAAATTTGAACGATGAATGCATTTGCCCCATGGGCTGGACTTTGGACAGGCCTGATTGCATCGTTCACAAAGAAAAACAAGAGTTGGCTTGTATTGTTGTGGCATAGTGTACTAAAATGTTTTTATTTTTTAAATTTATTTATTTTTAACAGTTTGCCCCCAAGGATAGGTACCTTATATTTGGGCCTCATGCCAAAGCTTTGTTTTCCTTTTATTCTTCTTTAACAATGTTTTTAAATTACAAATCAGACACATAATCAAATATTATTTAAAAACAGTGGTTCTCATACAAGATGGATAACATTGTGGTCAGAATGTGAATTTTAGTGCCGCTGAGAGACCCAAGGTCGGATTGAGCAAAGCTCCCATTCGCCGTATGTGGGGTACTTTTATTTTTATAAAATTTAACTTTGAAACTTCATAAAAACTTTATGCTCTGAAAATATCTTTTTCTTGAGCTCAGCTCATCGTCTTTCTTGCCGTAGTTTCTTTTGCTTGTAGAAATATCCCTTTTCAATTTAGGGCAGTCAGACATACACGACAATGCTATAACAGACATATTACAGGTGGTAAATGTCAATCAGTGTGTGTCTTATTGAATAGATTTTATTGTAATATGACAGTTTGAGTCCTCTTTTGGATCCATTGTCATCATGTTTTTACAGACAGGCAAATGAGGAGTACCAGGTCCTGGCTAATTCCTGGCGTTACTCGTCTGCATTTTCCAACAAACTGTTCTTCACCGTTGTGGACTACGATGAGGGAGCAGATGTATTTCAACAGGTAAGGGTTTAAAAAGCGATAGATTTCATACATTTCCACTCAAACCCATCATTTATAAGCTATTTACTGAACAATATTCATTACTTTGTTTTGTGTGTGTATTAATCAGCTTGTATTAACAAAGCCCAACTTTTCCCACCTCTTGATACTGGTCTGAATACGTCTAAAAGTTATAAATTTTATTGATTTCAGTTTGTTTTTCCAGTATTTAAGCTTAAGAACGTTGCATTTATTTGTTTGGTTGAACAGTTGACCTTGTGGAATGTGTTTGTTAAAAAACAGTAAATAAATGATGAAATTGATAAAGAATATCAATTTGATAAAGGAAATCATCAACTTCATTTCAAGTTCCCCCCTTCTACCTGTGATCTTTTCAGGTTCATTGCGTCCTGACGTACCCTACTCTCTTTACCTGGTTACCATTTCTTAATGGTTTTCTCAGATACTGCTGTCTGTTCCCCTTTCATGTACTTTCACAAATCTGACCAGCTAAAGAACCCACACATTATTTTCCACCTAAAAAAGGCACTTTACTTTTTCTTTAAATACTGTCTGCTATTTTAAATAAGAATTATGTTTTCATTTTCACATTGCTATTTTATCATGACTAAAGCTTCTACTAAAGCATACCTATAGTGTGCTTGATGCACTCCTTACTGGCTAAGTTTATAAGTGGTTGAAAAACAATACCAGCTGCTGCTATAAATCGTTAAATGTTGGGAGATTTTCTAAGATAAAGTTGTGATTGACCAAAAGATGACTGAGGCAGCCTTGGAATCTGCTGTGCAAATGGAACATATCTCTGTCAGTGACTTCAAGTGAAGGCAGGATTTTCCCAACCTCAGCCTTTCTCAGCATGAACAAAAGTTTAAATGCCTTTTTTCAGCTGACTGCAGCACTGTGGCATGAGACACCTGCAAACTGCTACTGATATATGAGCAGAGTGAGCATTTATAGCTTTGCTCTGTGATTCTGGCTGGCAGGAAGGATATCTCTACTGAAAAGCCTGGCTTACATTCACTTGCTTGTGTCACCTCACTGTTTAAGTCGGTTGCAAAACTGTGTGTTTGCAGAAAATAGTTTTTGTCACGTCCACGACTGCAACTTTTCTTTTTGTAAGATGATGGAAAACTGTTAGTTAGAGTTCAATCTGGCGATAATCCACTTTAATTAATTGATTTCTTCTTCTTTTCTGTTTTAACATCAGTCCAATGAAAATTGTGTTTTTTGTAGTATTTCCCTCATGATGGAGGACATATATGAAGAAAACTAAGACTGCATTTATGAGTATTTTCTTTTTTCATATCGCTGTGAATCAGCAGCAGACAAAAAAATACAGTCGTAAAAAGCTTGTAGTTGTTGCATACAAACTACAATCTGCTAGCCACAAGCTCCCATTCTGATGCATCCACTTGCAGACAAATAGATCCATGAATCCATCTCTGTTTTCCTCGTGTGAGTTGGTATCTGGATCTAAACTGTACAGCTGGATAGCTCAGAAATTCTTCATCCTTCTTCATGTACCGCTAATGTTATCTTAGGGGGGTGTGAGGGGCTGTAGCGGGAAAAAGTGTAAACAAAGGATGATGGGATATGGGCGCAAGCTGAGTCCCCGCCTCCTCAGAAACTATGTATCCTAGAAAACGACACAGGTTTTTAGATTTTGGCTAAAAACGGCATAATCATTATTAAAAGACCAGTGGGAACGCTTTTGCAATTGATCAAAAGAGGAATGGAGTGGGACTTTAAAGCATGAAAAACAAATATCTGATAAGTAAAAAAAAAAATCTATTTGGCAAATCTATCAGTCAATTAGGAAATTCATATAATGTAGGAGTGAGCCCTTTGTGTTGCTCATTTGATTCAGTTGATATCCTTCCTCTCTCCCCAGCTGAACATGAACAGTGCCCCCACCTTCATGCATTTCCCTGCAAAGGGGAAGCCAAAGAGAGCAGACAGTTTTGACCTGCAAAGGATTGGCTTTGCCTCAGAGCAGCTGGCCAAATGGATCGCCGATCGAACAGATGTTCAGGTAGCGTTACACAAACACCTCACACTGACACGTGCTTGCTGGTGAGACAGACATGTATTAACATATCTGAGAAGCTGTTTTGGTAACAGGCACCACATATTATTGTCACGGGTTTGTTTTGACATTTGGTAAACTTTGACTTGGGTTTAGCATGTCAAGCTTTACTAGGAATGTCCATTTTGTATACGATGTTTTCTTATGTTTCTTTAGAAAAGGTTTTTCACAAAATCTACAATGTGTCTATGTCATAAAATAAAAATCAGAATTTTTTTTTTCTACAGAGTGAAAGAAGCTGTTTAACATGAGAACAAAAGATTTGGCAAATATTTCATCATACCGACTGTCCACAATCCTAACTCTGCTGCTTCCCCCACACATAATGTACAAACTGTATTACAAATATAATACAGTTTAATGCATAGTATATATAAAAATAGAAAACATAAAACAGTTAACATTTAAAGTATTAAGTGCAGCAAATGTTTAAATCAAAAATGCTCTTGAGTATTTCCAGCTTCTCATTGCTGATGGTATTTACATATTTGTCTATTATAAAAAAAATAATACATAAATAAGATCAAATTAAAGTGTATGGTCTGTTCTATGAAGATGTCCTCCTTCTTAATTCTTCTGTTTTTAAAGTATTAGGATGCTTTCAAGGCTCACAAATAGTTTCTGTTGGTCTGCTTTGGCATTTGAAAGATGCTTATGTGGGCCTGGAGCACCACTGAGCCCCTTTTTTGGCTTATCTGGAAGAAAGAAACTCAGTATTTGATATGTATCTAAATCTGTATATAGTTTTCCATCTTGCTGTTATTGGAGACATTTGATATTGAGATAAAGTGCAAACATAAGCTATGTTCTTTAAATCCAAACAGATAGGCCCAGTCCGGCTCTTCAGTTAGTCTCAGTATAGTGGTGTAGTCTGTCGGTGTCATTCTCCAGCTGTTATCCCTTAAAGGCAAACTCCACCAAACTTTATTATTATGTGTTAGAATGTATTAAGCTCCGAGTCTTTTGTGGCTCCCAATGGAGTTCACAGAGGCATCAAAAAATGCTTGGGGCAGGAGTTAACAAATTGGAAAAAGGAAAAAAAAAAGTTTCAACATAGTGATAGTGTATTATACATTCCTGTTCTTGGAATGCAGTCTTGTCATTGGTTCAGCTAAAATGAGATGGGCGATAGATTTTATGTACGGAAACGCGAATACCTTTTTTGCATACATGTTATATCTGTGGTTTTTGTTTTTTTACACAACAAAGAGCTCCCTGTAGAGCTGATGTTGTGTTTAGCGTGTTAGAGTTAAGTCAGGGGACTTGTTAGTAAGAAATGGCAAGGCAATCAGTTTGAGGTGAATTGTATTTATTGCATAGATCAAACGTATCCAGCCCGCCAGATGGTTCAATCTGGCCCAGTCACGAAGAGTAAAAATTATAAGGATGTTTAAAAAAGAAAGCACGTTTCTAGTCCATTCCTGAGGCGAGTTATGATTTTTTTAAAGACATAACTGAAATGTGCAATTCCGCCACTAGGGTGAATAAAGGAAAAGCAAAAAAGGTGAAACAGCATATCTTTGGACGTGCCAAAAGCAAAGACTAACAGCTCTGTGTCTGAGTAAGATGTAGTTTGGTTCTGCACGAGCCTCATTGCTGTTATGTTGCTATAAGAATGATCAGTAGTGACACCCTAATGACCAAAATGTTGTCACATAGGAAAAAAGGTTGAAGAGGAGTGCAGAGCTTTCCAGGAAAAATGGATAGAGTTGTATTTGTTAACGGAGCCGAATGCAAAACCTGCATGCTTGGTATGTCATCAGCAGGTGCTCAAAGAATGCAACATTCGGCACCACTATGAGACTCATCACAAAGAAAAGTTTCACCATTTGCAGTTAAGAAAAGAGAAGATTAATCAACTATTGGCTGGACTCACAAAATAACAGTCTGGATTTACTACAGCCGTGACGTCAGTGATGGAGCAGTTACACCTAGCTACCTTATTGCAAAAAAGTTGGAGCAAACATCCAAACAATTTTCGGATAGTGAACTTATTGAAAAATGCTGAAGGCTGCAGAAGTCTTGTGCCCTAAAAAGCACCTAAAAAGCAGTTGACCTTTGCTAGCATATGTCTATCAAAGATCAGGATTGCAGATACAACATCTCTGAGGAGACTTGGGTGCCAAATGAAGAAATCCAGTCATTTATTGCATTTTTGGTCACTATTGATGAAAGCACAGATACAGATATTTGCACAACTGTGCATATTTATTAGAGGTGTTGAAGAGACGTCACAATGGAGTTTCTTGAGTTGATGGATACAACAACTGATGACATAGTCAGCTCATTAGTTACTGCGCCATGTTGGAGTGAACTGGTCACGTGATGTCAGTCTGCTCACTGATGGCGCTCATTAAAGGTCAAGACGAAGGCAGGTGTTGCCAAAAAATTAAGGCAGCAAAGCAGGAAAAGACTCTTGGACATTTCATTGCGTTTTGCACACTTGAATGACAGTAAATGTGTTTCTACACAGGATCTGAATCCTGATATTGATGGTGAAGTTTCAGGAGAGAAAGGAGGTTAACTCCAAATTCATTATGTTCACAAATGTTTGTAAGTTTAGTTTAGTTTCATTTTTCATTGATTTGCACATATACATTTTAGCCAGGTGTTTCATTTTTTTCCGTAGCCCCTCTTGAGTTTATTGTCGGGATTGCTTCAGTGTCAGATGTAAAATATTTAGTCTGTGAATATTGAATAAACCATTTTTTTTAAGTGAAATGCATTTTATTTGAGATCCATTGGCCTCTGTGAATGAATGTGTAATAACAAGTGATTAGACTACTGTGTTGGTTGAGGCATTTTTTCCAACCGAGTGAAAAAACAAAGCTGTTTATGCTTTTATGTTACTGATCCGGCCCACTTGGGATCAGACGCCTTGAATGTGGCCCCCAAACCAAAATGAGTTTGACCCCTGGCATAGATGCTTCTTTTATTTGCTCATTTAACAATGTTTTTCCCAAGGATTTGTCTAAACATTCAATGGTTTTTGAGTGCATGAGGAGAAAATCCTCTTTTTCTGCTTTTTTTTTTATTTGTAAGCTTTGTTTTTTTGTTTTTTTTATGTTAGTAACTGTGAATGGTACACAAGGGTTGGACAGAGGCCTACATGATTGTTTTGGAATTTTTAATTGTGATTTATGCAACTACATACAAAAATAAATCTTCAAAGCTGCTGTAATTCAATGATTCACAAAATTTGATGAACACAACATTTTTAAAAATAAAGTTCACAATGTAATATTTAATCCTCACACCTGACTCCTTGACTAAAGAGATTGTCTTCAACTATTGTATTTTTTCTGTGGAAATGGTAACCTGAATGAAAAAAGGGTCACATTGACCACCATGCTGTTGGCACAATGTACTCTGAATAAAGGTGGAAATCAATTCAAAAGTTCTGCTTCCACAGTGGTTCTGAAAAGCACCACCGCACTCAATATGGATAAAGTAACTCTGAAAGTAATATTGACCCAAACCAAGAAACTCTTACTACTACTACTACAATGATACAACAAAAATACCTTTTTAAAGGGACAAAACAGAAACAAATAAAAGAAAAAAATCTATATCTGATGTAGTAAGAAGTAGAACTGCTTTTGAAAATTCAATCTTTAAAACAATTCTACAATAAGCTCTGTGGAAAAAATTAAAAAACACAAACTTAAGTTTTAAGTTTTTCAATATAAAATTCCAAAATGTATCTTTCTATCTGTAAACAGATTAGAATCTTCGGTGTGTCACGTTTTCATTTCAGTATTAAAAAGGTTGTCCAAATTGATAAATCTGTCCACAAATTCTTAGACCGGATATGTTGTCCTGACTTTCCATCCATGTTTTGGTGCCTTTTTCTCAACGGTGTTCATTAAAATACGCAAGTGCTAATTTTATTTAAGTCAGCTTATAACTGTTCCATCTGTCTCAATGAAAACTATGCATTTTAAATCCCATTTAATAGTATATTAATGTAAATTTGTGGTCAGTTTAAGATCCTCTTCATCATTCCCTCTCAGATCCGCGTCTTTCGTCCTCCTAATTACTCTGGAACTATCGCTCTGGCTCTCCTGGTGTCTCTGGTTGGAGGTCTGCTGTATCTGAGAAGAAATAACTTGGAATTTATCTACAACAAGACTGGATGGGCCATGGCTGCATTGGTACTGCTTTGCTTGATACTCATGTGCACGTTTGTGCAATTTGCCATACTCTTTTCGTAATTAACCTTTTAATTTGCCAGAGTATAGTATTTGGCAGACCAGAAAATGAAGCCTGATGTTAAGATGTAATTGTTATTAAACCCTTTTTGAAATATGTGTGTTTCAAATGAATCGATAAATGATGGTAACTGATGAATTAAATCTGAAATCTTACTATTTTATAATAGATGTCAGCCTTTCTAATGTCTATTCTCGTGTCTGTTACTGTTTATTTTTCTGTTTCAGTGTGTTGTTTTTGCAATGACATCTGGCCAGATGTGGAATCACATCAGAGGTCCTCCCTACGCCCACAAAAACCCACAGAATGGACAAGTGGTACTAATTTCTCTCTTTTCTCTTTGTTCGAATTATTCCTCTGTTTAAATGTTTTTCCTCTGTCATTTCCTCCCCTTCTCTTTCTGACAAGTGCTTCCAAATTTCAATACCCTACATTCTTTATCACTTTTTGAAAGCTGGAGGTGTTTTTAGTAATGATTTATTGGTCAAAGTGAACTGTGCAGCAAGTAAAGTGGCATTTGTTTCACCCTCGAGGAAAATCCACTCTTCAATTATCACATGGTACTATGTCAAAGCTACTTGTGTCGTCAGGAATCGGTTTTTTAAGTCACCACGGAAACGTCTGAAATCTTTACCTGTTACTCATCTTATAGCCCACACGTTGTTCTTTAATATTGACTGCGTGCATCTTTTTCTCTGTCTTCATTTGTCTCTGATGAAACGCCCACACAAAAATAGTTTTGCTGGTGATCGCTTCAGTTTGTTCAACCATGTATGAAATTAAAGAAAAACCTGCAGATAAGTGAAAAACGAGCGAGAGACGATAATGAGACTACGCACAAAGTAATGGATGAAGAAGCGACGGGGAAAACAAGGCGCATTAGAAAAATGGGGCTTTACAAGTCGTATGTGCACGTATCTTCACGCTGTTGGTGACGCATGAGGCCACATTCAGAAACCAGCAGCGAAGGCATTGTGGGTAATCATTGTTGGAGATCTTTTTTTTGTAGAGACTAAAATATGGTTTTTCCTGTCAGCCAGCAGTCACAACAACAAACAGATGTGTGCACATACTCCTCACTTACACTTACACTAAGATAGAGACATAAATGAATGTCTCTGTCATCCCTTTCAGCCTTCATTCTGGATTATCCATTTCATTTTGTATGGAAGATGCTCAGTTTATCAGGCTCTATTAGCTCCACATCTTTCATTCAGCTGTATCAGCCCTGTATAGCCCTTCACTGTTGCATCATCCATTTCCTTGTCTTGGCTTCAATATTTTTCCACAGAAAAAAAATCTACTGCCACATAAAAGCATCTAATACGTGGATTTATGCCAGAGTGATGCATAGAAAAATTATTGTGGGGATTTGGGGGAATTATGCAATTCAGTATTTGCGTGTCATTTGATTTGATTTGATTTGATTTATTGATTTATTTCAAGCATGTAGTTAAAGCAATAAAACAAATTACACATTTTTTATCAAACTCATTACAGAAATGATGAAATGCATAGATTAAAAAGACAGAAAACAAAACAAAAATGTCACTTAAATCACATTTGCTGAATTAAAACAATGATCATTAACTGAAGTATAAGTAGAGTTTGATTTATTGCTTGAAAAGGAGTGGGAATGGCGATGTAACTGGATATGCAGATGCAATATTCTACATATAAAATAATGTGTACAATCTTGTACAGAATGTTCCATCATGGGTCACGTCACTTTGTCCATCTTGTGTGTCACTTTAAAGAAAGAATGCATTGTGTTCCAGCTGCCACTTACTGCCTTTGCAGATGACATGTCGGCTCCACTCTGTAAAGTGAATTCATTAATTTTAGGAGCAGCAGACATCTTTTTTCAAATGATGAGGTGGGGAGGTAGAATAAGAATTAAACCAAATTAGACTTTGTGTAGCAAATCTGACTACAAGAGAAGACATATTCTAAGAAAAAGCTAAGAGTAACCTATTACTTGCTAATATTGTTGTTTAATTTCTCTATTGAACAAAAAAAAAAGTTAATTACACAATCTTCTATATTTTTTGTTACAACAGTAACCTGTTTCAAATCAAATCAATATTCCAATAGACCTGTGGTAAGACCCTATCCTGAGAAAGCCTCTGCTGTAAAGGCAGTAGTATAGTTAGTTAGTTAGTTAATTAGTTAGAGAGTTGGATATGCCGATTTCCTCTAAAATATCCGTGCATCTAAAGCTCTTACTTAAAGAATAACAATGATCGTTGTAAAGTCTCATGTATTACTATCGTATTACTCATCAGATTTTCTGACAGCTTATGACTCTTTCCATAAGCTAACAGAGTTTGGTGAGTAAAGTAATTTCTCCAGTCTGTTTTTCTGCTCTAAATATGAACTGTGGGGGTAATGAGCGTTATGGCTCTACTTGCAAACTAACTATACATGTTGTTGTTTTGTTTTTTAAGACTATCATAGTAAAAACTCTTGCAATAAGATCTATAAAAGAGCTAGGCAGTGATCATTGTCCTGGCTAACACATGGAAACCAGTGCACTATATCACAGCATCATTGGCTGCACTCAGTTTATCCATTTATAAACGTGAGCTGAAATGTCCTTCTCTGCAACACATGCTATTATTTATCTGGAGCGTTGTATGCATGAAGGCTGAGTAAACTGATTAAGAAAGCAGATTTTGTTCTTGGTTCTGCACTGGAGCCTCAGGAACCAATTGTTCAAAAAATAAGTAAGATAAAAACAGTTATGGAAGAACCCTGGGCGTCCTCTTAACAATACAGCTTCTCCACGATTTTCTTTGGATCCGCTGTATAACCCACTGCTACAGGAAATCACTCCTGCCAACAGCCATAACCACCTACCACCACTGTAAAATCTCAGAAAATGAGTTACTTCAACTTTTAATTTTCCCTCCCGGTATAATAAGGTGTTGAAATCAGTTCTCATGACGCACCTTTTAGATTCCAGTGACGAGCCGTTATGCCATTGATCCCATATTAATAATGTACAGCAGGACATAAGCATTAAAAAAATTCTTTTGGACTTGATGTCAAATCTTTAATTTAAAGGCCAACTGCAATATTATGTTGCAGAGATAAAATATCACAAAAATTGCGAAATTTAGCTCTGAATGTTCTCTTTTTTTACATCAAACCTTTTATCAACAAGTCTTTGGATACTTATATTTGTTTACTTCCTTCCTAAACTTATTGTCCTTTTTCACCTTCTTTCACCCTGAACTTTGCCTAGAATATCTAAGATTGATTGCTTTGCTGGGCTTGTGAGAAAGCTACATCAGAGGTCCCGTGGCTTGCGCTCTCAGTTATGCAATGTTAAATAAGCATTGGTGCGATCAATAACTTTTAAAAGATCCCTATATCTTCTTTTATTATTTTCAGGTCTTTATTTCTTCCCTTCCCCTTTTCTCCTAATCTATTCTTCACCTTGGACACTCTAATTCCCTTAAAATGATGAGCGAGTGAAGCCAAGTAGACAATTTGAAGAGGATTTGTCACCTGACAAATGACACAGTGTTGCAGTTGCGATCGGTGTTGTGAACCCCAGAAAATGTTGCTCACTTTCACTTTGACAGTCACAGAATGGAACCAACATACTGCTGTGCTTTAACAGACCTGTACGCATTATTTGACTGAGTCAAACGCACCCGTTTTCACATGCATTAGGAAAACAAACTCAAGAAAGTTTAACCTTGGAAAGAAAATAATATGCCTAAAGTGTTACGTTTTTAACCATCCAATTCTGAGTACAGTTTTTATATTTTTATTTTCCCATCCCTTAGTTTTACATGGTTGTTTCTTGAATTATTTCCAGGTAGCAGTTAAATTGATGGTTTTACTTCTGTTAATATGCATTATAGCTCAATGTTGTTTTGGGTTCTATTTTATATCTAATCTTTTTTATTTATTATTTTTATAAACAGATAACATATACTGCTTGTTTACCAACAGGTATACATTTATCACACTCGAAAAGGAAAATAAGAAGTGACTTTAAAGCAGCATGTGTCAGTCCTGGTGCTATAGAGAAAAAATGTTCACGAGTCCCTGAAGAAGGCCATTTATTTCTGCTAAGGCTCAGGATTCAGTGAGCCTCTTTATAAATCAACGTTTGCCTCCTGCCCAAATATTCCCAGCTTTACTTAGACGTGTTTTGTATGTATTAATGTATTTTGGATGTATTTTTTTTTTCTCATCAAATACATTTGGATTGGTCAGAAAAATCTTTCACTCAACTGTCACAACTATGTTTTTATTTTGATTGTATTGATACTGTCTTTGCCTAAGAAAACTCCTACTTTTCTCTTGATTTAATTTTCTCCTCAAGGCATTTTTACAACACCACATAGTCCCAGCAAACCTGTTCTGTCCTATCCTTGTACGTAGTTTCAATGAAGCATGTTTTTCTACTCCATTTATCTTCTGCTCATTATTTGCTCTTTATCCTCGCTGTTCTTTCTGCTTTGTTGGTTTTCTGTTTTTTCCCTTTTCCTGTTTGAATGCTTCCTGACCTTTACCAACCAAAACACATCAAACACAGATTCCGACACACAATGTACAGTTTCATGATATGGGATTGTGAAGGGATGGGAATGGCTGCTTTTAAAAGGTTATCTGTCTTGTCATTTATTAATGGCTGACTCTATAGTGGCTGTTTTGTTTAAGAGAGACAATAGGCAAACAAAGAGAACAAGAGCAAATTACTGTATATTACACAAACTCTCCAGGTTATATAAGTTTTAGCTGATGGTTCCAAACAAGGCAGCTGCTTTACATGACATTTATGGGTTTTGTTGGGGTTTTTTTCCATTAATGTTTTCACCAAAAAGTATTCCTCAAAAGTAGCTATGCAACATTTTATGGAAATCACTCACCGCCTCTTGTCATGGCATGCTCTCCAGCCTTGTGAGATGAAATTGACCTTTTCCTGCAAATACCCATTATACAAATGCATTGAGGCAGATGCCTAATTTGTGTCAAACTCTGACAAAAACACTTTTCTTGTGTAGTTCCCATATAAACAGTGCTTAATGTCAGTGTATTCAAATAGTGGCATAAATGCAGACATTCACAGGTTATGTTTATTAAAAAATAAATAAATAATTGATTACCGGTACATGTTTCTTCAAGAGAATGCTACAACGTTACAGGAAACTTTCCAGGTATATTCTATACAGTGATCCCTCGCTATAACGCGGTTTACTTTTCACGGTTTCGCTACTTCACGGATTTGCATCTTGCATTGTGTTCTGCATTCTGATTGGCTAAAAAGTCACTCCGCTTCTTCTCTACCTGTGTTTCAATAACGTTGCAGTTTAAAATGTACACGTACGTTAAACAGCTTGCCAAATTTAAATCACATACGTGCAAATTCTCTTGCAATTTCGAGTTTCTCTAAAACCCATAGAAAAAAGAGTGACAACAACTGCCAATCACTATGTTCTTCTCCTGAACAAACACACCTTCACCGCGGGCTTCAAAAGAAGAAAACACTGCAGAGCGGAGTCAGGATGCAGCGGCTCAGTCTGAAGAGCAGTGAAATACACCTGAGCCACTATTTGTCCCACTGTACTTTGTATTTTTTTCATAATCACTTTAAATTTTCTCCCGTTTAATCCAATACTCGGGTCGCGGTGGGCGGGGCTAATCTCCGCAATTTGAAGCCTTCTGTTCACATCGATGATTCAAATTATTATTTGACAGTACAGTACAGAAGTTATTTGTTGAAAAAAACGTTTCTCAGAGTACTTTGATTTTGGAAACAAATGCTTGAGCCAGTAAAATGGTTTGTTCTTTCTTTTCAATGTATAAAAGAGTATTTAATTGTAAAACAAAAAAAGATTCTACTTCACGGATTTTGCCTATCACGGGTTCTTTTTGGAAGGTAACCCCAGCGAAAAACAAAGGGTTTACTGTATTACAATTATTCAGTAGTTTGTTTTTGTTTATTCTTTATTGTTCAAATCGACCATTTTCATCATTTCTTTAACCAACTTAGCAGCCAACCTTTAGAAGAAATCTCACGTAGAACTAAACCTACATTTGAAAGGGATATCTCCATTGGTTCAGATGTTTCTGAATGCAGGGCAACATTTAAAATCTTTTATCCAAATTAATCAAACGATTTCCTGTGATCAACTTTTAACAATTCAAAACTCATTGACTTTAAATTTGTATTTGAAAAGTAGTTTGCTAAAAAAAAAAGAGCATATTGTTTCCTATGGTATCTAAACCACAATCAGACAGGTATTGTCTGAACTACATGTTAACACTTAACAATATTTTTTTTTTATTCAACAAATAGTACTAACTAGTGTTTGTCTTTGAAAATACCAACATTAACGCAGTAATGATCATATTTCAAGCACTATCTGTGACAAGTATGCTAACTTTATGTAAGATAATCCACTACTGTGCACATTTTTCTCAATGGTTTCCATTTGTTTTATCAAAATGTCTCTCCTCAGTTTTCATTACAGTTATGGCGTACAATTGCAGCTTCCATCATTCCTCTTCAAAGTGAACCGTTACTCCGAGATGACGAATCATTGTCCAGTAGTCTCTGGAGAAGGCAATGGTTTATGCCTGGTCCATTTTTTTTATTAAAGTCCAACCTCAATAATTTTTTGATCTATTGTAACAGCATTCCCAGCTGTTATTTTTGTCCAAAAAAAAAAAAAAAAACCCTGTTGTTTTTAAGGACATATAGTTTCTGCTGACTCTAGCACCTTAGCACAATTGTAACACGTGGCCTTTCTCCATACCATCTCTATCTGTTGCTTTCTATTTATGTTTCGGTTAGCTTTTCACACACCAAAAGTAAAATCCCAAATTATCAAGATGCCTTTGGTTTAGGAGGTAAAGACTGAAAATAAATAAAAAAAAACATATAAAAGTATATAAACATTATTATTATTAATTGAAATTTTTTATGTATTACTGCATTATAAACCTGTGATAAATGCATTATGATGTACATTTCTATATTTTATCTCTACTCTTTATCACTAAATTTTCCAGGATCAAATTTTGGGAAAGACTGAACAAGTTTTTTTTGAAAAGTTCTTGTTTTTGTCAACTTGAGTAAAACCCTTTTTTTTTAAATCTCTCGCTTTTGATGAGTGTTTTTTTTAAAACAATAAATGAACATATTCACCCCAATGACATTTTACTTTTCTCCCTTATCTGCACATGATCAATATTTTTTGTGACATAGTCCCAACGTCATCATAAATCACTTAAAGCCTTCTAAAAAAAAAATGTAAATCCTTTTAGGGAGATTATTTACCTGAGATTTACTCAGGGAAAACATTTGGAACTGCATAAATTTGAAATCGCCTTTGGTTTGCCCTTGGGCTGACATTATACAAACAAGAATGATAAAAGACGCATTATATTAAATATTCGTTCAACTCAAACGATCCCTCAACTTAGTGTGCTGCTTCAATATATAAACCAAGTCTGCGTTTGACCCTGAATCGTCTATAGCTGCTTTGGTATGAATCAAAGCAATTTGTTTTATTATACAAGCAAAATTTGCCAATTCTCTCCAATGTTACGTGAAAAATATTTAACAGCAAACACAAATATCTTTGTCTTCGGCTGTATGGAAATTGGGAGCGTGTTTTTTTTTTCAAGCCCTTTGTGAGATACTTAATTGAACATATTACTTTTCATCACTGACATTTCAAAGACTGCACAGACCTATACATCGATAAATCAGTTGATTTATGTTGGTATATGTAGTATTTGATAAAGAGAGAAGCGAGTCCTACACTGTGCCTGTTGCATTAGTTCAACAATTCATCTTGTTGTTGGCCCTTTAAGAAGTCGCTGCTTTTCCTGATTCTGTACAGCTTTGTAATGAATGCAGTCACACTGGATCTGAGTGGACAAATTCTTTGTGAACCAGCCATATTTGCATAGGACTTTTTAGTAAATGCGTGCCTATGTAGATGTATGCACACACCCAGCTCCCCACACTAATGAATGAAACCCCTGCATTCTAATCCATCAGATTAATTGGAAGTGCTTAGCCTTGGATTGAGGAATGTTTACACCTATGCAGTATGCAGTTGCTCTCAGCCTCTCTTAGCAATTTCTCTTTATGCTGAAGTAGAAACGTACAGAACACTGTGTTCTATAAAAAGAATATTGGGCTGTAAGGTGGAGTTGTGGTTAGTGCTTTCACCTCACAGTGAGAAGGCCCTGGTTTGAATCCGGGCTGGGACCTTTCTGGGTTGAGTTTGCATGTTCTTCTCATGCATGCATGGGTTTTCTCCAGGAACAGTCCAAAAACATGCTTCATGGACATGATTGGTGTCTCTGAATAGGTGTGAATGTGAGTGTATGGCCCTGCAACAGACTGGCAATCTGTTCTGGCGGGACCCCGCTTTTGGTTGAAGTATTGGAGAGGAAAGTGTTTGAACCTCAGGTTCAGGAGGAAGGGTGAAGGTTCTGTTCTTTCTGTAACACACTGGGCCAACTCTTTACCTTTGCCAGTATCCTCTAGGGATAGAGCCAATTCAGTCCCGGGTGTGTTCTCTGCATTAGGGATATATTGGTATCTGTTTGGGGGCATTTATTCCTTAAATGCAGCTTAGTTGACACGGTCAGGAGTCAGACTATGGAATTTATTAGCATAACTAAATGGTGAAAATCTTTGCAGTCTTTGAATCCTGTCTCTGCTGTTTCCAGATAATCTGTGCGCACCTGGGATATTCCAAGTATGAGTCTAAGAAAAGGTGGACTGACTCATCCAGGTTCAGAATCAGACACTTCTGAAGGTGGAGAAGAATATGTTTGAAGAGGGATTGAGGGTGAGCTTGACCAACAGATCGGTGTGGCATCTGCAGTACTGTGAACCTTGGATCATTCTGTTTTGATAAAGGGCAATGAGTCAGATAACAAAGCTTTTAAATCCCTGTTTCCCCCTTTATCTATGGCCATGATCTGTAAGTTGTGAGCAAGGTTAAGCCACAAGTATCAAATGGTGAAACAAGCTTCCTTTTACGGGTAGCTAAAGGCTTGGTGCAATACTCACTCGAAATCTACAGTTTAACAGATAGGTGGAGCCTGGTTACATAGATTCTGGTATGGTCCGATTAGAAGCCAACTTTTTTTGAAAACAGGCAAATGTGTGTCATGCTAGCCTTAATATTGAGGTCATTCTAGAGCTTAAAGATTGATGGTCAAATGTCAAACAAAATTTCAAACGTCACCGTTCTCCAATTTAAAAAATAATAATGATTCTTTCTTATTACAATCATCGGAAATATTAAATCTTGAAGATCTTTGTCAAACTGGACCACTTTGTTTTTTTTTGTAAAGATGTGCTGTTTTACATTGAGGTGAATGGAAACTGAGTTGCAAGCCACCAAGAGATCAAATGACATTACTCCAGTTACTTTTATTTGAAAATGTGTATCTGGAAGTCATTTAATAATAATAATAATAATAACAGATTGGATGTATCTGCGCTCAAAACGCAGATACATCCAACGTAATGGACACAATGGAAGACGCTCAAAGCGCTTCCATTGTGTCCATTACTCATTAACTCCTCATTCATACTTGGTGATGGTAGAGGCATGGCTACAGTCCCTCTGATTATCACCGGGATCATTCACACACATTCATGCTGGTCGGCAGTAGCATTAAGGGTCTTGCCCAAAGGCCCTCACTGGGTGATGTTAATTGCTCGCCATTGATATGGTAACTGCCCCCAGTACCATTGTTGATTCCCTTCCAGGAATTCCCCCCCTGGATTCCTGCGTGGTAGCCTTTCATCTTACCAACCGAGCTACCCAGCCATTAATGAGCAGGGGGGTAAAAAAGTATTTATTCGGCCATCAATTGTGCAAGTTCTCCCACTTAAAAAGATGAGAGAGGCCTGTACATTTCATCATAGGTATACCTCAACTATGAAAGACAAAATGAGAAGAAAAATACAGAAAATCAAAGCTTGATGCCTCCACCCCCATGCTTTACAGTTGAGATGGTGTTCTTTGGATGTAACTAAGCATTCTTTCTCCTCCTAACATTATGAGTAGAGTTCTTACTAAAAAGTTCTATTTTGGTGTCATCTGAACATAGAACATTTTCCCAATCCTCTTCTGGATCATCCAAAATCTCTCTAGTAAACTTCAGACGGGCCGGCACATGTACTGGCTTTAGCAGGGGGAAACGCCTGGCATTGAAGGATTAAGTCCATGGTGGCGTAGCATGTTACTGATGGTAGCCTTTGTTACTTTGGTCCCAGCTCTCTGCAGATCATTCACTAGGTCCCCTGTGTGGTTCTGGGATTTTTGCTCACCGTTCTTGTGATCATTTTGACCCCACGGGGTGAGATCTTGCAGTAGCCCCAGATGGAGGGAGATTATCAGTGGTCTTGTATGTCTTCCATTTCCTAATAATTGCTCCCACAGTTGATTTCTTCACACCAAGCTGCTTACTTATTGCAGATTCAGACTTCTCAGCCTGGTGCATGTCAGCAGTTCGGTTACTGGTGTCCTTGGAAAGCTCTTTGGTCTTGGGCATAGTGGAGTTTGGAGTGTAACTGTTTGAGATTGTGGACAGGTGTCTTTTATAGAGATAACCAGTTCAAACACGTTGCATTAATACAGGTAACAAGTGGAGGACAGAGGATCCTCTTACAGAAGAAGTTACAGATCTGTGAGAGACAGAAATCTTCCTTGTTTGTCGGTGACCAAATACTTATTTTCCACCTTAATTTCCAAATAAATTCTTTAAAAATCTGTGGTTTTATAGATTTTTTTTCTCATTTTGTCTCTATTTGTTGAGTTATACCTATGATGCAAATTACACGTCTCTCTCACCTTTTTAAGTGGGAGAACTTGTACAATTGGTGGCTGACTAAATACCTTTTGCCTTACTATATAATAAGCATAAACAGCATTGTTGCCATTTTATTTGGATCACATTTTTGATGTATTGTTGTGTGTTTTGTAACTGTTTGTATGATGTGGGACTACAAAAGTAAAATAGGTTGTAGCCATATCATTCATTCATTCATTCATTCATATTCTTAACCGTTTATTTTCTTTCGGGGTCACGGGGTTGCCGGAGCCTATCCCGGCCACTTGGGCGTAGGCAAGGAATACCCTGGACTGGTCGCCGGTCTGTCGCAGGGTGGAATATCCTCAATCACACGTCCATTCACTCTCACAATCACACATATGGACAATTTAGAGTTGCCAATCAACCTATGCAGCATGTTTTTGGACGGTGGGAGGAAGCTGGAGACCCCGGAGAAAACCCACGCATACACAGGGAGAACATGCAAACTCCACACAGAAAGGTCCCCCATTGATGTTGTGTTTTTTATGTCCCCCAGCCGGCATTTGAACCGGGGGCCTTCTTGCTGTGAGGCAAGAGCGCTAACCACTGCGCCACCGTGCAGCCCTTTTTGTAGCCATATCTCCTTAAAAAAAATGTATTTTTTTTTTTTTTTTTTTTTAAGGAGATTGTAGCCATATCTCCTTAAAAAATCCTTTCTTTTGTTAATTTGAAGTACGAATGTTTTAACATGAGGAAGAAAACGGATTTACTTCTTGAGAGACTCTAGCCTGTTTTTTATTTTTGAGAGAGTTGAGAGAAACCAGTGTTTTCTGCACAGTTTTCTAGTCATCCCTAGTCATGTGTTGGTCAGGTTGGTCTTTTATTACTTTAATCTCAACTAAAAATTATCCAGTTTTGTCATTTTATTCCACACTAAATGCTTTCCTGAGAACAGCAATACAAGCAATCAAACATGTATTACAAGTGGACATTTAAGCAAATGTAATTACTTCAGCTTTGAAATAGAAGGGATTCATCTATGTAAGGCTGACATAAAGGTTACAGCTTCTCATAGCTTCTTGAGAAGTGGTGGCAGTTTTCTTTTGCTGCAGAGAATTTTCCTATATATTTCCTTTTTCAGGCAGTTACATACATATCTTTGTCTGTTTTCTTTTTTAAATGAACCAGATTATAATTGTTCTTTGTTTTGATCTAATTTTGAAAGTATTGTATTTAGTTTGAAGATATTTTATAATGCAGAAGTTGCGGTTGCCTGTTTCTACTGTGATTAAAATGCAAGAACAGTCTAACCCATTTCTAAATAAAGACAAAACCAAAACAACGCCTCTCTCCTGTTTCCTGTGTCAGTCTGTGGAGAAGGCCTCTAGACAACTATTTAAAATTCCATCTAGCAGTAAATATTAAGGCGGATTGGAAATGGGAGATACGTTTCATCTATTGTCTTCTTTCGTTTCCTTTCAAGTGAACATTTTTTTATTTTCTCTTTATTGAAGCGAAACAGTATATCCATTCTATCCTCCACCTTTTTGTCATCCTCTATTCATCTTTCTATCCATATACACAGTGCCAGTCAAGTGGAAACCCAGACCTTGTGGGCTATAAACGTTGATACCCATAATCTATAGAAAATCTCAGCCTGGAACTTCTGTTTGCTTCATTTCCATAAAACTTCTGTTGCTATTTTTTTTTGTGGGCTTTCAACTCGCCATCACTTGCTGAGCATCAGGTAAATTAGGCCAGTGTTATCTTATCATTTGTGCAATTATTGCTTTTTGTGCGTGATTATTGAACTGCTATAGACTAACATAAATGAATCTCAGAGTCTGAGCTCAATGTTTACTGAGGCTATAAAAAAGATTTTGTTATTAACAAATAATTATATATATATATATATATATATATATATATATATATATACCCTATTGTTTATTATAAGTAATAAAAACTAGACTGTCTTTTTACCTTTATGTCTTAAACTATCATTTTTTTTGTCTACATTTGGTTATTCTTTGTCATTGTCAATTTTAATAATTGATGTTATTGATGCATTTTTGTTTTGTTTTTGTGTGTCATTTTTGTAACAGGAGGTCTTTTGGAGCTGGTGAATAATCTACAAACAAAATTTAAATCAGTTGTGCAAAGAGATATAGATTTAAAGCAGGTTTTGGGTGACTTATCAACTACCTGCATCAAAGGGAACAAATTTCAACAAACATGGAGAGCCATCACCAAACAGACGGAACAAATCTGGTTACACATCCAAACACAATAAAGCCCTCTGCTTTTATTTACTAAACCAGTGTGGCTCCACTGGTTTAATGTGCATGAATGTCCCGGTGATGGTCGGCGGGACCGTAGGCGTGAACTGGCAGCCACGCCTCTACCATCACCAAGTATACATGAGGAGTGAATGAATAATGGACTCATTGTTAGCACTTTGAGCGTCTGGAAAAGCGCAGATAAATGTAATCTATTATTATTAGTTTTTTTAAACCATAGATGATTTTAGTTATATGTAGGATATA
The DNA here is from genome assembly GCA_037389245.1 of Oryzias sinensis. Taxonomy (NCBI): domain Eukaryota; kingdom Metazoa; phylum Chordata; class Actinopteri; order Beloniformes; family Adrianichthyidae; genus Oryzias; species Oryzias sinensis. The sequence goes on from CM074490.1 coordinate 8,487,741, forward strand.
CGAGAGGCCAACAATGATGAGAAATCAATGGGGGTTCATACAAAACACTTTGGCTTATTTAGGCATATACCAACAAAACAGGACCTTTTTGTTTGCATTTCTGCAACAGTGTTAGAGTTCATGTCGTTGAGATCCTTAGTAGAACTTTGATTCAATGTTAAATGTCTTGCGTATTTTTTGTTATTTAGGTCTGATTAAACACAAATGAACAACTTGTCAAATGTCAGGTTTAAATCAATTATCCAAACTTTATTTCTTATGCACTTCTTGTACAGATTGAGCTGAATTGCTTTCCAACTCAAAATAGCACCCCAAACACCTATCCACAATAAAGACAAATAGAAAATGTCAATACAAAGTTAGAAAGAGAAACCAGTAAAAAATAAAAATGAATCTTTAAAACTCATTGTCAATTCTCAGAGAGCAAAATCTGATTAAATCAATTTTTAGATGTCACAAGATGTCACAGACACCTGAAATTTATGTTGTTGGCTAATTTCTGACCAAAGGGAAAATTCTTGATCCATTTTAATTAAACATCTGATTATCCAATAACTGCAAACTTAGTAGTTCATCTCTCATCCTTAAAGCTGTACAATTTGCTGTGACAATACATTGATCCCATCATCTAATTAGAAAAATGACTGATAAAAAACCTGTATTGCTACATTTAGCCTGCTTTGTATTATATTAAATAAATAGGAAAATGAATAATGTTCTTCATTTATCAGAAACAGCGTGTGGATAAAAATGTCTTAACACTAATGACTTCTTAAAACCCTGTTTTTGTTGACACAGCATGAGACTTTGCTCTGCTGGTGTTGTTTTACTGTTTTGTTGTTTTGCTTTAGTTTTATTTGGTGTTTTTACATTTTTATGTCACTTATTTATACCTGTTATCTTCCACTGTTTTAAACCTTTTAGCTGTTGTTTATGTTCTTTTGAGCTTTTAATGAGTGGCTCCTTGTTTGACTGAGATCATTTTAAGGCGTCATATTAAAAAAAACTTAAATGAAACTTAAACTCAAAATCAGACGGAAATCTCCTGAAACTGACTCTACCAAAGAAGGAAAACTTCATTATCAAAGATAAACCACAACTAATGCATTTAGTCATTTGAGCAAACACCAATAATCTATTCATTTGCATGATTCTTTTGCCAGAAAGTCCTTTAGGGGTTGAATCAGGCTTGTTGGTTTGTTCACAACTGAAGTAGATTGCAGCAGTAAAGAGCCTATGAGGTTATTAACCTTAAATTCTTTCGGGTCATTATTAATAAGGAAGCAGTACTTAAACCTTACTAACAACTACATCGTTGCAAATGGGTAACGTACAACACAATTACTCATGCGTCACAGCTGCGTGCAGCTTACATTAGTCTTTTGAATACTAGATAAGATAAGATGTTCTTTATTAGTCCCACGTTGGGGAAATCCTGCATTCCATTTTTATGTTGTTCCATGAAATGGCCACACAGGCTACTCCAAGACAGACCTACTCACCCCTTAAGATGCAGCCGCACCTCTCTACTACCCTCTATGGACCCGGATAACCCAAAAACATATAGGTCCATATAGCATCCATATAGGTCAACGCCCCGTACGAGTGTTTGAGCCCCGTCTGGCTCTGTTTTGACGCGTGTCAAATTTGCTGCTCGACGCCTGTCCAAAAGTACGCTCCAGCCGTGTATGGAACGAGCTCCTGTTTTTGCGTCATCACCACATCGAAGCATTGACTGTGTATTTGTATATCTCATATACAATCAATGCATAGTAGACACAAACGATGTTCAGAGATCAGGTTTATTTATTTGGAATCTTCTTCGCTTTCATGTGAATTGTTATCCTAAAGACACGCACACCTTTCTGTCTATGCTTATTTATACATTTCATGAATTCACTTCTACTAAATTGTCACTCGCTGTCTTTAAAGCTTCACCAGGAAATCTATTTGCTGCTTTTTCTGCAGTGCTCTTCTCAGTATCATCCATCTGCTTGTGCCATTCTCTAATTCGTTTAGGATCCAGCACTAAATGTCGTCCAGATTCCTCACCAGAATGTTCTTTGGTGTATGCCACTGCACGAAATTTAAATCGAATGAGTGTTTCTTTGCCATCACTACCTGATCACTACACTGGCTCACAATACAACAGACGTACATGTCGCATGACTGTGTACGGGGCGGAGGGATGGGGGCTTAAAGAGCCTGGCCACTATAAGAGACTGGCATCTAAAGTAACGAACACCTGTTAGACCCGGCGTTTATTGGAGATCAGTGTCAATTAGAGAATCCACTATTGGAATATATAGGATATTTACTATTAAATGCTCATTGTAAATATAAGTATTTATCTGATTCAGAAGTGGTTTTGATCAGAGAACATATGCATCTATTTCCTTTGGCTTTATGGCTTTGAAGGTCAAGTAGGCACAGGTTTAAAAACAGCTTATAACATAGTTTAGCCAATCACAAGCAAGAAATCATTGTTCTCAGAAAGTGCTGGGGGGCCCATATTATTGATTTTTATGACATGAGCCTGCAGCCAAGAAGATATTTGAATGAGAGCTGCATTTGGCCCCCTGGCTGGGCTTTGCATCATTGTAAAAAACGTTTTCTCTTTACCTATGCAGAATAGTCTTTGTTCAGCTTCCCATTAGAATGATAACCAGTCTCTTCACACTCTTTTTTTGAGCTTGTTGTTATGATTTGCTTGATTCATTTTCTATAGTTGTAACATTTTTACTTTCTTGTGTTTATGTGGAAGCTGCCGTTGACTCCGCCCATACACCTGTGGAGCAGTCACAGCTGTCTGCACTTTGCTGATTAGCAACACCGTGTTTAAGGAACTCTCACTGAGCCTTCAGTGTCCACTTGGTCTATTTCATGACTCGTTCTCTGCAACTATGCACAATTAGTTATGTGTTTGTTAATAAATTCCTCCAAATTGTGGCCTTTGAAGAAAGTTCTAGCTATAAGGAGAACATGTATTTGGCAAAAACTAAATAGATAACCAAAATGAAAAAGGATACCGTAAATTCCGGGTTATGAAGCGCACCCGATTACAAGCCGCACCTACCTATTTTCACGTGTTTAATTATTTTTGTACATACACAAGCCGCATCAGAATACAAGCCGCTGCCTCGACAAAGCACGTCCTGACTCCCAGAGTGAGCGTGGCTCATTTCCACACTGTGGGCGGGTACTGCCATGACTAAAGCTCATGTGTCTAAGTACACCCACATCTGAAACAGCATGGACCTCTATTCTGTTCACAAGTTCCTCAGTTATGGTTTTTTTTATTTTTTATATTTTTACTTATTGACAATCTAGGTATCATACATAAAATTACTAACAGTAACCATATAATCAACATTACATCCCTCAGTTATGATGAGGAAATTTACATCCGCGATCCCCCATTTCCCATGAGTCTTAGGGGCTAAAAGCGGGGCCAACGCCCGGCTCGCCACACCGTTGTACTTGTTTAAGAATGAGCAAGTAGCAGCAGTGCATGGAGGGGTGAAAAGGAACAGCTCTCCCTCCACTTGTGTCGCGGCAGCATTATGGTACTAACGGGGCTGGTTAAAAAATAAAATAAAGCAGCGGCGACTGAAAAGCGCGCGCCTCAGCGCGGCGCGTTCGTCAGAAGTTTTCTTTCACAACAAACACTGTTGCTCCGCCGACGCCTCTGCGCTCCGCGCTCGCCAAGCGGGCTCCTTGTCTCCCCTTCCTATCTGAAAAGCTCACACGGCGGCTGTGAGCTTTTTAATGCAAAATTCCGCTCAGTCCTTAGAAACCGTAAAAACGACCATATGGATTTGTGTTTCCAGTCGTGTCCCGACAAAATAAAGGCTGATGTTATTCACACATATTTACGTGCAGCCAGCCGAGTCACTTTGACTCAGAGGTAAATACACTTCTGAGCATGCGCTGTTCTCTCCGTCACGCAGCTGACCGGCATTTCCATTTACTGATGGGGGATTTTTTCACGCTGCTTTTAACGATTGCTTTTAACTTGAAAGCTTCATCATATTGTAGCGGCGATCACATGCACGTTGGGTCTAATGGCACCAAAGGATTCTGGGATGCGGCCGGGCATGCGTGTTTCTTTTTGTTGAACCATGACTGAAGTGTCTAAGACCTGAAGTGACGTCCATGCTGTTTTGCTGCTTAGAGGTGTGTTAAAAAACAAATGACTTGTATTTGGTATTAGATGGAGAATTCAAGCCATTCACCGTGTCCGAAAGTACGTACATGGCGGCCGCCAATTAAATTCATAAATTCGCCGCGTCACTGAATAAGCCGCAGGGCTGTAAGCGCAGGAAAAAAGTAGCGGCTTATAGCCTGGAAATTACGGTAATTAATTAAACTTGAGCGAATGTCCAAGTGGCCCCAGGTACGTCTGAGATCAAACTATAGGGATACATAAATATGTTGCTTCAGTGTAAAACCACCATAATATTGTACAATAAAAACAACTGAAGTGTTGCTGATAAAGGTATGGAACGCTTCAAGTTTTGTTCTGTTTAACACATTGGGCGGTGATGCTGCTGTTAGGTCTGGTGACAACCCTGTGTTTTATTGTTGGGGTTTGTTTTTAAGTGATTTATGTACTGTAAGCTAAAACTATGTGCTTTTTACATGACAGATATGCAGGCACTTTTTTTTTTAAAATCATCTCTGTTGTTCATAACTGTAAATAACATCAAACATTCATCTCACTTTGTTTTTGTTGGTGGGGCACTTTGGGGGCAACATTTTCCTTATGACTACAACCAAGATCAGGAAGAGAAAGGGAACACACAGACAGACTCTAGCTTAAGTTGCTTTCCAGGTGTCTTTTCCATATTTATACCTTTACAGTCTATAGAAAACACAAAATGAATGACTTTTCTTTTTCTTTTCACAGAGCTACATTCATGGAAGCAGCCAGGCTCAGTTCGTGGCAGAGTCACACATCATTCTTCTTTTGAGTATCCTTTCTTTATATCAGTTGTGTGTGTGTTTTAAAAATGTCTTGTTTTCTGAAGTGTTCTGTAAAATGTCAGACGGCTCATATTGCCAAAACCTTTTTTTTATTGTGGCCATCACCTTGAGGTAACAGTTTTGTGTTTGGTGTATTAGATATTTAGTCACCTTTGATAAAACACAAAGCATTTAAGTGTTAATTTTCCTTCAGACTTCCACCAGCAAGATGAAACTAACTGACAAAAAATACCAAGAAACTGACTTCTGTTAAAGGATACTTGTTTGAAAATCTACCTCTGGTAAGAAAATGTGTGTGCCTTTTGCTTTTTTGAGCATAACATGTTTGGCATTATAGATGTTTAAATGTGTATTTGAGGACCTTAGTTTGCTTGTGTACTTACAGAGCTGCTTTTGTGTATCTGTTGTGGAGGATACTGGTTATTCCAACTGTTGGGTCCATTCCCATCGGAAATGACTGGTTCAAGGTCACGCCTGCTGCACACACAAACATTTTTTTTTTTGCTCACATGGGTTCGCGGTTTTTGTGCCACCGTCTGACCACATTTAGAGAAACCACAAGGTTTCACAGGCAGACACGCTAGGACACCTCCCTTTGCTGCCTGTGCATCTTATGAGAATCCTTCAGCCCGTTTCTGCATGGATAAATGAGTTTTTGTGCAATTCTCCACTCTCAACTGTATTTATCCATCCAGCCATTTAATTTCTACCTCATTGTTAGAGGAGTTGATGTTATAATTTTTTTCTTCATTTTATTTTAACATTTTCACAAAGACTTCTAGGGGGTTCAATGACTAACTTTGTTGAAGTGCATTCAAACTTGGAACCTTGGAAAGGGTTACAAAAGCATCTCTAAGAGTTTTAGATTCCATCGACCCAAGCTTACACATATAATGCAGTTTGCCAATTAAAAAAAGAAAAAGATAAGTGGTAGCCTTGTTGTAAAGTTGTCAAAAAAAAACAAAGCCCTAAAACTGCCTTACCAGCTTACAAAGCCAAACTGGTTGTCACAACTGCTCTTACAGCTAAATACAGGCTGTTTGCTGTCAAAACATGGGCAAACCTGTACAGGGGAAGCAGGTGGCCCGCAGAGAATATTAAAGACCCATCGGTGAGCATGCTTATGCACATTTCTTCCTACGAGATGCTGCAGGCACATTGCCCTTACACCACAATCTAGTTGTTAGTGAGGTGTACCGGTAAATACTGGTTCCTTGTTGACCACGCACAAATGCTGCACGCACTGACTGGGTGTAACGGTAATACGTACGAGCCCATAGGATGCCAAAATAATCTCCATACAAACTAAACGGTTGAATTTTCTCATTTCTAACACTCAGGCTGCAAACACGGAGCCAGCAATGGGCGCACAAGGAGCGCGCCTATCACTTCCTCTACGGCTCCCTTGCACAATGTACATGATTTGGGGGTGTTGAGAAAAACTCAAAAATCTGTTTGACACGCCTGCGCCACACATACTTCACCATTTCCTACCCAAAGGTGTTGTTTAAGTGTTTGCTACAAGCTCTCGCCTGCAGCATGCCCTGTGAAAAAAACTGTACATGAACATTCTTGACCTATGGGTTCAGGAGTCGTCTACGATCTTAAAGGTTCCAGCAGACCACCTTCATGTCCCGTACAGATTTGTCATTTTTTTGCCTGCAGAGAGCCCGTATTCACCCATAAGGACAGCTGTGACTTAGTCATTGTTTATTGGGAAACATCTGGGGAAACTGTGCAGGTGCTTTTAGGTTAGTAGATGATGAGTTTGTAAAAATAAAAATCGCCTTTAAACATTCGTGTCCTGCAAAATTAGGGCAGGTTTCTCCACAATATTCTATTTTTTAAATTATGGTTTTATAAGCTGGAACCCCAATTTATATATATACAAAAAAAAAAAAAAAATACTTCAATTCAGTTCAACAGTGGGCCCAGAATCTATATTCTATGAAAGTTTATTGTTTCTAATGGAATTATGGAAATGAATACACTTTTACATGATTCTCTAATTTTTTTTGAAAGGATCCTTTACTTCACGATACACTTACCACACGCACAGCAATCCATGTTTATCAGCTCCCTTGAGGTGGCTGTTCAAGCCTCAAGTGAGCTGCAGGAAACGCACGTGTGCCCCACTGAGGATTCAGCCCCTCCTATTTAAAACCCCCCACAGGCCTAGCCAACCCAAAGAGCCACAGCACCTATGAATCAACCCTCTGTACGAGTGCATGCAACTAAGGTTTTAATGAAGTAAAAAACAAGTATTTAAAAAAAATAGTTGGGAGATAAAAAAATCAAGATTTGGCTTTTTTCTTCTTAAAAAAATGAGAGAGATCTGTTATGATCATCATAGATTCAATTCAACTGTGAGAATGTTAAAAAAAATCAGGGAAATGTTATTGTATTGTTCAGGAATTTATTTGTATAATGGTGCAGAAAATTAGGTTTTGAACTACTACAATAAACCATCGTACAGAGTTACTGCCAAATACTTTTTTTGCCCCAACTGTATATTTGAGCATAAAAAAGCATGTTAAAAATGCTGGTTTCTAAGAAAAAGGTCAAACATTTGTCCGTGAGCCCACTATTATTTGAATAAAAGTGAAGGATGGTAGCTTTCATCAGTCAGTGTGTTTCGTTGTTGTGAAGTGTGCTGTGTTGATGTGTGCACTCGACTTTTGTTAGTTTATCTCTGCAGAGCTGACACGAGCATACTTTTTGAGCCTTTGAAAAAATAATTGAATTTGAAATCCATCACGATGCTTTCCTTCTGAGGCTTCAGCTCTGCTGCTGTGTACTACCACAGATTTGATCCCATAGTTTCCAGAAAGTTGAACCTTTCTTCAGGAAGAGTAAAAAAGAAAAAAAACTTGATGAACTATTAATTGTTGTTTTTTTGTTGTTTTTTATTTATTTGAAAACCCTAAAGTTTACTATTTCACTTATTGTTTGTTCCTTGATATACACTCCAAGTTACATTCTCTTTCATTTGATTTTAAGCATTAATCTAATAAGTGGGAATGATTTTCAAGTGGCTGGGATAGGCTCCGGCAACCCCGTGACCCCGAAAGGGAATAAAAAACGGTTAAGAAGATGAAGATGATGAAGATTTTCAGATTCTGTGATTGCGTCATGTTGTGCCCTGCCTCCTGTTTTGATTTTTTCTTTTTTCTCTGCAAAGAACTTGCTGTCCTTGCATTCTGGTTGAGTGTGCCTTATATGAACTCATCTATACATGCATGTGTATGTTTAAAGTTCTTTTCTGGGTCAGGATGTATTTTCAACCTGGTACCTCTCATATTTGTGGCCCGTTTCCTTGACAACCCTGTCCCAGATGCTGCAATCACCATGGGGATGGTTTTGCTCAATGAAGCTGCTACCTCCAAGGGTGATGTTGGAAAGAGGAGAAGTAAGTTGAAAAATAGCTATTTTTTCTCTTTCATATTGTGTTTATATTTCTTGGTCCATTTTATACTCCACTAACTATCTCTGGAAGGGATGCATCGATTGCCCCGCTGATAGCTGTAATTGACAGATTTTTCAAGCTGACCGTTGACCAGAAAATCATCAGGCTCTCAGAAACTTCTTTCAGTAAAGTGAACACTTCATTGGGATGGCCTCAGGCAAGATTGTGTTTGAATTTTAACAAAAACTTATACAACTTGGACAAAACACTTCTCTTTGCCTCCTTGCTTCTTCACTTATAAGAAAAACAAATGATAAATTTAATTTACAATTTTTTTACTCTAAAAATATTAACTGTAGTTACACAAGTTGGGTATATATATCTCACATCTAGTCCATTTAGACTGATCGAATGGTAATGGAGAACCAACCAGACATTGTAGTGGTGGATAAAGAACAGAGGAAAGCCGTTGTGGTGGATGTGGCAGAGCCAAGCGATGGGAACATCAGGAAGAAGGAACATGAGAAACTGGAGAAATACCAGGGACTCAGAGAAGAACTGGAGAAAGCCTGGAAAGTGAAGGTGACAGTGGTGCCTGTGGTAATTGGAGCACTCGGGGCAGTAACCCCCAAGCTGGAGGAGTGGCTACAACAGATACCTGGAAAGACCTCAGAACTCTCAATCCAGAAAAGTGCAGTGCTAGGAACAGCTAAGATACTGCAGGACCCTCAAGCTCCCAGGCCTCTGGTAGAGGACCCGAGCTTGAGTGAGAAACCACCCAAGGAGGGTGAGAGGGGCGTTATTGTATTATAGGTAATGCAACATAATGCAGGAGTTGCCCAGCCAGTTTGATGGATTAATTAACATCATAATAATAGAGTGCAAGTCAGTGCTGTTGCATAAAAATTAAATTTTGCTTGAAAAAGTGCAGTAAGTTAAAAGAGTTGACGGATGCTCTGTTTTACCGGTAAGTGTTTTGTTTTTGGGTTTGCCAGAAACCAGTGTCCACGTTCTCTGAAGACTTCCTGTTTAATCAAACACTTAAACAGTCTGGCCACCTTTAAGTTACTTTTAAAGCAAATAATCATGATGTGTCTTATAGTCTTCCTCAATATTTCGCGTTTTTTTTGTTTACATATAGCGGTGCTACAGTCTTTTACACATAATATTGATATTTTGGCTAATAGATATTTTCAACTGTGACTATTCCTAGATCTTTCACATCTCGTTCCTCTCATTTTTTTTTTTTTTTATCTGTCGTCTATCGGGTGTATTGGGCCAGTCCACCTCTGCTAATTCCAGCAACATAAAGGACCCATCTGCAGATTGCATTAGCATTATTGCAGCACTAGAACTTTCTACATGGAATCTAAACAATGTCTTTGGAAGCACACAGCTCAACATGCAAATTCAATAAACTAATCACATAATATCACAGAGAGAAGTCATCAGTCATTAACAGAGTGAGGATTAGGCTTACATTTTTGAATAATCAGCGGTTGTGGGTGTTAAATCCCTTGCGTACATTTCCCATACTGAGTGCAACTAGACAAAATTATCTGCTGCTGCCACAGGCATTTGCATCAGAACTCTGAGCTCTCGCTCTATTAGTCAGCATGGGAGTTACTAAATGGGGACATAGGAAGGGTCATTGAATGGGATTTACGAAAAAAGGTGAAGAAGGAATGGGTAAGATTGAGTCGGGGGGGAAAAAGGGAGAGCGATTGAAGAAAAGTTTTTAACGTTCCATCCAGCAGGATTTATTGCATAAAAATACTTGTTTTGCTTCCTGATCCGTTTGTAGACGGTTGTAGTTTATCTTTATGTTAAAAATGTTCTATTTCCATTGAAAAATTAGCTTTTTGCTCAAATTTTAGTAAAAGTAAGAAACTAACTCCACAAAAAGATAACACATTAGTAGCCACTGATTGTTCTTTTGTATACATCTTGCATAAAGTTAGTGTGGAAATTTCTATGATTAAAACAAACACTAAAATCCTATTTGGGGTTTTCTTTAAGTGTTCCTTTTCTGTTTCTCTCAGTGGTAGAATTGCAGCTATTTTAGTAAGGGGTGATCGGGATCCGATCCCGTAGTTTCAGGCTCAATTGGAATCTGATGTTGTATACCAATCAGGGATTGGATGTTAATTGTATTCTCATTATCAGTGCTTTATATTTCAGGCTTATGATTGCAGATAAATATTCTACTTGAAGTCGGCGTATCATAACCAGATCACGAAGTTATATTTCAAAAGAATAAAAGATCAGGTTTTTGTTTCTTTTTAATGAGAATGTCTACAAAGTCCGGCAAAAAAGTGTTAAAACAAAATCCATAATGTCTCAAACAACCCAAACTGATAAAGGGTAAAAGTATATTAACATGAGCTAGTTATGAATACTCATCATATCTATGCTGACATTACTTGAACATTACAGGAAATTTCCCCATCGTGGGACTAATAAAGGAATAGCTTATCTTATCTTATCTTAAAAAATAAGCCTCAATACTCTAGGAATTTTTAATGGAGTCATGAATCACATCTGATCAAAAATGTTCAATAGTTCTGAAGATAATAATGCTACAGCCAACATGCTCTCACAACTAATTAACACCTATTTTACTAGTTCATAATTAACATTTTTTTCTAGTTGATAGTTGCTATATTTTTGCGCAATTGTGAGAGCTACTTGTTATGTCCACAAACATGCAGGTCTAGGGCTGGAGGGTACCGTAACATAGAACACACAATGGTTGACTTTTAAGGTTTTTATTGGATAAAGGAAGGAGGGGGAGGTAGGGACCAAGGTTGGGCCAAAGGCATGAAATAAATAGAAAAAAACACAGCCTGGCTATCACCATCCTAAAACAAAAACAAGAAAATAAAAGTCTCAGTGACGTATCTACAAAAAGGGAATGAAAACATACAAGAGGTGGCACCAACCAACTTACCGAGTGCGAATAACAGAAGATAAGCTACATGAAGTGTACAGGGTACCCTGTCTCACCTATCCACAAACCTCCCACACTCCAGCATGAAGGGGACATAAGCATTCATGTGAAAGTTGTGGTCAGGAAAGAGCCCCCTTTCCCAGTGATCCACAAGAGCTTATATGAAAGCCTGGTGGCTGGCTGGGGGGCCTGGTTGGACAGCTCGTCAGGTCTCCACCAGGTGTCTTCACTAAGCACATCCAGAGGAAGGAAGAAGGAAAGACACTGAAAAATCCCTGCATGTAACACTACTTCACAGAAGAGCTCAGTTAAATGAGAAAAGGTTAATAAAATAAAAAATAGGGGAAAACTAATCTGTGGATAAATTTGTTCATTTTTTAAATGTGATTAAATCGGATTGGAACTTGGTAAATACAGATGCTCAAAATGAAATGACTCGAAATCAGATCAGGGCCAAAAAAAACCTGATCGGGACTTTTCTAGTTATAGAGCTTAATCTCAATCCTTGAAACTTTTAATTTTTAAGATATTTATGCTCAGCACTGAGCTGCATTTTACCCCATTGTCCAGCTGCGCTGTAGGTGAGTCTTGGGTATCTAAGCAAATCCACATCAATGTTACTTCAAGTAGGTCAAACTCCTGAGCTCTGCAGTGTTATTATGCATGTTTTAGTGCACCTTTACCTTCACTTACTCTGCATGTTAGCTTTAAAGGTTAGACTAATTTTGACTTTCTCCTGACAGTCGGGCTCCATTTTGCATCCTCTGCACAAAAAATATGCACAACAGTTCATGCTTTACACAGGCCTAAGCTTAAAGACATGATAAATGTCCCTGGAGCAGATTTACATCTTTCAACGTACAAAGGGCTGTTTAGATTGAACAATCTTATTGTTTAGATTTTAAAATGTGTTGTTTGTGATGTCCTGTTTTGTAATGTACTTTGAAGATTCACAATTTATGAACAGACTGAAAAGCCCTTTTGACTTTGGTTGGCAGAAATAAGCAAAGGCGGTTTTATTTATAAAGCACCTTCCATGCACTGAGGCAATTCACATTCAAAGAGCCTTACAGGGATGCAAAAGCTTTGCCAACATCCTGAAAAATTAAATGCAAACATAATATAATGAGAAAAGGGCATAACTGAAAAGCTAAAGCAAGACAGAATTGGGTTGTTTGAGTCATGTCATATTTCCTTTAACCAATTCCTAATCATAGAATAAGCTTTAAAGGACCATTTAGCTGCAAAGTCTATTCATATGAGATGAGCTTAACCTAATATGTTCAGAGGCTTCCTTGTTCTGTTTTTACAGACGCATATATTACAGTTTGAAGTGAGCCAAAGCCTTCAGTTGAGAAAGGGATTAGTACCTTTGTCAGAAAAGGAAACTATTCATCTAAACAACTGGTCAATAAACTGTGGTTATATATTAGTCCACATATCGGCATGCTTAGCACATGTGCATTTGTGAACGTCATTATCCACGGATATACACTCGGAGGTCTGCATTATTGATGTGCAAAGAAAGATGTGTCCCTCTCAACTCCGTGAAGATGCTTGAGCACTTGCACACGTCCTGCTGTGGACGTACGGGGATATGGCAGGTAGTGAAGCATGATTCCAAATGTCCTTAAACGCATTTAAGACTGCGTGTTCTCAAGACCATCATCGCAATACAGTTCACGTTTACAACAGTTCCGTCTCTCTTTAATAGGTTACTTTTTTAACCTTTATTTTAACCCAAATTACAGCCTCTCAAAAGTGCGGTTTTCTCAGCAGGGAACGACTAATTGACCTGTGCTGCTGATGCCCTTCACAGCACTCTTAAGAGCACACGTTTGTGCTGCAGAAGTGTGCATGCGAGTATCTCCATGTGCTTCTCGGATTAGTACTTGAATGTCAACTAAGCTGGGGTCTCACACACATACGCACACTCATCTCTGCCACAGTGCAAGCGCTTAGATTCGTTCGGCGAATTGTAAATATTTCTCTACACTTGGACAGAGACCGAATGAAAGCGGAGCATTTATGGAGTGGCTGACACTGAGCGATGGCAGCCATCGTTGTCTTATATATGCACGCATTACCACATTGCCACACACAGAGGATGCAAAGCATCCGAGCCCCGCACATAGACAAAAACTGACACTTAGAATCCATCTTACAGTTTCTCAGCTAAAGCGTTTGTTTTGACACTTCCGTTCTCTCCTTCTCTCCTATCCACATGCTCTGAAAACCAAATCTCACAACTCAGTCTCTAGGAGAGCTTCTCGTCCTAATCCCTGATTAACAATATCAGGTGTTGGTGACGGTTTAATTTAACACAAGGATTGGACCTTGCATAAGAGTGTGTGCATTCATTTTTTACACCAACACACAGAGACACGTAATTTCTCCACAGATTAGCAATCATGTTTATGTATACTTCACGTTAGAATGGCCACTAAGGAAATAAAATGCTAATTGCTGTGAATATAATTTTCTGCTTGACAGCAGATTTAAAAAGAAACCGGTTGTGGCAGGTACCTGAATGATTAGAACCATGAATCAAAAGTTCTTCCAAATTTTGAATTTAAAACACAGATACATCACATAAACAAGTTTTATGAAGATGTTGTTTCGTCCCACTTTCCAGAAACCTCTCTACATTGTTGTAAGAGATCCACTCTTGATCTCTCCAAGGGGATTGATAAACTCTTGGTTTTATTTGTTGGTAGCAAATGTATTGCTCATACTCTTTGCTCCAGCAAATTCTATGAATTTTCAGTTAGATTGGTGTTTGGGTGGAAGGCTTCTCCCTCTCCTCTCCGTCATCCTTAAACTAGTTTTGTAGTGCCAACCTGTGAGGAAAGCCTTAATATTTTAACTTAGAGTTCTGCAACTTTCAACACTTGAATTGCCATTCAGGTCGATATCTCACTGACAACAACCCAGAAGGAGCCTCAAAGTCTTTCTCCCCCCTCAGAAAAATAAGTAACTGATTTGGATTTAGGTTATTGTTACTATTATGATAAACATAAATGAACAGTTTTATTTGTTTTTTTTATTTCGCATTAAAAAAAAAACAAGTTAAAGAAAAAACGTTTTTTTTTTCTTTTTTTTTTTTTTTCAAAATATTAATAACTTGACTGAGAACTTGACTTCTTTTCAAAATAAAAGACACCCTGTGTCACATAGGATCATCTCAATGCAGCAAATGCAGCAGGAGGTAGTCTAATGTCAGCAATGATTAAAAAAAAAGCAAAAAAATGAGAAGAAAAAGTTTGCTGTTAGTGGTGCATCTATAATGTGTAAATCTTATTAAATTAAATCATTTATTCAAAAAGCCAAAGTCCCATTAGTTGTTGCACACCTACGTAGGTCTGTGAAATTAGTTTTCCCCATTTACGCATCCTTTTGGGGTGCGATGAGCTGCAGACACAGCTGCGCTATTTAGTGGTTTGACCCCCAACTTCATGCTGAGTTTCAAGCAGGGAGGCATTGGGCCCCATCTTTAGTCTTTGGTATGACTCCACCGTGGATTCAAACTCACAACCTTTTCATTCCTTCAGTCTCAGTTGGTATTTTTCAAACCATAAGGTCCACTCAAAATCCTTGAATTTGTTCAAATATAGGAAATCGGCCTCATAATACAGTGGGCCTTATGTATGAATGCTGGTTGTGCTTACTGACGTCAGGGATTTTTTGTGGGACACAGTGCTCTAAAATCTTTTTTAATACAACTTGTGATAAGTACGATGGAACACTGTTAACAAAGTCTGTTCAAATCTGAAGTCTTCCCCTACGGTTTCCCCCTACCCCTATTTTTATCCCTCCATGGAAGAAAAAAATGAAAAAACAGTGTTTTCAAAATCGGATGACACTACCCCTCCATGAATACCTGCTGGTGAGCTATGTTAGCGTGTAGCTGCCAGCGCTCGGAAAATAAAAGTCATCAGTTTTAGAGCCTTAAAAAGTCATGCAAAGACAAAAAGTAATTACTTACATTAAAATGTAAACCTCCTTGTTTTAGAGCACACCCACATGGAGAAATGCATTTCCCTTCCGCAGCAAAGCGTGATGCTGAACAGCCTCCTAGCGGCGGGATACCCAGTCCTAAGTCACTATGGCTTTTCCTTAAAATCAAGTGCAGACACCACTACAGCTTCAAATGCTCTTACAATTGGAGGGGTAGGGAGAAGCAATTGGAATTGGGGTTTTCTGTAAAGCAAACCTCTTAGGTGTTTCTGTTTACTTCAGCCAGAATGTTTTTGTGTCTTGTAGCATCATTGTCAGAGCTGTTTTGTGATGTTTTCTTCAGTTTCTTTGCACATTTCCTTTGACAGGGCTAGGGGTAGAATTCAAATTCAGGCTGAAACTTATTTTTTTTTTTCTTTTTTTTTTGCTTTAATACTTAATTGCTTATTACTTTACATGTACTTTTTAAACTAAAAACATTTTATTTTTCTTTAACCTGAGTGACAATGGAGAAATAAAAGCGACATGTGGCTCTGGAGCCTCAGGTTGCAGACCCCCGCTTTAAATAGACAGTAAGCCACAAAACTCCAGTCATTTAGCTATTCATCAACGGCAGGTGCTGCTTCAGGACTCTCCCACATCCCACACCTACTACAGCAGTGCGGGCGCCACACTTTATCACACAACTCAGCGTGTCAGGTTTGTGTTAGCTTTAGTAATTGTCCTTCCCTGCTTTGCTTTTGTCTTCTGCTCTGAGCACTGGATGGTAAAGCCCCTGCTTGGCTCAATCTATAGAGGGAATGTAGTGAGCTAACAGACGGCTGTGGTGCAGCGGCAGGGCGGTCGACCTCTAATCGAAAGATTGCAGGTTGCCCGCCCAAATGTCGATGTGTCCTTCGGCAAGACACTGAACCCTAGCTTCTCCGAGGTGAAAGGTTGGTGCCAATGTCCAGCAGTGGAGCCGCCATCAGTCTGTGAATGGGACTGTGACTGTAAAGCGCTTTGGGCCTTCGAGGAAGGAAGAAAAGCGCTATACAAGTATACGCCATTTACCACGTGCTACTACTGCTAATGTGCCTATTTCAATGGATTAGTGTGCCGTTTGGGTTTGAACTGCCATTATGAACACGACTCTGCCAGCATTTTTACAATTGGTTGGGATATCCACAGAATATCATTAGCTATAAATCCAATGTTTGAACAGGCCATTTTGTCTGATAGTCTGATGCATGGGATGCAAAGAGAAATACAAACATGTCAATTCAAATGCAGTTTTTAGGGTCTAAAAAACCATGTTTTTTTTAGACCAATACGCTTTCTGTAATTTTTGGTGTTTAACCAGTGAGTTGTAATCTGTTTTTGACTGTGTTCATTTCCATGCCAACACTCTGGTCTTTTCCTAAGTTTCCTGAATAAGACACTACCATCATGGCAAAAATAAACTCTTATGTCAGATAAGCCATAATCAGAATAAAACATGCTACATGCACCAATTGTCATTTGGAGTTTTCTTTTAAACACTTTGCCTGGCTAAAAGTTTTTAACCTGACACTGCAATAAAAAATAAATAAATAAAACTAAACTAAACAATGTGTAGATAACTCAGTCCATGGGTGTTAATTGTGTAATATTGTTCTAAGACAGAATGACATGTAAGTAATATTTTAATGGTACTCAGGAAATGCATTTTATTCAGAGTATAGAATGACTGCAGCACATTTCTAAGTGTAGATCTTTAAACAAAACCCACTTCATGACAAACACTGACCTTCTCTTTTGCTTAGGATCAAGCCCTTTACATGAGCTCTCTTTAGTTGAAAAACGATATTGAAAGATGTCTTTTAGCTTTGACTTTTTTAATTAAGCACTTATTTTTAAGACTTTCAGTTTTGTTTCTATTCACTTCTTTCCTGTTGCCAGAACTGAGATGACACCAAACTGAGATATTAGCCATATTTCACATGTTTTGTATGGTCTGTATTGCTTTTATCAGTGCTTCTTTTGTCTGTTCTGCAGTTATCTGCCTGGTGGGCCTGGGCCTGGTGGTGTTTTTCTTCAGTTTCCTGCTCTCTATCTTCAGGTCTAAGTACCACGGTTATCCATACAGGTGACTACAGCAATGTTTAGTTTTTATCTAGATTTAATCAACACCTCATTTCAAGGCAATGTGCAGTAATATTAAACTAAATTTTTATGATTTCTCCGTCTGCCATTTACTGAGAGGCTGTTGGGGAACAGCATAAAACAGATTTAGCCTTTGTTGGATTGTTAAAAGCAAATTGAACGAACTGTGTTTGTTTTTTTAGCTACTCAGTTGTGAACTCACTAAAAATATATAAGCTCTTGATTTATAGACTTCCAATCACAAATGAGACTAAAGAAAGTCATTTTGAAGCACCTTCAGTAAAGATAAATTCATGTGATAAATTCATTAGATAAATATTTTTGAATAAATTAGTTTATTTGAAAATGAGTCACTGATTCTTCATGTTATTCCACTTGAAAAGCTGAGAGACGCCTTTGATGTTCAGTATAGGTACTCAACTGTGTAAATAAAGAATCCAGGAAGTCACATTTTATGATTTTTTTTATTTTAACAATTTGTACATTTTTGCAGAAACTAAGGATTTGCTCGATAACAAACGTTCACATCGATACCCTGGTTGACAGTGAACAAATATTTCCTGTAGATCCTCATGAGTTTTGCACAAACTGTAGCTGCTATTTTGGTCCATTCTTCCATGCAGATCTTCTCTAGAGCTGTGACGTTTTGGGGCTGTCACTAAGCAACACAGACTTTCAACTCCCTCCACATTTTTTCTATTGGATTGAGGTTCAGAGACTGGATGGATCACTCCGAAATCTTAAAAGCTAGTGCATCGTTGTCCGGACAATGGATTTAGAATCATTGTTATGCTGGAGTATCCAGGTTTTGCCCAAAATCTCACCATACATAGTCCCATTTTCTTAATACTGAAGTCATCCTGTCCCTTTTGGAGAGAAGCAGCCACACAGCATGCTGTTTCCATGATGTTCTTGGGATGCAACTCCACATTTTTCCACCCCAAATATGGCGAGCAGCGTTTATTCCAAAGAGCCCTATTCTGGTGTTGTCTGACCACATGACAGGCCTTAGGCCGGCCTGGACATATGCTGGCTGAAGCAGCAGGACCTTTGGAGCACTGCAGGATTTGAATCCCTGAAAACGAAGTTCATTACTATAGTAACCTTCGTTACCATGGTTTCAGCTCTCTTCAGATCATTAACCAGTTCCCTTGTGTAGTCCCAGATCATTAGAACACCCACTAAGTGAGATATTTCATGGCGCTCCAAGTGGAGGGAAATTATTGATCTTGTATTTCTTCCATTTTCTAATAATTGCTCTCTTCTCTCCAAGGGGCTTGCTTTTTGTACATTGGTTTATCCCAGTCTTGTTCAGGTCTACAATCTTGTCCCTGGCGTCCTTAAACAGCTCTTTGGTCGTGCTCATGGTGGAGAAGTTACTGTCTGACTGTTTACGGTTGTTTTTTATACGGTTCAAACAGGTGACAATAATACAGCTAACCTGTGGAGGATAGAAATGCTTCTTAAAGAGGAAATAACAGGTCAGTCAGGGACAGAACTCTTGCTTGTTTGTCGGAGCTAAAAGCTTATTTTCTGCTCCACTATACACATAGATTCTCTTTTTTAAATGTAATGTGATTTACTGGATTCTTTATTGACATTCTGTCTCTCACATTTAAATTGTATGCACATTACAAATCTCATTTTTACAAGTGAATCAATATTTTTGCCCCAACTGTAGAGTAATTAATGGCTGCTGATGCTATTTGTGTAACTTAAAATCAAAGAATAATTGAATAATCATACATATTCTATGTACTTTGCAATTGTTTTTTGCATCATAGGAGGAAATAATTATATGAACCCACATTGAGCTTACATGCTGATATGGGAATATCATCCCAAAAATTCCTGCATCAAGAAGAGATTGTTGACATACAAAGACTTCTGTGATTACCCATATCCCAACGACTACGGTCATGGTTGGGGGAAATCCAGGAGATTTGATTCTGAATCTTCACAGTAACATGGAAGTATAACAGAAGTATTCATAACATGAGTCGCTTCATGATTCTATTTACCAGCTGACAGGTTGCTGAGTTCCAACTCTGCCAGAATGTTCTCCCTGCATCACAACCTTTAACCTGGATCCAAACTCTCTTCAGGGATTTGGAGATGCCGCTTTAGCAGGATTCATGGCTGCTCTTTCCGTTTATATCTTAGGGAGTTGTAGAACATCTCACTCACACCAAACAGTACCAGTTCTTGTGGGTATGTTTGAACCCCAAAATCAAGCATGATGGGTCCTCAGAACAACTTGTTACAACCCTGATCTAAAGAAGATGGATCACATAAAGAAAATGTTGAAAGCAGGAGGGGTAAAAGGGGAGGGCGGCCTTTTATCTGGGTGACGGATGCTGGGAGTGAGACAAATTGAATACAGAACTAATAGACTCAAAAGACTGAGACGAAACAAAGTATGGAAATGTCTGTGAGTTTATTAACATTGGTTTTATGCAGTAAAAATGCAGCTACTTATCAATTAGAAAACTATCAAATAACAGCCAACAAAAAGGAAGCCAAACAAGAACCAAAACACAGAAGCAAATGTAAGAATGGGGAAACTGCAGGAATCCGCTAAATCCGGGCTTGAACAGACTTTTAGGCCGAGGCAGACAGCAGGGGCAGGCTGACGAACAGAGTCCTTCCAGGAAATTCAGCCACCATTGGAGCAGGGGCTTCTGGGAGCTTTTGAACCTCACTCCCAGACCGGTGATTGGTAGAGGAGAAGGCAGAGCTGATTCCTCCTTGACACTCCTTGTTTGTGGCAAGGGTGAAGCTGGACCTGTGCAGGAGCTGAAAACTGGCACAAGCACAAATTCAATTCAATTCAATTTTCAATTCAATTTTATTTGTATAGCCCAAAATCACAACAAGAGTCGTCTCGATGGGCTTCGAAGTAAAACATGAACTCAAAAGGATCATGAATACAAAGAGTTCAATAGGATAACTAACAGTTATCCTATTGTAAAACAGCAGTAACAGTCTTCTTTCTAACTGACTAAGCTATACTGGACATCTCTGCCCTTAGACCCCCCTTCGCGGTAAGGAAAAACTCCCAAAAAAAATGGATTCCGGAAAAAACGAAGAAACCTCAGGGGTGCCCACATGAAGGAGGGATCCTCCCCCAGGACGGACAGGCGATGTACCAGAACTCTTAGAGAAGAATTAACTTATCTAAATCTATAACTACATATTTAAAGTCCAGCAAACGAGCTTCATCTAGTCGTGGTTGTGGGGACAGTCAAAGGCGCGAGTCGAGCTGGAGACAGGAACCACTGCCAGCAGCAGGAGCAAAGACGAGGTACTCGGTCAGGTACAGAGCAGAGACGAGCCAGAGACAGGAACCACAGCCAGGTGTAGGAGCGGGAGCAAAGGCGAGGTAGACGGTCAGGAACTGGAGCACGGATGAGCCAACTGGAGTCTGGAAGCACTCCCACTCCCCAGGAGGGGAGAGGAAAAGAGGGACAATACATGAATCGCACTGTACCAAACAGAGGCATGGAGAACTAAATGATAAATTATGATCAAGAATAGAGGAGAGGAAGGGTAGAAGTAGAAAAGAAAAGAGAACAGAACCCCAGTGCACCATAGTAACCCCAGCTTCAACTTCTAGCAGCCTTTTAAAAGAAATAGTTAAGTTTAATTTAAACAACTTAGCATTAAGTTAAATAATCTCTGAATACTACAAATACACACAAGACCAGGGGTCGTATTCAGCTCTGCTTAAAGATGCAACCTAAACCTCATGGCAAACAACATTGTGCCATAGAAGATTGGGCCAAGGGTTTAGTTCTTTTGTTTGTGGCCAGTTTAGCAGAAAAAACAGCGTAAAACCAAAGCTACTAGTTAAAAAAGAGGGCACAAGGCCCCAAATATTCTTAAATCTGCAGCCATATCTACATTACTGTGTAAAAGGCTGAGGAAAGGTTAAATTCCTATAGTGGTCATCATTACGGCTCGTCTATTTGCTCTTGTTGTCTGACAGTTTTCTGTATTGTTGGTTTTACCTGATCAATTCTGGAGGGGCAAAGGATTCGAGGATAAAATAGTCAATTAACCTGAGAGTTTAATCAGTCGCTTTGTTTGCACAAAAGTTAAGCAAGAACAAATGTTGAACCTCCCAGAGATGGAAAATTGGAAGAAAATTGAGGGCAATGAGTTTGAAGTTCTTTATAATGAACGTCTGCCCAATTTTATACCAAATGTTTCAGAGAAAGTTTGGCTTCTCAGAAGCAAAATGGAAAACCGGATATAATTCATGTTTTGTTTATCCTTTCAGCTTCCTTATTAAATAGAAGACACACACGGCGAAGGAGGAGAGAAGATGGAGAAAATACTTGAATAGCTGTAGAACGTATCACTGTTTGTTGTTCTCTCAAACCTTCAGTGGAATGGTTTCTTTTTCTGTAAATCAAACTTCTTAGGTGTTTCTGTTTACTTCAATCAGAATGTGTTTGTGTCTTGTAGCATCATTGTCAGAGCTGTTTTGTGAGGTTTTCTTTAGTTTCTTCGCACATTCCTTGTGACAAAAGAATGAAATTGGCTTTAATAGTTGTGTTTTTTGGATCATTTTTTAGCTGAAAACTAAAGTAAAATGTTCATTCATGAAGTAAGATCAGAGAACTTTGCTTGTTTTAAAAATAAAATGTGACTGCAAGCATTTCTGTTTGAAAAGTGTCTTCCTCATTTGAAGAAAAAGACCAAAGTAGTTGTTTCAGACAAATGTCACGTTGGTATTTCTGCCGGAGTGAGGGAGGTGGATGCTGTTGAGCCGGTGGGTGGGCAGAAGATTGCAACCTTCCTGTTGGTAGAATGGCACTGTAGATGTCTGACTTCACATCACAGGAACGTGTCATCCTACAACGCACCTGTATCATGCTTTTCTTAAGACTTTCAGAGTAAACTACATCCATAAAATATATTACCTTTGGTGCACTAAAGAACAAATGGTTTATGAAATGTTTTTTTCAAAGCTCATTTTCCTACCACAAGGTAAAACGACTCGATCTCTAAGGCTCCGCCTTTCGCTCCCTGTGGGTGTCGCCCATTCCATGGCGTCAACCTCGGCAGCGTGTCTGCGTTTCGCTCACATCTAAACCTTTTGCAAAGATGGATGTGCGTATTGTGCATTTAAAATAAAAAGTGTTCCCCGCTAGCTCCACAGAGAAAGTGGGTGTGTCTGTGTGTTAGTCTGGGGGGGGCGGAGCTAGCAGCGCAGACTCTTCCTGAAAGAGGTTGTTCCTCACTTTTGTTGTCACAATGTGAGGACTTGTTCCACTTCTTGGGTTGGAAATTGCCCAAGCAGTAAGTGTGGTGTTGCTTCCACCACACACACACACACACACACACACACACTCACACACACACACACACACACACACAACTACAAATACTGACAATGGACAATGGTTTAAACACCTAATTCCTTCAAATCAGCCGTTAGGTTAGGGGTCAGAGGGTCACCAAGCAGGAGATGAAAGCAGGGAAATACAGATAGTTAAAAAAATGTTTTTAACAGCAGAATTTAAGTTGTGAAGACTAAAACGAGTACAACAAAAAAACATCGTTAGAAGTTATATAAATTCAACTTGTTAAGTTTCCCTTCTTTTATTTAAGTCCTATAATCGCTTTTTAGAGCCCCTTTTAAAGGATTCTGAACAGATGTTATTGCAAATGCGTGGTGTGAAAAAAACTATTACTCTGAAATCTTAAGACAAAAAGGGGGGGGGGGGGTATCCACTGCTGTAGAGGAAGCAGATTGGGCTGTTTATAAAATCATTTCCATTATTGGTAATGTTCCAGAAAAAGAGGAGTAGTTGTCCATCTGCCACTGCAGGATTATACCAAAAAATAAAAAAACTGAATCCTGAAAGAGTTAGAAAACTCAGCACCTGTCCTTTTTATTCCTGGTTAAAAATAAGTGGCTCATTTAGAACGGCACAATTACAGCAATATCCTTCATCAGCTACCCCGCATCTTCTTAATTGATTGGCTCATTCTGTCTAAGCGTGTGAACACGCTGCCTCAGACAAAATCCTGTGTATTCTCGATGCTGCAGAGGACTTCAGTGAAACAGGAGAGCAGAGTTCGCCATCAGCACTGAGAACACTTCCCCATCTGTTTTCCTGCAGCCGTTGGTTTTCCAGAGCCAAGAAGGATGAGCAGAGGGGGCCGTCATGTGGGAACAACAGTGTGGATTCTTTGGAAGGGACAGCAAAACTCCCCATAGCCACAAAACCTTCAGATAACATTTTACAAGACACACATTTTTCTTTGCAAATTTATAGTCAGAAAAAATCGTGTTTGTCTTTTTCTATTCTTATCATCCCCTGATGGAGTGGAAAGACAACCGTGAAATGTATTTTAGCCTTTGTCAGCTTAGCAGCTTATTTGCTTTCACTTTTTGACTTTTGTAAATTTGCTCATTTTTCTGCGGTTATTGTTTTAATGCTATTTTCTTCAAACTTTTCTTTTCAAGTGCAAGTGCAAATCAAAGTGTTTTGAGGACCAAATGATGTTGGAATATAATTCAGAAAATTAAGTTTCAATACAGCGGGATGTCCTAATAAGCACCACATACAAATAAACATGTAAAATCAGCACAAAAATACATCCTTAACCAGAGCTAGTCATTTTGCACCTAAAGAAGATGGCTCAAAGCTTCACTTTCTGAAAGATTTGGAAACGTTTGCTTGCATGAAATTAGACTGGAAGAAGACGTTTCTGTGGCAATTATACAAAAGCATTCACTTTTTCACCTATAGACCCACTCCAACGTAAAGTGTGCCTTTGGTGCTGTGCGTGACGTGTAACATTTTCTGATGATGGATATATACAGTGGCTTGCAAAAATATTCACACCCCTTGAACTTTACCACATTTTCTTACATTATGACAATAAAGAAATAAATTTTTATTTTTTATTGGAATGGGATGTGAAAGATGTGGCACTCTTTTGTGAAGTGGAAAGAAATTTGTACAAGAGTCTTCTTTCTCTTTCGGCGTTTCCCATCAGGGGTCGCCACAGCGAACAAGTCGCATGGTAAACTTGGCAATGTTTTACACCGGATGCCCTTCCTGACGCAACCTTTTCAAAGAAACCGGGCTTGGGACCGGCACAGAAGTAGAGAAGGGAACAGGGAGCAGCCCGGATACGAACCCTGGTTTCACGGACGGAAGGCGCCGCAAACCAGCACGAGCTAAACCGGCTCCAAATTTATACAAGAGTAATTTTTTTTTTTTTTTTACTAATAAAAAATATTAAAAGTGCAGTGTTCAAAAGTATTCAGCCCCTCTGAGTCAATACTTTATGGAACCCCCTTTTGCTGCATTTACAGCTGCAAGTCTTTTTGGGTTTGTCTCTACCAGCTTTGCAGACTGAAATATTTACCCATTTTTCCGTGCGAAACTAAGTAATCTGAGTTAGATTAGACGGAGAGCCTTTGCGAGCAGCTGTTTTCAGATCTTGCCACAGATTCTCAATTGGATTTAGGTCTGGACTTTGACTGGGTCATTCCAACACCTGAGTACGTTTCATTTTACACCATTCAATTGTAGCTTTGGCTTTACGTTTAGGGTCGTTGTTCTGTTAGAAGGTGAATCCCAGCCCCAGTCTGAAGGGTTTCTTAGACTTCAGCAGGTTTTCAATATTCCAATATTGCCCTGTATTTGGCTCCATCCATCCTCCCATCAAGTCTAACCAGATTGCCTGTCCCTGCTGAAGAGAAGCAGCCCCAGAGCATGATGCTGCCACCACCATGTTTGACAGTGGGTATGGTGTGTTCAGAGTGATCTGCAGTGTTAGATTTCCGCCACACACAGCGCTTTGCATTTAGGCCTAAAGGTTCAATTTTGTTCTCATCCGACCAGAGCACCTTCTTCCACATGTTTGATGGGTCACTCCCATGGCTTATGGCAAACTGCAAATGGGACTTTTAACAAAGGCTTTCTTCTTGCCACTCTTCCATAAAGTCCAGATTTTTGCAGTGCACGACTGAGCTGTAGATCTCTGCAGTTTATCCAGAGTCACCATGGCCGTCTTTGCTGCATCTCTGATCAGTGCTCTCCTTGTTTGGCCTGTTAGTTTTGGTGGACAACCATGTCTAGGTAGGTCTGCAGTTGTGCCATACTCTTTCCATTTGCAGATGATGGACTGAACAGTGTTTCATGAGATGTTCAAAGCTTGTGAAATCTTTTTTTAGCCTGATATTTTCTTCCCAATATTCTCTTGACAAACCACAGAGACTGTCTCAAAACATATTAATAGTGAAATTAAATTACACACAGGTGGACTATATTTAGTCAATAAGTCAACATTTTATCAGTAACCAATCATCAAGCAACTTCTGAAGTAAATAGGATGCACTCAGAGAACAGAGGGCTGAATACTTTTGCACACTGCACTTTTAAGTTTTTATTTGTAAAGGAAAAACAAATGAACTCTTGCATCATTTTCTTTCTACTTCACAATCGTGTGCCACATTGTGTTGGTCTTTCACATTAAATTCCTCTATAAATAGAGAAAATGGGGAGAAGTTCAAAGTGTATGGATACTTTTGCAAGCCCCTGTATAAACAAAATTGAGCTTAACCCTTGTGCTATCCTAGGCACATTGACGTTGGGAGTTGGGTCATCTAGACCAGTGTTGTTCAACCAGTGTGCCGCGGCACACTAGTGTGCCGTGGGAGATGGTCAAGTGTGGCGTGGGAAATTGCCCTCTTTAACTGAACTGGAGTTAGGAATATAAAAGATCGTAAAATACTTTTTCTTTGCGTTTATCTTATTTTATTAAAGACATTTTGATAAGAATGCCGTTTAATGCACTGCATCTCCCATGATGCATTGGGTTGTGAGAGTGACAGCGCACAAGGAGATCTGTTGTTAAACGTCTTGAAACCAACGAACACACTTAAAACTGTTTTTAAATCTTCTAACTTAACTTTTATTGCATCTTTTAGAAAAAAAAACAGCTGCAGTTTCCAGCTTTTTCTGCAACAATTATCTAAAAAATGCATTCAATGTGGAGGGGCTGTAGATCAATACAGACTGAGTTTCTCCGTTTTTTTTTTTTTTTTTTTTTTTTTGGATCCTGGTGTGCCGCGGGATTTTTTTAAGGTTAAAGTGTGCCGTGGCTCAGAAAAGGTTGAAAAACACTGATCTAGACCCACTAGACAGTGCTCTGAACCTTTTTTCTTCAATGATTTGTGAACCTCACTGGTGTCCATGGATTATATGAAATCCTTCCACCTTTATCCACCTTTGTCATGGTAGGGAGAACACGTCAATGTAAGGGTGGGGTCATCTAAGATAGCACAAGGGTTAAAATGACGTTTCTGAGTATTTTCTTCATTCAAATCATTGTGAATCAGGAGTACTGTATGTGAAATCTACAATCGGCAGGTCATAAGCCCCCTACTCTGCATCCACTTGTAGATAAATACACTGACCAAAAATATAAGCGCAACACTTTTGTTATTGCTCCCATTTTTTATGGTATGAACTCAAAGATGTGAAACATTTTCCACACACACAAAATAACCAGTTCTCTGAAATATTGTTCACAAATCTGTCTAAATCTGTGATAGTGAGCACTTCTCCTTTGCCAAGACAATCCATCCCACCTCACAGGTGTGCCATATCAAGATGCTGATTAGACAGCATGATTATTGCACAGGTGTGCCTTAGACTGGCCACAAGAAAAGGCCACTCTGAAATCTTCAGTTGTATCACACAGTAAAATGCCACAGATGTCGCAAGTTTTGAGGGAGCATGCAATTGGCATGATGATAGCAGGAATGTCCACCAGAGCTGTTGCTAAGGAATTGAATGTCCATTTCTCCACCATAAGCCGTCTCCAAAGGCGTTTCCGAGAATTTGGCAGCGCATACAACCGGTCTCACAACCATAGACCACGTGTAACCACACCAGCCCAAGACCTCCACATCCAGCATGTCCACCTCCAAGATCGTCTGAGACCAGCCACTCGGACAGCTGCTGAAACAAGCGGTTTGCATAACCACAGAATTTCTGCACAAACTGTCAGAAACCGTCTCAGGGAAGCTCATCTGCATGCTCGTCGTCTTCATCGAGGTCTCGACCTCACTCCAGTTCGTCATCGTAACCGACTTGAGTGGGCGAATGCTCACATGCGATGGCATCTGGCACGTTGGAGAGGTGTTCTCTTCATGGATGAATCCCGGTTTACACTGGTTAGGGCAGATAGCAGACAGCGTGTGTGGCGTCGTGTGGGTGAGCGGTTTTCTGATGTCAATGTTGTGGATCTAGTAGCCCGTGGTGGTGGTGGGGTTATGGTATGGGCAGGCGAATGTTATGGGCGAAGAACACAGGTGCATTTCATTGATGGCATTTTGAATGCACAGAGATACCGTGACGAGATCCTGGGGCCCATTGTTGTGCCGTACATCCAACAACATCACATCATGTTGCAGCATGAATGTTGCAGCAGATAATGCACGGCCCCATGTTGCAAGGATCTGTACACAATTCTTGGAAGCTGAAAACATCCCAGTTCTTGAATGGCCAGCATACTCACCGGACATGTGACCCATTGAGCATGTTTGGGATGCTCTGGATCGGCGTATACGACAGCGTGTTCCAGTTCCTGCCAATATCCAGCAACTTCGCACAGCCATTGAAGAAGAGTGGACCAACATTCCACAGGCCACAATAGACAACCTGATCAACTCTATGCGAAGGAGATGTGTCGCACTTCATGAGGCAAATGGTGGTCACACTAGATACTGACTGGTTGTCTGAGTCCCCTGACCCCCTCAATAAAACAAAACTGAAGATTTTCAGAGTGGCCTTTTCTTTTCTGTTGCGTTTATATTTTTGGTCAGTGTAGATCCATGCACCATTTGGTTTTCTTCAACTGAGCTGGCATCTGCCTCAAAACTGTATACCTGAGTTATAGCTCTGACTTTGCTCACCATTTTTGTTTCACCAGTAATATTAAAGAGTGTCGACGGATGGATGATGGGAAGCGAGGGCGGGCTTACTCTGCACCAAAGGTCCTGTCCACAACTCAGAAGCAAATTTATGATGAACATCTTCTACTCTGCAAAAACTATGTCCTATAAAATGACAGTTTTTTTTTGTTTGTTTTTTTTGAAGACAGGGACAAGGGGCTTAATAAGCCTTGATGCAGTCTTACTCTAAATGTATAAAAGTACATTTTATGGGATTATGGGATTGTGGGATCCTGTAATTTCATCATCTAATAGGTAAAAGGAGTCAAGAATTGCAACTGTAGCAAAAGCCAGTTTGATGCTGGAGTGATTGCATGAGTGTTTGGAGGACCAAAAATACCACTTTATTCCTGGTCTAAATTTCATTCACATTGTGTTTTAAACTCAAGGCTGTATCTTTAGTATGGCTGAGTCTCTTCAAGGTGCTTAGCGTCATTAGCACAACAGTGTTGCTATTTCAATTTGTGTTGTGTTGAGCTGAGCATTACCAATATAGCTCTCTATTGTGAAACTTCCAGTGTCCCTCCATTACATTTATCTAAATTTTCAGTCACCATTTTTAAGGCTGTAACTTTGTGTATGACAGAAAACCTGAAATGGCTTTCCATCATCCTGTGGTCTGCTGTAATGATGCTGCGCGCCGCAGTCAGGTCCAACGCGGCGGCTCTGTTGTCTGATCTTTTTGTTTCATCTGACCTCTCTGCCAGCAAAGCGCTGCGCCACGAACAACTTTGAAGAAACTTTCTGCCCCCTGTCTGTCCGGGGCCCGATGCCACCTCACTGCAGGCCGAGCACTCTCTGATATTCAGCTCCCCCCTCTCCAGGCAGCCAGACACACAGCAACAGTAATTATCATCAGAGCGCTGCTTTTGCTGTTGCTGTTTTGTTGCATCACTGTCTGTGTTTGAGCATGCGGTTGTCCAGTTGATTTTGAATCTCTCTGCTCGTTCATGTGTGCATCAAAGTGTGGGTGTGTGTGGCTGCCAGTGCAGGCGGGCTCTTTTCCTAATTGCTTGGTAAGATGATGGTGGAGGTAAAAGTTATGGCAGATTCAGGACAAAATATCCATATGTTTATTTAGCAGTTAAATCACACGGAAAACCTTTAAAGCCTTGTATTTGCACATGTGCAGCAGAATGCAATTATGCTGATTCTTTTCTGCTCACAAGCCTCGTCAAAATCCCAGATACTTCGCAGTTGTACACAAATGTGCAACTCCTTCTTTGATGCTTGAACAGAGGTATGAATTGCTGTAAATGAACGATTTGCATATAAGGGGAGGAAGCTGTGCACCCACTTGTTAGGCTGGAAAACAGCAAAGATCAAGCATCGTGCTGAATGTCAGGCACTAATAGGGCAAGTGGAAAACAGTACATGCTTTTATTTTATAGCTCTAAATCTGAGGAAAATCTGACGCACAAACATGGGAAGGATCTGAAAACAACAAAGGTAACACACTGTACATCTTAAAAGGAAACACTTAAATCAAGCTTAGATTTTGCTTCAGCAAGTCAAAACTTTTCGCCAACTCAGTGGCCTAGTGGCACAGCGTCTGCCCTGGGACTGAGTGATTGGGTTTGGGTTCACAATGGAGTCATACCATTAACCCTTGTGCTATCTAGGATGACCCCACCCTTACATTGAGGTATTCTACCTACCATGACAAAGGTGGATAAAGGTGAAAAGATTTCATGTAATCCATGGACACCAGTGAAAATCACAAATCATTGAAGAAAAAAGGTTCAGAGCACTGTCTAGTGGGTCTAGATGACCCAACTCCCAATGTTAAAGTGCCTAGGATAGCACAAGGGTTAAAATACTATGATACTGGCTTGGCATTAATGGGTTGGATGGGGGCATTGAACCACAGCCAGCTGTGTTTGACAATAGTTTAATTTATTTTATCAAAGAAGTTTTATACGCTGCCTTTGCTATTACTGTTTTACCTGCAGGAATAAGGTATGTTATATTTAAAAAGATGTATTCAACAGTATTATACAGCGTTTTTTAAGGGTGAATCACTGAAATACGAGTGTGGTCACATGGGTTGATCCAGTTCCCTGTTGAGCTCCCATCAGCAGATGTGACGTTGCTAAATCTTGATTGGTCTAGAAGCAAGCAAAGGAGAGGGACAAGCAAGCCCAGCAGTTACTGGACCAGGTCTCTGTCTAGAGCTGAGACTTTGACAGAGTCCTGTCAATCAAAACACCAAACCCCAAATAAATAAAATGAAGATTTTTAAGGTCAAGTATAGAATTTAATAACCCCATTGTCGTTATTGTGAATGCAGTGAGAAGAAGACGTAAAACTGTTGGTTGCAGACTGTAAGTATGTTCATTTTGGTGTAAAGTTAGGTCATTTCTACTAATCATTTAACTTCTGACAAAGACTAACTTGCTTTTGAAACCAGCCACCTATTGGTTATCTGAAGAACTGCTAGCAGACTATCTTATTTTTCGTTTCCGTGATTTTATGGACAAATGTACTTCAGAATCTCCTGTCCATCTTTTATTCTCGCGCTGTGCCATGCGTGGTCACAAAGACATTTGGAGCTTATTCCAGCTTCTGAAGGGCAAAGGGGGAGCACAACATGGACAGTTAACCCGCCCATCGTCGGGTGACACATTCAGACACACGCATGTTGGGACAATTTAATGAATGTACCTTAGAGTATTTTATCAGACTATGGGGAAGCTGGTGTTCTGTAAGTCCTTCCTACCATCCTATCTACACTCACTGCACACGGTTTGACTGAAATTATGTCATAATATTATTTTTGTTGCACCGGCCATAAATCTGGGCTTCCTCTTTAATGTTGTAGTTACTATAAGATGTTTTTTTGCCATTTTTGTGACTTTAGGTTACATTTAATTTTAAACTTGGACTTTTAGGCCAGCTAGTTGCTTGAGTTCTGGGACTTGTAAATTATTTTCTGACTGCAGATCCGTGTCCACAGTGCCTCTCTGTCTGCGTGATGAACATTTCAAAATCCACGATGTCTTTAGAACTGAAGGGTGCGAGAATAACAAACCTTGGCTGAGCGGTTCAGTTTCAGCCTAAATTCATATTCCGGCGTTCATTCATGGCGCTCTGATCAAAAGACCTCACAGATTTTGAACCGCTCACCCCCCCATAGAAGTACTTTAAACACGAACCTGCTGGATTCTTTCTTTTTCATTTTCCACCTTGAAGCTGTCCTTCTCCCACCGTGAACCCTGTTGTGTTTACGACCTAACATCATTACGGTGCATTCATTTTGACACAGTAGGTAGGATGAAAACTATGTTTTGGTGCTACAGGTAGGAAAATCTCACGACGAAGGATAGATGGGTGGAGAAAACCCACAGGAAGATCATGCAGACTTCCTACAGAAAGACCTGAATTTGTGCTTCCACATCAATACAGCCACAAAAAATGGAAGAAACATATATTGGTTCTTGTAACGCCCCCTAAATGAGAGAATTGTTCCTAAATTTTTCCTCATTGCTATGTGTTGTGGAAATAACCTGCAAGATATCTTCATGCCTCGGCATGCCCCGACTAACCAAGATAACGTTTGTAAGCTCTGAACCTTTCACTTTTAAGTGCTTTGCAGAAACAAAAATGACTTAGCGGCAGATAAAAATCTATTTTGTTGGTTACAGCCAGTTCTCACAAGTTCCTAGTCTGCTGAACTTCCATCAAAGTCTTGTCGTTTACTTCAGAAAATATTATCCTGCAGGCGACATCTGTTCTGGTTGTGCAGGAGAACTCCTGCTTTTCTTTTTTCTTTCAGCCACTCTGAGGGCTTGAGAGCACGCTCTGCAGCTTCTTATGGTAATCACACCACTGATGAGAAAAGACACTTAAGGAAACTCATCATAGGAGTTATCATAATAACAGCAAAACACGACATTGATTCCTCCTAACAACCACTGCTGTGGAATAAAGGGGGATTTGCCCTGAAATGTAATCAGAAAGATTTATTGCAATCACAGCAGCTCTCCCTCAGGATGAAAAAGGCACAGGAGGAGAAGAGCACTTCCTGAAAAGGGAGTGAAAGAAGCACAAATAAAATCATTTTTTGAAGCCACTCTTGGGTGAGGCAGAGAAATGCCGTGAAGGCATTTTAGAAACTCCTACTACGTCCAGTGGAATATATCCCATGACATGGTATCTTCCATCTTTGAGGAAAGTTTCCCAATCAGAAACATCAAGCACGAGACATCCTAAAAAGTTGCATATTGCCCCAAAGATAGATGGGAGTGAGAGGATGTGTGCTTGCTGTGGTGTTCTGAGGTTTGCAGCACAGGTGCGCCACAGGAGTCCTTCCCTCAGCCTTTAATCTTCTGCCTCTAACGCCTCACAGAGGCGGAACGTCTGCAGGAGTTTCTAGATGACTCTGCAGACCCCGTCTGTTTGATGTGGCTGCTTCAGAGTTCTTTGCACAATCTGGTGACATTTCGGTCGCCGAGACAAACAGTCCCGGGGGCTACAAGAGAACGCTGTACGTGCCGCACTGCTAACCACGACCCCGTGACCTGCTGGACAAACGACACAACACACCAGAGACGGTAACAGCTGATCCGGCCCCAATCAAACACAGTGTTGTACATCAGCGGGGGACTCTGTGATGTTTTCCAAGAAAGAAAGTACACGGCAGGATAAAACTGCACTAAAAGCAAAGAGAAAAGAAACAGCGCAAATGCAGCATCTTGGATGCATAGTGGGACACATATAGCCTTCTTTAACAGGTATAAAAATGTAAAGAAAGGTGTTAGGAATGATCTTTATTTGTTAGCAGGGGTCTTTAAGGATGTGGGCGGCTCCGACTCACCTGTTATTATTTGAACCTGCCGGACAATTCAGTGCAACCGAAAATTTGACAGAACATCAATAGAGAGAGGAGATGACAGCAGAGAAGATGGTGGTCATAAAGCATTAAGAATTTAAGATCTTGAAATCATTAGAAATATGAACAAGCTGCATGATGGTGTAGAGCAGTGTTTTTCAACCTTTTTTGAGCCACGGCACACTTTAACCTTGACAAAAATCCCGCGGCACACCAGCATCCAAAAAAATAGATAAATAAAAAAAAGAAAAAGCTCATAGTCTGTATTGATCTACAGCCCCTCTGCAATCTCACATGCATTTTTGTGATAATTGTTGCAGAAAAAGCTGGAAGCTGCAGCTGTTTTTTCTAAAAGATTTATTAAAAATTAAATCAAAAGATTCAAAAACTGTTTGATGTGTGTTCGTTGTTTTAAGACCTCAAGAGGAGAGATTCATTGTCCGCTAAAACAGTCACTTTAATGCATCATGGGAGATGTAGTGCCGATAATCCGGTGACCGCAGAAAGACCAGTGTCTCTGAGTTTCATTGTTTTGTTCACTTGTTCCAGTCTGATACCTGATTCTGTGGAAAGCTACACTGCTAAAGACGAGCTTTAGCTGGTATTTTTCTTAGAACAGAGAGACTTTTTTGCGCTAAATCGAAACAAGGAAGTTAATACTTTAAGCACTTCTGATTGGTCAGACTGATGACATGTGATTAAGCCTTCAAGAATGATTGGTGGAGACAGTTAAAGGGGCGGGACTTTTCCTTACACAGTTATAGCTGCAGCTATAACTGTACCGCGTTACCGTCATTCTTATCAAAGTGTCTTTAATAGAATCATATAAACACAAAGAAAAAATAATTTTATGATATTTCATATTCTTAACTTCTCAGTGTTTTATCAGGGTCTGTTTGGATGAACAAAGAGCTGATATCCTGGAGATGGGAAATGTTTTTAGATCAGTGAATGAGGGCAATTTCTCACGGCACACTTGACCATCTCCCACGGCACACTAGTGTGCCGCGGCACACTGGTTGAAAAACACTGGTGTAGAGGTCGCCCTGTCTCCTCGCAGCGAGACAGCCCTGGTTCAAATCCTAGCTACGACCTTTCTGAATGGAGTTTGCATGTTCTCCCCGGGCGTGTGGCGGTTTTTCTCTGGCACTCCAGCTTCCTCCACATACCATAAACATGTACATTTATTGTGTAATTGATGATTCTAAATTGTGCTTAGACCTGAATGTGAGTGTGTGACCTGGCGACCTGACCTCACCTTCAACCAACAGTATGGGGGATAAGCTCCTTCAGAGGATGAGTATGAGGAATAATCAAGTTGGTTGAAAAGTGTTGAATGTATATATTTTCTTTATTATTCAAACTTCTGTTTTTAAGACAGTTTCTATGTTCTGATTTTCTTACATAATTAAAGTTGTTTGGGTTGGAATCTTTCCGAGAACTGATCACTTCAGCAGTAAGGAAAGAAGTGTCTGGAATGTGAGATAATTTGATCATGAAATACAGAACTTCCTGTGACTAAAGCAGAAACTTACTGACAACCACCTCGTGACGTATAGATAAATCACTCACCATGTAACTAGGGAGAAAAAGTGCGAGGCTGGAACAGTCACCCTTAGGAAGATTTGGAGCAGTAGGGTTGTCTGTTTCCAGCTCTCCTCGTGAGAAATCATAACTGACTCTTGGCGTCTGTTTCTTTTGTTAATACTGTCTTGCGTTTTCAGAAATAACCTTGACAAGAAGTAATCATTACAGTAACCCTTGTGCTATTCTAGGCACTGAAACATTGGGAGTTGGGTCATCTAAACCCACCAGACTGAACCTTTTTTCTTCAATGATTTGTGATCTTCACTGGTGTCCATGGATTACATGAAATCATTCCACCTTTATCCACCTTTATCATGGCATGGAGAACACGTCAATGTAAGGGTGGGGTCATCTAAGATAGCACAAGGGTTAAATTAGAAGTTTACTAAAATTATCCTTTGGGCACAAAATTTGTTTGAAGGAAAGTATTACTCATTAATTATCACCTAATCAATAGAGGAACAGTCATTTTATAAATCATTTTCTGTCACAATTCCCACCTGCTGTCCCTCAAGCTCTTACCTGCTTCAGCTAAAGGAACATCAGGTGAGATGTACCTGAAAGACTGTTAACCCACACTAAAGTGCAGGCCCACACGGGGAAAGTCTAGAGGCCTGAGCAGATGTCCTGATGAGGATCCTCAACACCTTCTTGAGACAGGTAATTGGTGCCGCACTTAAGGAAATGTTCTCAGGGTTCTGGAAAAAAATCTATCATCAGAATCCATGTGACGTCAATGTGACCAACTGCAAATCATAAATGCTTTAAAAGGGTTCGTCCTGTGCCACCTCAAGTCCCCCCAGATTGATTAGCTCAAAAAAGGTCAAAGCTGCTGCAGTAAGCTACATGGAGAAACATTCGGGGAACATTTAGTGGACTTTAGCTTCTGGATATCCTCATCTAAAAAAGTGACTTTCCTTCCTTCACCTTCGAGTAGATCTACGGCTTTCTGATGGACCGCCTACAAACAGAAAGCATAAATCTATCTTCATAACATTCAGCATGAGCTCCCTGCAGGGCTCAACGCTGAGCGCCTTTCAGTATACTCTGTATACACATGGCTGCATTCCCTCCCACCACTCAAACACAGCGGTCCTAGTAGTCATATAGTAATTGGAGATGAGACAGCGCACGAACGCAGCCGGGTATTCAGCAAACAAATTTTGTTGAACACCAGTAAAACCACAGAGACAGTCCTGGGCTGGAGAAAGAGGAGAACAGACGTCCCTCCACTGCAAAAGAATAGTGTGTCTTCCTACAGGATTTTTGGCATGGAGGGGGCTGTGGCATTCCAACATGGCCACAGAGATGGAAAATGAAGTTATAAATGTATTTTTTATCATTTATTTGTTATCTAACTCATGTGTTGGCTGGCATTCCTAAATTGGAAATGATCTAAGGAGGGTTTTTTTTATGTTTAGATAATTTGAATTCCATTTTAATCGTGGGCAGATGGTCATAATGAGCGTCAAAAGAAATGTTTCTCAGAAACTATCAATTTCTCCATCTTCAAGGTCAACTTTAACAGGTATTTTCACATAAGCAGAGTGATTCATTTTTCACGTCTGTTTAGTTAAACATGCATTTTGTACTGATTACTTTGAAAGGTTTTGTTTAAACTCTTCTTTTGTAAATGTATTGTCACTTTTTGGGGAAAAAAGCTAACAGCACCACAGTCCTTCTTGATAAGAAGCTCAAAGTAAAAGACTCTTTAACTCCCATCATCTTTGGATCTATTGTAAAAGCCTTCCAAGTTGTCTTTTAATTATAATTATGTCCTTTTTTTTGGCAAAAATCATAAAACAGTGTTGTTTTCTAGTTTCTGCAGAACAGCAGGAGTTCATTAGAAATTTGCCTTTAGGTTGTGGGCAGGACCGTTGGCACTGAGTAAGCCTTCCCCAGCTTCCCATCATCCCACCAGCTCATAGCCCCGCACAACCCTACCCTAACACGCAGCAAAAATGGCTAGCAATACTGGATCTATCTATCTATAGCTTTTTCCAGTTTTCTTCTGCTCCTGTTTAACTAACGTTTAAATAAAAAACCACTCAGGGATGCAATTTTTTTTCTCATATTTGTCCTTCATTCTGAGAAAAATGCAACAAGAACACATTAAAAAACACCCAAAGCATGATAATCATAGGAGTGGGTCTTTAAGAAAGCTACAGTGGCATCAGTAATAATAGGGGATATGCAGCATCCACACAGATTTACATTTTTGTAAAAAGGTAAAGGTACAATGACCTATCGTTGAGAAGAAAAGGACAGGTTTGCTGTTTCCTATTAGCTGAACTCTAGCAGAGATGTTTACCTTGAAACCATCACAGTGACTCTATTGCTAGAGCAACACTTGAGCGAGCATTTTAATTGATAAACTTGCAAACGTCTTGGAACGGTTTCATCAACGCTTTGCTCAAAGGGAAGCCTTAGCAGTTGGCAGAAAAATCCCAGCAGCTTGATGCTCTGAGGCTTTAGAGCCAAAACCCAGGAGGCACATGAGTGTAATTGTTACCAAGATGAGTTTAGGGATTTGTGTGTGAAAGTGTGTGTGTGTGGGTGCCAGTCTGCGTGTTTGAGCATGGGGAGCGCACGCTTGCATTTGAATCGTTTTCATTTTATTGCTTTTTTTCGCCTTACAATTGTAAATATTTTACACCTTCAAAGTGGAACACATGCTGTGTTGATCAATTTAAAAAAAAAAACTACACAGTAATCCCTTTTAGTTGACTGCTGTGAGGCTACAAACGCTGTAAAAGTGCTGAAGGTGCTGATACTTTCTGTGGCCTCCCTGTGTTTGACTGATGAACTTGAAGTTGTAAGATTCAGATTCAAAATTATGTGCAGACTTTAAAGAGCTCTTATAGAACTTGATTCGTTACAATCAGTTGATATATTTTTATCTGACTCTATTTCCTTTAATCTTTTTCAAACTTGTGTGAAAACCTCTGAAAAAGGTTTCCACACAACACGTGGGGGGAGAGAATCACATTTCAAACGTTTTCATGAAGGCCTGTGTTTTTTCTCTAAAGTGAAAGACAAGGCTCTGTAGAGGGGTAACTATCAGTAGCATGGCTTCAACTATGAAATTTCATGTGATTTTGGTTTTCTAAGTGTTTATCTGATTGATTTAAACTATTATAAACTAGCCAAATTTATTAAAAAAAATCCCCAGACTTCTCTCTCCCCAGTCACTTCCTCCAGCTCCTCTGGGGGGACCCGAAGCGTTTCCAGGCCAGCCTAGAGACGTAGTCTCTCCAGCGTGTCCTGCGGGTCTTCCCTGGGGCCTCCGCCTAGTGGGACATGCCCGGAACACCTCCCCAGGGAGGCATCCGGAGCTACCTCAACTGGGCGGCAGCTCCTCAAGCGGTTGAGAAGGTCGTCCAATGCTCGAAGGGTTCGAAATAGAAATATGAACAAGCTGCATGTTGGTGTAGAGGTCGACCTGTCTCCTCGCAGCGAGACTGCCCTGGTTCGAATCCCAGCTACGACCTTTCTGAATGGAGTTTGCATGTTGCGATCCCCGCTCCCTCCAGCCAACCATCGTTGATCCCGGTGATGGTCAGAGGAGCCAGAGGGGGATGACAGACGCGAACTGGCAGCCACGCCTCTCTCAGTCTGCCCCGGGGCAGCTGTGGCTACAACAGTAGCTTACCATCACCAAGTATGAACGAGGAGTGAATGAATGATGGACACACTGTAAGTGCTTTGAGTGTCCGGAAAAGCGCAGATAAATCCATTCCATTATTATTATTAATATTTGGCTCCTCTCGTTGTGAAGGAGCAGCGGTTCTACTCCGAGCTCTCTGGGTGACCGCACTTCTCCCCCTATCTCTAAGGGAGCGCCCAGCCACCCTATGAAGGAAGCTCATTTCTGCCGTGACCTCATTCTTTGGGTCATGACCCAGAGCTCATGACCATAAGTGAGTATTGGAATGAAGATCGACCGGTAAATTGAAAGTTTTGCTTTTTGGCTCAGCTCTCTCTTCACCACAACACACCGGTACAGCAACCGCATAACGACGGACGCCGTTCCGATCCACCTGTCAATCACTCACGCTTCGGTCTTCCCTCACTCATGAACAAGACCCAGAGGCCCTGAATCTGATTTGAAATGCAGCTGTCTTTGACGTCTAGGGTTCTTTCACAACATGTCCACATTGTTTTGGTCCCCCATTTTAACAGAAACAAATTCTGGAACAATATCAAGAGGCCAGAGTCAATTTCCGGCATCCATTTGTTGGATCCCACTTCCAGACATCTAAAGAGCTATAGCCCCTCTCCAACCTTAAGAACAGGGCAGATCTCCATAGAAACCAGCCTTCATGAAGAGCACTTTATGCGACTTTGAGTGTTTCAATCTATTTTCTAATAATGTAGGTGTGACAGACATGAATGCTTGAAGAAAAATCTAATTTTTCGAATGGAAGATCAAAGTCATTTTGTTTTTTTCCTTCTGTCTTTCAAATGTAAAGTTTTTATTTTTATTTTTATTGTTGCCACAAAGAAAACTCATGAAATTTTGGAATTGAGCCATAGGAACCATTTACTTTACAATACTTCCTCTGCACAGCTGAGTGAAGAGATAAGAATGAAATTGAAAGTTCCTTTTAGATTTTACTTCATGGTATAGAGAACAAAAGTTGGAAAACTTCATATCAGTTTGAATGCTTAAAGTCCCCCTTCTATGAAAATCACATTTTTTCAGTTTTTGACGTGTGCTGTACTTGGGACATTTTTCTTTTGAAAGAGAACAAATGTAATAAAAAATAATTTCATTTTTGCATTTCTGAGTATTTCTCCTTTTTAATCGCTGTTAATCAAACTGTCACAAATATGCTGGGTTTGAATTAATGATCAAACTCGTCTTTCCCATCATTTTCAGTGAAGTGCGCTGCTTTTCCGGCGTCATGCGATGCCTGGTATGTGGTGGGTGATGTTGCGGCCAAATAAAGCTTTCCCAGGCTCGGATGGTTTAGGACAGGGGTGTCAAACTCATTTTCACTGAGGGCCACATCAGCATAGCGGCTGTCCTCAAAGGGCCAAATATAACTTATACATGTAACTAAATGGAATGAAAAATCAATGTACCTACTCCTTAATGTTAAAAAACTCATTTCTTTATTATAACACTTTACAGTGACAATTACAGTTGCATAGAAAACATACGTTTGCTTGTTACTATTTACATTTTTTCCGCTTATCAAAACCCACATAACTCCATTAATGAAGGATCAAACTGTCCAAGTGAATAAAGGAAAATAACATCAAACTGAGCTAGAAAGAACATATATTATACGTGTTACATTTGACTAAAAAAGGCTGCACAGCCTTGCATCCAACTGATGGTTTGATGACAACAATGTCTGCATACACACATAAGACCGGCAAACATCGAAGAATTACAACAGCAGCTACTCATAAATAATATTTATATATGTTGAACTGAAAAAAAAAGTTATTTTAAGAAATTAAAAACTTTTATGCTCTCGCGGGCCACAAAAAAGGATAACAAAAAAAAAAGAAAAGTAATATAATGTTAATATAGGAATAAATTAACATAACTAAATAAAAATGCAACAGTAGTTCCGGTGTGACATTTTCTGCGTTTTTTTGAGTTTTTGAGTTTGACACATGTGGTTTAGGATACCAAAAAATCACACAAGAGTCTGCGGAAAGTTTCAAACCTTTGCAAAGTGAGAACCAGGTGGTTCTGCAACAGAATAACATGTGTAGGTCAAGTCATGGCATACAATGGCTCTGTGTCTGTTTGTACCAGGATGAAATTAAGAGACCAGCAGGTTCTTGTTTGTGAGGACAGTTGGGTTTGTATCCCCAAAGACAGCTTTCGCCACTTCCATGTCCTTATATGGTGATGCATGCTGGTCCCGCTTGTAGTCGTTATTACAACACACAATGTTCATGTGTGTAAAGGACCAAGAAAATGCATAATCTAAAAAGTATAAAGGTGAAACAAAATTCGTAATCGTGGCACAGTAGACTTAGTTGACAGTGCGGCTGTCCCTCAGTGTTTTCCTGCTTCATCTTCCCTAGAGATGGAGAGATGGACAAGAGTCAGATCTCATCAAATCAGCGTCATCCCCTTATTAAATACA
This sequence comes from Oryzias sinensis, assembly GCA_037389245.1. Taxonomy (NCBI): domain Eukaryota; kingdom Metazoa; phylum Chordata; class Actinopteri; order Beloniformes; family Adrianichthyidae; genus Oryzias; species Oryzias sinensis. The sequence continues at coordinate 8,528,685 of CM074490.1, forward strand.
TAAATACAGCCAATTAAACTGATTAATGCACCAATCCAGGATGTAAACAGACCTAACCCTAGCTCCCGCAGGGCTGACAGCAAAGAACTCCTTCAAAACCTCAACACAAAAACACAACCTGATCCTGAAGCAGTAAGGAAACGGAGAGGCACGTTCCTTTTCTTTTAGGAACTGACAGAATATATGTTTCGTGCAACACCCAGAGGGCATTTAAGACTACCACCAAAATATGTATTTTAAGGAAAAGGGCTGTCATACACAGTTTTAACTTTTCCTTTTACTGTTTCTGTTGTCATCTTTCTGTTCTCTCCTTTAATAGTGTCTTTATTTTCCCCTTTTATTTTTAAGAAATAATCCCAAATTGTATGGAACAGATTTGAAATCATTTACTCTGATTGCTTTGCTTATGTGTGTTTTTTCATTATTAACCAGGGATAATTTTAATAAATTCATCAGGAAACGCTGTGTTGTCACAGGATATGGTCACAAATTATGAGCAGCTCCAATTTATTTGCTCTTAGGAGAAAATCCCAACATAGCCACAAGTTTTCTGTAAGTGTTAGCAAAAGAAATCGTTATATTCATGTGTGTCATGAGGTTAAATCTACGCCTTATGTAGCACCTATTGCCAAATGTCAAATGTGCTCAGGTTTTTGCTCATCTATGGATTTAGGCCGATGTGAGATTAAATGAGGGTCCAAACCTGCAGAAACCTCAGGTGTTCCGACTCAATTTAACTAAATTCATTTAGTCACGAATACAAGTTGGTTCTTCAAATATTCAGTGTGCAATCACATGATACATAAAGAAGGAGATCAGCCCACGTGAACTGGTAAAAAGGAACAAAAAAAAACGGACAGGATCTCCTGAACACAGAGGAGTTTTCAGAAAGTGTGCACGTGCTGACCCATGCTCCCTTTCTCACCCACGTGCACAGAAACATCTAAATGCAGGCTCATTACGGAGAGAAGTCTCCTCATCTCTGACTTTATATTCTTGTCATCAGTTCAAATATCAGCACAGTCACCAGAAAGGTAATGAAGGATTGGACAAAGAGGTGAGCGTTGGGTGGGAGGAAGAAGAGCAGAAAGGTGAAGGGTGGCGAGAAAAAAAGACTGTTGTTGAGGACATGGAAAGTCTTTTTTCTACATAACTGATCAACATTTTTACATACTTCTGTTCAAGCCAGAATATACTTGGAAAAAAAACAATTACCTCAACAAGACAGCTAATGCCAGAAAAAAAAAAAAAGCAATGTTACTGTTTTTCCATAGAACACTATTATAACACTAAAATCTCAGATCATCCTTTAGGGCAGAAAGTTTTGTCATTTTTGCTGTTCCATAATTCCTGATCTACTGTGTATTTTTTTTAACACAGAGGAATACTTTTCTGGGCCAAAGACTCTTAACAGAAACCTGCCTAAGTCAACCTTGCAGTTGAAAAAAATCATAGATGTCACTTTTACAAGTTCACATGAACAAACAACTTTATTTGGTTGAATCCTCATTCTCTGTAAAATGTTTGTCATTGGACTTTCAATCTGAGAAAGATGGCTGGCTGCCGCTCCACCAGACGGAGTTTGGTATGCTAAATAATTTGTACTAAAGCTGAGGCCGTCTAGGACAGACGAGGTTCTTCTGTGGTAGTTTGTTTTCTTTTTAGTTAACTACGGTGGCTGACAGGGCTCACACTGCATACAAAAGAAAAAACGCAACAGCATTACCCGAAGCACAACGAAATTACCCGCAACACAACGACAAAACCACAGCAATAGCATTAATCTCAGCACAACGGAAATGAGGACTTTTTTTTCCTACCTAAACTATTCGGTGCGACGGAGTTTTAGAATTCTGAGAAAAAAGTCAGAATTTTTTATTTTCAATTTTCATTGAACAAAAAAGGTTCAGAGCACTGTCTAGTGGGTCTAGATGACCCAACTTCCAATGTTAAAGTGCCTAGGGGTTAATGTTTGGAAGCTCATTTGTTTGATTTAGAATTTATTAATGTTTCATTTATTGATGGGTGGTTTGCAGGATCTCCGCTGTCCACTTCAATCCGTTCTTCCTCCATTAAAGACAAGATCTCTACGTCTGTGTGATGCGTCTGAAGAGGAGCACTTTTTGGGATTGTCATCGTTCTAATGCTAATATAACAGACTATTTTCATTCATCTTTATTGTTTTATGTTGAAACGGGACGTTTCATCTGGAGGAGGGGGGCGTATGTAACACTGTTTACTTCCGCATTGGTGTTCGGATGACAGGTTCATGACGTAAGGTGACAGATGAACTTCAGGGTGTGTGAATGAAAACTAAAATAAAGGCTGCAGCGATCATCTACACCCAAACTTGTCTCTGAGCTCCTTACTTTACATATGAAACTCCGCTTTACTGACACCGAACCCCGGAAAGCTGGCTCCACTGACAATAATCTAATTTTGAGTCGCCAAAACGTTCCGAATGTCTTTGTTTTTTAAACCTGACCAGAAATAAAGCTTCGCAAAAGGCTCCATATATTTCCTCTTCTACCTTGGCTCTGATAAACGGAAAACTTTGGTGTTTTTTCCTCGTTAATCTCTGACCTTTTTCTCGTAAATTTACGAGATTTTAAGTCTTAAATTAATTAAATAAAAACTTGTAAATTTACGAGTTTTTTATCTTAAGTTTACGACTTAAAAGTCTAACGATGCAAGAAGTCATTCCTGCCATGAGCCATTAGACTCCACAATTCGTCTGGCAGACTTGGATGTACATGAGAATCCTAGAGTTACTTAAGACTGTAAAGTTATTCTATTATTATTTTATTCAATTTTTCCTCTTTTCTTCCCTGTATATTTTGTGTCTGTGTTTGTCTTATCCCCCCATTTCCTTAGTGCTGCTACTGCAACTAAATTTCCCTTCGGGGATTAATAAAGTTGTTCTTGAATCTTGA